>OY730479.1:34271329-34871329 GCA_963422695.1 Xylophagus ater
ATGATTTGGATGCCTTTGTATGGCCTGATTGATGCATTCTTTTAAAAGTGATTTCATGCGCCCCGCGAAACCTGTAAGAGTTTCACCAGGCAATTGTTTTGAATTTTGTAATTCATGTATCAAGGTGGCGTAAGGTCTTCTGGAAACTAATTTAGAAATTAAAGTATCTAAAAAGGTTGTCAAATCGGTTACAGATATGTTATCTAAAAGTGATGCGGCTCGTCCACGAAATCGTGTGGGTAGTAAAGAGACAAGTATGGGTTGTTCATCCTTACTAAGTATGTCATGGATTGTTTGACAGCACTTAGCAAAAACTTTTACTTCCGACGCTAAATTTGGTCCGAGTTCCGCGTGAAGTAAAGGGATTGAATTAAAAACGAATTGAGACACTTTGTTGCAATCTATGGACATTTTAGTTTCTTTTAATTCACTATGTAAAATTATATCGGCCTAAAAATCTAGTTGTTTTTTTAACAAGTGTTTCCTAGGGCTTATATTCTCTGGTAAATCGTTGGTAGTTGGAGATTTTGGTGTTGATCGTGCGAAATGGTGTGGTAAATTTGGAGCAGAATATATACGTCCGCTTCTGGTGCGCCCAGGTTCGAGCGTTGTTGGTGATCCAAAAACTGGACTGGTGTTGTCGAAGGAGAACTCGTTTATTTGCTCCTCAAAAGTCAGTTCGTGCACCTCGTTATGTGTTTCCGAAGTCAAACCTGGTTGAATCATTCGTCAATTTGCCACAATTGTCTTATTTTTAGATTCGGGGATCTGAGATTTTTAATGCTTAGCAACTCAGATCCTACCGGCTGCGCCAGATGTTGTGGAGCAAAAAAGGACGACCTGATCCTTCCCAGGACGACTCTGGGACACTTTTAGTTCATATGAAATTTTTGTCTCCGGGGGTCGGAAATCCCGGAAACACGATGCAATTTTAATATAAAGTAAAAACAAAAACGCTTACCCACTTTTTCTTTTCTTTTTAACACTTTATTTATCTTTTTATTTTTCTTTCTCTTTCTCTAAAATGAGTGATTCACAAAACAAAATCAATCCTTTTTAAATTTCACTGCAAATGATTTGCTCTTGTTTCTTTTCAATACACTATATTTAGCTTTTTTCTTTATTTTTCTCTTCTTCTAAAATGATTGATAAACAAAACAAAATCAATCCTTTTTAGATTTCACTGAAAATGATTTACTCTTTTCTCTTTTCAATATACTATATTTATCTTTTTCTTTATTTTTCTCTTCTTTTAAAATGATTGATAAAGAAAACAAAATCAAATCCTTTTTAAATTTCACTGAAAATGATTTACTCTTTTTTCTTTTCAATATACTATATTTAGCTTTTACTTTATTTTTCTCTTCTTTTAAAATGATTGATAAACAAAACAAAATCAAATCCCTTTTAAATTTCACTGAAAATGATTTACTCTTTTTTCTTTTCAATATCCTATATTTAGCTTTTACTTTATTTTTCTCTTCTTTTAAAATGATTGATAAACAAAACAAAATCAAATCCTTTTTAAATTTCACTGAAAATGATTTACTCTTTTTTCTTTTCAATATACTATATTTAGCTTTTACTTTATTTTTCTCTTCTTTTAAAATGATTGACAAACAAAACAAAATCAAATCCCTTTTAAATTTCACTGAAAATGATTTACTCTTCTTTCTTTTCAATATACTATATTTAGCTTTTACTTTATTTTTCTCTCCTTTTTAAATGATTGATAAACAAAACAAAACCAAATCCTTTTTAAATTTCACTGAAAATGATTTACTCTTTTCTCTTTTCAATATACTATATTTAGCTTTTACTTTGTTTTTCTCTTCTTTTAAAATGATTGATAAACAAAACAAAATCAAATCCTTTTTAAATTTCACTGAAAATGATTTACTCTTTTTTCTTTTCAATATACTATATTTAGCTTTTACTTTATTTTTCTCTTCTTTTAAAATGATTGACAAACAAAACAAAATCAAATCCTTTTTAAATTTCACTGAAAATGATTTACTCTTTTTTCTTTTCAATATACTATATTTAGCTTTTACTTTATTTTTCTCTTCTTTTAAAATGATTGATAAACAAAACAAAATCAAATCCTTTTTAAATTTCACTGAAAATGATTTACTCTTTTCTCTTTTCAATATACTATATTTAGCTTTTACTTTATTTTTCTCTTCTTTTAAAATGATTGATAAACAAAACAAAATCAAATCCTTTTTAAATTTCACTGAAAATGATTTACTCTTTTTTCTTTTCAATACACTATATTTATCTTTTTTTTTATTTTTAACGCCGTATTCAAGATAGAACAATAATAGTAAATACCGACCGACCAAAATGGTGTTGATAACCAAGAAACAACTCAAAGCGTTTTTTTTTTAAAAAAAAAAACAAGAAACAACTCAAAGCGTTTTGTTAACCCCAAAAAAAAAAACTACTGGAAACGTTTTTTAAAACCACGACCGGTCAATTAAGAAAAAGAGTTAAACGCGTTTTGGAAATCAATGAACAACTGATCGATAATTGATTTCGAATCGATCAAGAAATTTTTAAAAAAAGAATAAAAAATTTGTCAAAGTACTTTAAGTTCATCGTACTTTGACCGATATTAGTTATTTTCGCGTAATTGACAAAAAATAATTATTCTTGGAAGAAAAATAATTATTGAAAAAAAATGTTCGCGTAATCAAATTTTTGATATCGTATAAGAACAAAAAAGTGAATTCACATATCGTTATACTAAAATTTGTTAGTATACACTTTTTTTTTGTATTTCGACATAGGAAATTTATGTCGAAACGAAATAATAATTTTATTAACATATTTCGAAATTGTTTATATTTCGAAATATATTTAATAAATTGAAATGATTATTTACGCGTTTTTATTAAAAATTGAGTTTGGGTTCGATAACCGCTTTTTTGGTCGGAAACGTTTTGTTGGTACAGGGTGTACCATAACAGAAAAATATAAGATGTGAAAACTTGCTTGTTTGATTTATTCAGATGTCAACAAAATTGACATCTCGATTTTTGTTGTATTCCTTTCCCATTGTTATGCCTCTAAATGTTGATAGAGGTCATGAGCGAAATCAAAATGAAAAATTATTTCATTTTTTATTCATAAGATAAAAAACATTTTTTTTTATAGAAAAGGCCAATGTAAAAAAAAAGGGCTGAAAAAATTAATCAGACCAATCTAAAAAACCTAGGCTGGAAAGTTAAATTAATTAAGAGATTAATTAAGTTTTATTTTCATTAAGGTGATCAAGGCATAATGAGATGTCCGAAAGGGTTGGAGTATTCGATAAGGTGCATTCGTACACAGCCTTCCGACTCCTTATTACAATATATGTTTTTTAGAGAAAAAAATCGGTTGGAGGGCATAGGTGTATTGCATATTCCTGTAGGGAATTTAAAGGGCAAAATTTTGATGTTAATATGTTTTTTTTGAAATGTAGGGTTCGCAAGTTATTTAGGAAAAATAAAGTTCGAACTAACACTATTGAATGAAAAAAACAGTACATCCTACTACTTGTTTAAAAAAACCAAGTTCGAACTAATACTATTATATGAAAAACCGTACATCCTATAGCTTGATACAAGGATCCGTTACGAGTTATGGTATAAAAAGGGATCCGATCGCCATACATGACATCAAACCAACAAGAATTAAATAGACGGATGAACCAACCATCAACAAGTATTGTAAGTTACATTTTGTTTATATATTTTAAATTCTCAAATTAGAACTTAGAAAAATTTCCGATACAAAGTGTTCGAGTACATCGAACAGAAATCAACATTTTGTATTTGGAAGTTCTGTAAGTATAAATTAGGGACTTACAAAGATTTCCGATACAAAGTGTTCGAGTACATCGAACAAAAATCAACATTTTGTATTTGGAAGTTTTATAAGTATAAATTAGGGACTTTCAAGGATTTCCGATACAAGGTGTTCGAGTACATTGAACAAAAATCAACATTTTGTATTTGGAGATTTTGTAAGTCCAAATTAATTTTCCGGGTTTCGAACAACCACATTTATGTTTAGAGTTTATTGTTAATTGCATATTACGATCTCAGATGTATGGTACTTGGATACACTGAACAAATGCCAGTACTTGAAGTTGAGATCGTTAAATAGATTCAGAGAATTCAAAACACAAATCGTTCGAGTACATCCAATCAAAATCAACCTTTTGTGTTAGGAGTTCTCAGTAGTTTGGACCTGATTTTCGGGTATATAGACCAGGTCAAGTCCATTCTAAGTTGTTGTGGTAGCTATACTAACAGTGTTTCGGGGATATAGGGTTTGGGTATACCAAAAAAACCGACTCTGTGCCCGTGAGATCTTGAGAGTAAAACCATAAAGTCATTTCCTACCAGAGCCACATAGGACCGCGTTTGTGCACTATTTTTCATTTAGACAATCTGGACCAAGGAGAGCATGTTAGATTGCCCAAGGAGTTCATCACGAACCATCAACCCAGAGGAGAGGAACAACAACAATCACTTGAGTCAACAACTATCTGTTTCATTTTTTTTCTCATTTTTTTTATTTTTATTATATTGTTTATGAATTTAAAGTAATAGTAAATTAATTTAGAAATTTAAGCCAAAACAGTTGTCTAGATTATAAGTACTGAATAAAGAATATTTTTTTATTTTTACCGAATAACCAATTTCTTGTTATTTACCCAGCAACCAATCCTTCATAAATTTTTTGTGTTAAGCAAAGGGCTTAACAGAAAGTTTAATGGGCAATCCAAATTGCCAATACTCAAACACAATAAGGATATACGCCAGTTTTGTAACATAAAACGTGCAGTTTTATGTTGCACCGCGCACAACCTGAAAAAAAACTAAACTCGGAAAAGCTGCAAAGCCTTATCCCCTTGGGCGCCATTTATGTAACAACCGGTGTTGGTTGTATGTTAGGAATTTGTTAGCTTCATCAAACAAATGTCCTAACATTGTGATCCTTTACTAAAAGGCATATAACTGAGTGGTATCAGTTATATGTAGTGGTATTAGAGCCGAAAGTAACCAAGAAAAGGTACACCTAGCTTCATTGCTCTAACTAGCTCGCCGGACGGTTACCTTCTACCACTAATCACGGTGTTACACAAAGTTTCATGTGTACTATGATTTGGGCTGACGAAAAGGCTGGAGAAGTGGATTCATTACGTCCACACCTTTTCATATCATCAGCGGGTATATAAAATAAAAAGACAAAACTGATTTTATAAAAAAAAACTTGTGGAATTAGGTGAACTATAAGTTCAAGCAAGGGTTACCAGATAAAGGAAAGAGGGCAATCATTTATATGATTACAAAACCCTCAACGGACAAAAGACGGACTGAGTTATGGCGTCAAAATTGCGCGTGACGCTGGTGCTGTCATCGGAGGGGGTGAACCGATGATATTGTTCACCCCGGGGCTAATTTATCCCACCCATGGAGTCCAACAAAAACAGGACTCACCATGACTATGTTTTGCCCATAAAAAAACCATAGTCCCTTTACTCTCTAATTAGGAGATTTACCCTACTACGCTTCTCTCACACACATGCCCTCCCGCACAACTGATATTCAGCACATCATCCTTTCAATGAGAAATACCACAAAACGACAACCAAATAAAACCCCAAATGTTTCACCCGAAACGCATTATTTATTTTAAAAACTATTTATATAATACAAAGAAAAAAAAAAATCAACTAAAAATAATATTAAGAGCCAATTTCAGTAAAAAAAAAATATATATGTAATTAATAAAAAATATAGAAAAAAATTAACGAAAAAAATTGATTCGTTAACCCAACCCAATGATGGTCGACATCGTTCCCACTCTCGACCCCGTTCTCGTTCCGCATCTGCTTCAAGGCAACATAAGGTATGTTGGTACCATTATAAATTTAAAGCAGACGCCCGAAAGTGCATTAAACCATGCAGTTTCGAAGACCCTCCAGCAACCAGCAATTCAAAAAACTAACTGCGACTACGCTGCCGGCGAACATCGATCATAGTCATAGCAGTAGTCGTCTCACTTTATTTGATCCCTCGTTGAAATTACAATTTTTAATTGACACTGGCGCCGATGTTTCTGTTATACCACCCACTCTCAAGGACAAATTTAACAAAAGCGCTTACAAACTCTTTGCTGCCAACTCCACTGTTATTGACGCTTTCGGCCACAAAACGCTGAATGTGGATTTAGGGTTACGAAGACAATTCCTTTGGCGTTTTATCATAGCGAACGTCGAAAAGGCGATCAGTGGAGCGGATTTTATAAACCATTTCGGTTTGCTAATCGACCTAAAGCGGAAGAAACTAACCGATTCGCCTACAACTTTGGAAATAGCAACAAAAATCGTCAACGGTCCTTCACAATCACTTTCAACTATAGCTCTCGACTCCTACCCACCTGAGATATTTAAGCTCCTTCAAAAATATAAGGACGTTACCGTTGAAGGCCCCACATTAAACAAAATTAGGCATAATGTGGAACACGCTATAGTAACTACAGGACATCCGTGTTTCGCCAGAGTTAGACGACTGAACGCCGAAAAATTAGCTATTGCAAAACAAGAGTTTGCAATCATGCTCGAGCAAGGGATTTGCCGACCTTCAAGTAGCGAATGGTCAAGTCCGTTGCACCTAGCAAAGAAAAGTAATGGAGATTGGCGACCTTGCGGGGATTATAGAGGCATTAACTTTGTCACTAAGCCGGACCGCTATCCAATCCCTTACCTAACAGATTTTTCGTATCAACTGGATGGTTGTTCTATCTTTACCTCTCTCGACTTGGTCCGGGCATATCACCAAATACCGGTTAACGAAGAGGATATTCCCAAGACGGCAATTTGCACACCTTTTGGCCTATATCAATTAACCCGTATGACCTTCGAGTAGGTATGGTGGCACTTGAGACGGGGTCTGTGTAATGTGGCACTAGAGACCGACCAATGGGAGCGAAGCATTTGTCTCTTTCTGTCTTCTATCTCTCTCTCTATAGGCGTGGCAGGGGCGTGTGGGGAATTGTGATGGGAGAGGGGCGTGGTAAATTCGACCAATGCGGCATTTGTAGGCGATGGCGGCACTGTGATTTATTGTTGTCTCCGCGGCTTGGTGGGGGGGTGGGAAATGGCTGTTGCCACACCCCTGTCGACCAAAGAATTTAAACATGGCTGTTGACCAATTATTTTTAAACATGGCTGTCGACACATGTCAGGGCGTGATATTTAGGACCTATTTTTTTTTACAGGATTACAAAATTTAACCAGCCGATAATAATTAATTTTAAATTTATGGTCGTCGTCCTGCGTGGGAAAAAAATCGTCCTGAAAGGATTGAAATGTGAGTCGAAACAGATGTTTTAAAAAACCTGTTTTATATGATTTAAACATTACACATGTGGTACGTCGCGTGGGGTAGGCAAATGTTTACGCATATATGGTCGACGTGACTATGGCTGTCGGTATATGTACATCGTCAGGGCGTGGTATTTAGGACGTATTTTTTTTACAGGATTACAAAATTTAACCAGCTGATAATAATTAATTTTAAATTTATGGTCGTCGTCCTGTATGGGAAAAAAATCGTCCTGAAAGGATTGAAATGTGAGTCGAAACAGATGTTTTAAAAAACCTGTTTTATATGATTTAAACATTACACACGTGGTACGTCGCGTGGAAGATTACAACATTTAACCATCTGGTTATAATTAATTTTTCATGGTAAATGCATGTAAGTTTATGGAAATAATATGAAGGCGCAGGTGTGGGAAAGGGATAAGTGGAGAAGAAATTTTGGTATAAAAGGGCCGAATTATCTGAAGATTATTGATTTATTAAAATAAATTTCAATAGTACGGACGAAAGTAAAATGTTTAAAATAACTAGTGAACGGGAAGTTTTTGTGCGGAGGTTTAATTTGACTGGGTATAAAATTAAAGCCACAGAGGGTTTGGAACCAGGTGATTTTGTAGGTTTCACATTCTGTGGGAAAAACTTTAATGAAAGGGACCCTGGCTGGATTACGTTTAAACCAGTGAGTGAATTTAAATTTGACGATATTTGGGGAATGATTTCCAAAATTTTCCAAAGCAATTCCGAGGGAATAAGTACCGATACATTTTGCTTAACTACAACTTCGGTGAAAATGCCTGTGGGAAGAGGCCGAGAACGTAAATATAATGATTTCGACGAGGAAAATGCAAAGCGGAGAGGTATAGTACAGATTAAAAATAAGGACAACCTATGTTTACCGCGTGCAATAGTTGTTGCAATAGTAAATGTGGAAAAAAGTGCTGATTACATTAAAATTAGAAGAAATGTAGACCAGCTGCAAACACAAGCTGTAGAGAAATTATTGACGGAAAGTCAAATTGAAATACCTACGGAAGGTGCTGGAATACCTGAATTAATCAAATTTCAGTATCATTTAAAAAACTTTAAAATAGCCGTCTATCGATATATCAATAGCAAAAGTGGTACAGATGTATTGTTTGAAGGTAGTAATTGTTAGGAATGTAAATTAAAAATTAAACTGTTGTCTCACTCTCACTTTTTTTTGTATATCGCTTATCGGATATGAGATCAAATTTGGGATCTCATTCCAATTCAAAACTTTGTACAAGTCTCATCTATTTTTAAATACATACGATTGTTATTCAGAATTACCTATAATTATTGTCTTAATTATTCAACTTTGCTCAATAGTAATGACGGTAAACGAATAAACTTATTGTACCACGACGGACATTGTAATGTGATTACCTCACTAATGGCAGCCTTTTGTTGCACTTATTATTGTGAAATGTGTCATATAAGGTATGATGATAAAAATCGCCATCGATGTGGTGGCACCTGCCCATGTTGTCAACAGACCCCGGCCTGTGGAAAAGGTGTTATAAATAAATATTGTGCAGCGTGCAATCTTAGAGGAACTACATGTTACGAAAATCATGTTAAAAGTGTTTGTGAAAAACTAAAACGGTGTATGGAATGCCTGAAACTGTGTAAAAGAGACAGAATTCACGTGTGCGGGGAAACATTTTGTAAAAACTGTCAAAAACATGTCGCGAGTAATCACCTGTGCTTTATAAGTCCAAATTCGAGTAAAATGGATCAAAGTGACAATTTTTACGTATTTTACGACCTAGAAACGCGTCAAGAAAAAGTTCTAGGTGACGGGGAAGCAATAAAATTGCATGAACCGAATTTGCGCATTTTTTCTAAACGATGTAATGTATGCATTAATGTGGAAGGACGATATTGTTGTGAAAAGTGCGGATATAGAGTAGAAATTTTACAAGAAAACGTCATTGAAAATTTTTTAAAATATTTATTAAATGTGCGAAAATTCCATAAACGTGTGATAGTGCTTGCACATAATGGGCAGGCGTTTGATCACCAATTTATTTTGAATTATGTGCTCCAGAAAACAGATATCACACCAGAACTGATCATGCGAGGTACAAAAATCATATTGATGATGATTGGGAATATAAAGTTCATAGATTCCTTGAACTACTTCCCGATGCCACTGTCAAAAATACCACAAGCCTTTGGTCTGGCAGACAAATTTAAAAAAGGATATTTTCCACACTTATTTAATACAGTAAGAAATGAGAACTATATAGGAAAATTGCCAGCAGTTGAATTCTACAGTCCAAATACTATGAATGTTAATGACCGGAAATGCTTTCTACAATGGTATGACGATCACAAAAACGACGAATTCAACATGCAGCGTGATCTAATAGATTACTGTAAGAGTGATGTGGGGATTTTAGCGTTGGTCAAAGGAGTTTTGTGACCCTCACATTACCACAGAACTTTTTATTACCTTGGTTAGACTTTTACTGGAGTATGCTAGCCAAGTGTGGTCTCCCTATCATAAGATCTAAATTGCTAGACTGGAATCTGTTCAACGTAGATTCGTACGTTTTGCTTTAAAAAACCTTCCCTGGGAAGATCCCCTCTTACTTCCCCCTTATGTGAACAGATTAAAACTTATTGGTCTGCACTCACTGGAAAAGAGGCGTGAGGTGGCCGACGTGGTCTTTGTCGATCAAACGTTTAATGGTTTCATAGATTCTCCTTCTCTACTAGAAAAGATGCATCTAAATGTCAACCTCAAGAAGTCTTTATATGCATAGTTATGATATTTACCAAACTGACGCTTGTATTAAGTGACAAAAAAAAAAGCTGAAGGCTGTCTCAAATTTCGAAGTTTGATGCTGAGGGAATGAAATGTATGCCCATTCGCGGAAGCAGTAACGATAGCGTCTGCCTGTAATCTGGTATTCAGACGTAATTTCCTCCGACCGTATACAATCGGTCTAATACCAAAAACAGGCTATCGTGAAGATAAAATTGCATCGAAGGTTGCTATACAATGGTTGCTTTGGGAGGAAAAACAACATAATATAAAAATCCGACACGCGTACAGCCAGAAAGAAGCTGTTATAATGGGGGTAAAAGTTGATGGCTACTGCGAGGAGACGGGGCATATTTTTGAATTTTACGGCTGTTATTACCATGGTCATCCTGCGTGTCTCACAAAAAATAGAAATGGTTCTCTGTATGGAGGCGGAGGCGATACATTAAATTCTCGATATGATTCAACAGTATTTAAAACTGAACGGCTTCGATCGTCGGGATATGAGGTAATAGAAAAGTGGGAATGTGAATTCCGAAAAGAAATGTATGCTAACACGGAAATGAAAAGGTACGTGAGTAACCATTCTGTACTAGTTAGTGCTCCACTTAATCCTCAGCAGTACTCTAAATCACAGGCTGTACAAAATAAGTCGCACTGGCCCCCCTGTTAAAATGGCTATTAAGAATGCTACGAATTTTGTGCAAGTCGTAATCTCCATTTTGGTATTAGTGCAAATTTACAACAGGGACCAATTTTCGATAGTGTGTTCGAAATATTCAACAGAAATACAGCAATAGTATGTGATTTAGAGTACTGCTGATGCCCGAACTTAAATACTTTTGAGGGGCACCATTCTCTTGCTCGGTGTAAAGCATCTTGTACCCTACAAAATGTCCACTTGCTGAAACAGTATATAATATAATGCAATAGAAATAAAGTAGACACGATTTAAATCAGAAAATAATATTTATTTCATTTTGTTTTACAATTTTATTTATACTTAAAAATAATCCTTCTTACAGTCGATGTATATTATTTAACATTATATTTACATATTTACACTTAAAAATAGTCTTTTTATTTAATAATGCTTGGTGTGTTTGAAGGGGGGTGGAATCAAAATTTTGATGTAAATCAGAAAATAATATTTAATTATCTTATATTTTACAATTATATATATATATACTTACAACTCTCTTACATTTAATATATGTTTAATTAAAAATAATCGTTTTTATTTAATAATGTTTAGTGTGTTTGAACCCATAGGGGATGGAATTTTCCAAAAATTTCCTTTCTTCCGATCTGGCGTTGTATTGTTTTACCACCGGTGTCGTTATAATTCGATGATCTTCTGTGCGGCGTATATTCGAAGAAATG
Source organism: Xylophagus ater (assembly GCA_963422695.1). Lineage (NCBI taxonomy): Eukaryota > Metazoa > Arthropoda > Insecta > Diptera > Xylophagidae > Xylophagus > Xylophagus ater. The sequence continues at coordinate 34,282,891 of OY730479.1, forward strand.
TTCCTGATCGGCTCCGCTTCTCGATCGTTGTTTAAAATTCTGTCACGAATGCTTTCAAAATTTACTAATTTCGACGCCTCATAATTTAAACAAATCCCCTTTACTTTACAAACCAATTTTCGACTATTGTCCCGTGTTGAAAATACCTGGTATGCATAGTTCTTTGGCCCTCCGCTCACAAATTCTTCAATATAACTACCAGTGCCGTAACACTCCAATTCATTAGTCATATCTCCAACAAAATTTCCAACAGGTGGCTCATATTCACCCTCTCTGCTTATGTATATAACAGAGTCGGTATCGTAATATAATACCTTTTCTCCCAATTTCTCCAGATATGAATACAGTTTCAACCGTGCTTGTGTAGTAGTGTAGGCTGCTATACATACGTTGATTGTAGTCAGAGTATCTGCAGACTCTTCCTTATACTCCCAGTTCACAATCAGAGTTTCATCATTAACTGGTAAAATATGGTTAACTGCTTTAGATGGATCCGATAAAAGTGTATATAATTCATCTGGTTGTGTTATTATAGAGGTTTTCGATTGGTTTTCCCTCTGACCAAATTTATCCCAAAATGAATTTAATATCAGCTTAGCAGTAGATCTTAAACCGGGGTTTTTTTCTTTTTTTTCCAGTTCTAATACTATGTCATCATTCTCAAAGAAGTTTTTAACATATTCACGTTTTTCCTCCTCTGTAACACATGTACTAGGCCACTCAGAAGCTTCCTGTTTCATTTTTAGGAATTTATTCACCATTTCTGTAAAAAGTCCATCTGTTTTTTGCCGCACCTCATAAGACCATATTTCATAAATTTCCAGCAGTTGGTAACCCTTTTCAATGGCCTTATTTACCTCATCCAATACCCATGTTCCAGTTAATGCCCTTTCATTTTCTTCATGAGTACAATAATCTTGACTTTTTTCCAAACTACATGTGAAGCATAATGAGAACATTAACTTTTGGTTTTGTTTCATTGGTAAGACAGGATGATACAGATTTTGTGGTGGTAAAATTTTGCATTTAATCAGACCATCAATTTTTGTTAAATTCAGCTTGGAGCACTCCAAGTTACCAACATATAATTTCGGGTGAGCGATGGGCAATTTTCTGTTTTTACATACCCACGGGTAGAGAGAGCATACATCAATGTATTTAATTTTTTCTCCTGACTTACATTTATAATAAGTTCTGACGTTACCCGTCCGATCACCGAAAAATGCATCGCGATGATTAAGTGGAGCGTTCTCGGCCTCTTCCCACAGGCATTTTTACCGAAGTTGCAGTTAAACAAAATATTTCGGTACTTATTCCCTCGGAATTGCTTTGGAAAATTTTGGAAATCATTCCCCAAATATCGTCAAATTTCTTCAGTTCACTCACTGGTTTAAACGTAACCCAGCCAGGGCCCCTTTCATTAAAGTTTTTCCCAACGAGTCGGATCTTCATTCTCGGGTATCGAACTAATTTGGAAATTAATTTTATACCCGGTCAAATTAAACCTCCGCACAAAAGCTTCCCGTTCACTAGTTATTTTAAACATTTTACTTTCGCCCGTACTATTGAAATTTATTTTAATAAATCAATAATCTTCAGATAATTCGGCCCTTTTATACCAAAATTTCTCCTCCACTTATCCCTTTCCCACACCTGCGCCTTTATATTATTTCCATAAACTTACATGCATTTACCATGAAAAATTAATTATGACCAGATGGTTAAATGTTGTAATCTAATACTGCCCCACGCGACGTACCACGTGTGTAATGTATAAAAATCTAATAAAACAGGGTTTTTAAAACATCTGTTTCGACTCACATTTCAATCCTTTCAGGACGATTGTTTTCCCACACAGGACGACGACCATAAATTTAAAATTAATTATTATCAGCTGGTTAAATTTTGTAATCCTGTAAAAAAAATACGTCCTAAATACCACGCCCTGACGATCTACATATGTCGACAGCCATCGTCATGTCGACCACATATGCGTATACATTTTCCTACCCCACGCGACGTACCACATGTGTAATGTTTAAATCACATAAAACAGGTTTTTTAAAACATCTGTTTCGACTCACATTTCAATCCTTTCAGGACGATTTTTTTCCCACGCAGGACGACGACCATAAATTTAAAATTAATTATTATCAGCTGGTTAAATTTTGTAATCCCGTAAAAAAAAAAATGGGTCCTAAATACCACGCCTGTTATGTAACAAAACATTACGTACATCTTCCAAACAGTAACGCACTTCGCAACAACTTGTTTCCCGAAACTATTATATTTCTGAAACCTCAAATGTTGTTGTAAACCAAAAAATGTTGCGCAACATTTTTGAGAGCAATAATGTTTTCTGTAAACTAAAAAGTTTCGGAACATTATTTACTTCTTCAGCGAAAATTTTATTTTGCACTATCAGCAACATTTGAGGTTTCAGAAACATAATAGTTTCGAGAAACATGTTGTTGCGAAGTGCGTTACTGTTTGGAAGATGTACGCAATGTTTTGTTACATAACATTCCTTCATATTGCCACAAGAAAATTATATTTACTTTTAAACAAAGAAAAACGAATATTTTGTTAAAAAGGAAATATAATTTTCTGTATGTTTACATATAAAATTGTTAGCGAGCGACCGAAAGTTAAAAAAAAATTAATTTGTTCTTGAACTACAAATAAAATATGAACTTATTACTATTAAAAATTAAATTTGTCAAATAAACTAAGAAAAATCTAAGTTTTTGTTATGTTTACATTTTTTTTTATAACAATAATTTTTATTATTCAGTACTAAAATTAAAAAGATTTTATTGTTTCATTTTGTTTACAATTCAATTTACTACAATTGTAAAAAATGATTTGCTAGGTCAGCATTTTCACATACGAAAGGTTTACGGTTAAAAATTTATGAATGGGCAATGCATTTTTTGTTTGCGTAAAAGAAAGTAGATCATCTTTTCAGTGACTCATAAAATATTTGATTTTAACATATGTATGTTTGGTATTGGAAAAAGAGTAACATTTGTTTGGCAAGGTTATTGAAAATGTTCTAAAAAAAATTAACCTAATAGCAAATGTTTGTTTACGAATTTTAATTTTTGCAAAACAAATTTTTATTGAGTGCATTTAATACATTTGTTGGGGGAAAAGAGAAAAAAAAAATATAGATAATTCGTTGTTACGCAAAATGAAAATTTAATATAAGATTTTTCTTTTTCAAGTTTTATAATTTCTTATATTGTCGTCTAAAAGACTTGGTTTGAGCTCGCGGTGCTCAACTGGTTTGTTTTTGTAAAATAATGTTGTACTAGGCTTAGGGAACAATGAGTTTTTATGACTTTTCTTATCTATATGGACTTTGTTTTCAAGCATTTCGTTTGTTTTTCGTTGAATTTGTTCAGTTTTCTGCTTATTGAAGGTACAAACCGTAATTTTCTTGTCAACTGGCTTGACAAAACAACTTCCAAGATACACTTCTTTCAAAAAGATGGGTTTATCTTGTTTTGATTCCTTCTTTGTATGAATTGATTTAACGGAACGAATCGGAATAAGAATTTCTCTCTGAGTCTCTGTTTCATATTCCAAATCGTTTACCTTTAAATTTTGGTTCAAAAGTTTTTGTCCGTTCTTGCGGCCACTTACAATTTTAGCCTTAGGTACTGGTGTTCCAACCTGTGCCTGGGCGACATCTATATGGACCACCTCTGTGAACATTGTGGACATACCTATAAAGGATGGAATCTCAATGTTTTCCTTGTCAAGTTTTGTTTTCTCGAACGTTACGCGTTTGTTTGGTCTTTCAATAACACCATTTGGAGGAACGCAATCGAACCCTGAATTGCCATCTTTTGAATTTAGATTGGCTTTCTCCACCGCATGTTCTTTGTTTTTTAGGAGTATCTGGAGTGGAGAACTTGTACCTATATTTTGTAATGTGCCGGGTGCTGATTGAACTTTAATTTTTTCTTTAATATTATTATTTTCTTCGTCTTGACTTTGCGTCGTTTTATTTATTTTCTTACATACTACTTCGGCCGGACTTATTTTAATTGGTTGGGGTACTGATCCTATACTTTTAATTAACTTAGGGGGGTTCGACGCGGAGAAATGGTTAATGGTTTGCTTGGCGGGAGACCAGTGATTTTGTTCCCACTGTTGTTTCGCAAAACATGTGTTTGCAATGTGTCCTGATTGTAGGCAGAAGGTGCATTTAGTATTTAAATTTGTTACCATATTTATTTGCTTATTAACTTTTTCTGCTGAATAAATTTCACATGTATTATTCGTGTGTCCGTACACACGACATTGATCACAATAGGGGTGTTCATGCGAGTTCTGCACTCATCGTAAACATGGCCCGACCTATTAAAAAAACCACATTTCAATCGTTGGTTTTGAAACGTATTATTATTATTATTGTTATTATTATTATTATTATTATTAAAATTATAATTGTTATTATTTTGAAAATTGTTTCTATTATTGTTATCTTCCCTATTTCGGTTATCGCTGTAATAACCGTTAAAATGATTGTTGTAATCATTATTATTATCGTTATTATTATTCATATAATAATACTTGCTATAATTATTATTATTATCATTATTATAGTTGTTTGGGGTTACAAGATTTTGATTGTTTATATAATACTCATGCTCACGGTCATGAGGAGAAATTACATTAGGTGTAGAAATTAGTTTAAAATTTTCAGGTGTATTGGCTGAGAAGTTATTATATAGATTGGGAGATAATTGAGTGAACTGTTTTTCCATTTGGTCAATATATTCTGCCTTAGCAGCTAATGACTCGAAAGATTTGTATTCTTCATGAAGGAAGAAGAGTCGATGATTGTAATTTAATATTCCATTTTGGAATGAAAATATTGCCGTTTCCTCTAAATCTTGTTTTACGGACCCATATGCGTCTCGATGCCGTTGCATTGCTTGGTCTACGCACTCTTTTAAGAGGGATTTTATCTGATCTGCAAATTGTGAAAGAGTTTCACCAGGAAGTTGTCTGGAGTTTTGTAGCTCTTTCAACAAGGTACCATATGATTTACGTTCAATTAACTTGTCTGGAACTGTGTTTAAGAAAACTGTAAAATTTTCCGTTGAAATATTCATTAAAATGGCGGCGGCTCGCCCACGAAATCTGATGGGGAGAAGAGACAAGAAAATTTTTTGTTCCTCTGCCGAAAGAATTTTATATGTTGTTCGGCAACATCCTATAAATACCGTTACCTCGGATGCTAAATTAGGTCCGAGTTCCGCGCTTAGTAAACGAATCGAATTGCACACAAACCTGCTTATTTTTTCTAATGACATGTTTGATCTTATTGATTAATGAGACTTAAATTCTAAAAAAAAAAAATTCTTTTGAAAATCTGTTGTTGTTGATGATATTTGATGTTTCGCGTACATCCTGGTTCGTAGATTATTGATAATATGAGAAAATAATCCAAGCTGCTGTTATTGATGATAATTCGTCGATTCTTTTCTTCGAAAGCGCGCTCTAGCACTTCGTTTGCAACTTCCGGAGGAGAGTTTGAATCAGTCATCCGTTAGGCTATTACACTTGTAAGTTCGTATTTTCTCAGATTTTTAATGCTTAGCGCCTGAGAACTACCGTAGCTGCGCCAAATGTTATGTAATTTAGCCCTTGAGACGACTCTCGTGGCTCTCTCCGGGAGATTGATTTGATAATTTTTAACGACGCGCGTTGAGGAAGAAAGATTTCGAAGTTAAAGCTTCATTTGATCGTTGTACAGAGTTGTGTAGATAGGTTGATTAAAGTTGTTGAGGGATGGATGTAACGTATTTGGTATAATGTATGGATAAAAACAAAAACACTTACGTAAAACCAAGTTCTGCTAAGCACTTCTTTTTATTTTTGGAATATCAATATAAACTCTTCTGTTTGACACAATGTAACACAAATTCTTTTTTCTTTTTTAAATTAACTTGTTCTATTTTAAAATAATGTAACTTTGTAACTTAAATTTTATTTCAAATTAACTTCTTTTATTTTAAAGAAATGTAACTTTGTAACTCAAATTTTATTTCAAATTAACTTCTTTTATTTTAAAGAAATGTAACTTTGTAACTCAAATTTTATTTCAAATTAACCTCTTTTATTTTAAAGAATTGTAACTTTGTAACTCAAATTTTATTTCAAATTAATTTCTTTTATTTTAAAGAAATGTAACTTTGTAACTCAAATTTTATTTCAAATTAACTTCTTTTATTTTAAAGAAATGTAACTTTGTAACTCAAATTTTATTTCAAATTAACTCCTTTTATTTTAAAGAAATGTAACTTTGTAACTCAAATTTTATTTCAAATTAACTCCTTTTATTTTAAAGAAATGTAACTTTGTAACTCAAATTGATTTTTAAATCTTAACGGCTTATGTCTAAGTCGATCGCGTTTATCCGATTGTAAGAACACTGTTCACGGCTACCCGATATTTTAGAACTCTACGTGTATCCTATATTTTTTGAACTCCATTTTGATTATTCAAAGCAGCATTTTTATAGCTAGAAAATTACGTACTTTGAACCTAGTGTTCCAATTAAGTTGCAGAAACGTTGCTGTGTTAAGCAACCGTCCTGATTTACTTTCGATTTGGAAACTTTCCATCATCAATTTGGAAATGCACCAAATGATGTTAATGCATTTCGTAATTGGTTATTTTCCGTTAATTTTATTGCTGATAGTGCAAAGTACAATTTTCGCTCAAGAAGTAAATAATGTTCCGAAACTTTTTAGTTTACAGAAAACATCATTGCTCTCAAAAATGTTGCGGAACATTTTTGGTTTACAACAACATTTGAGGTTTCAGAAACATAATAGTTGCGAGAAACATTTTGTTGCGAAGTGCGTTACTATTTGGAAGATGTACGTAATGTTTTGTTACATAACACGCCCTGAAATGTGTCCACAGCCATGTTTAAAAATAATTGGTCGCCAGCCATGTTTAAATTCTTTGGTCGACAGGCCATTTTAGGGGTGTTGCAACAGCCATTTCCCTCCCCCCCCACCAACCCGCGGATGCAACAATAAATCACAGTGCCGCCATCGCCTACAAATGCCGCATTGGTCGAATTTACCACGCCCCTCTCCCATCACAATTCCCCACACGCCCCTGCCACGCCTATAGAGAGAGAGATATACAAGACAGAAAGAGGCAAATGCTTCGCTCCCATAGGTCGATCTCTAGTGTCACATTACACAGACCCCGTCTCAAGTGCCACCATACCTACTCCTTCGATTTGCGTAATGCTAAGCAAACCTTCCAACGTTTCATGCACTCCGTATTACGTGGATTAAACTTTTGCTTCCCGTACATTGATGATATTCTTATTGCCTCATAGAATACGGCAGAGCATTTTAAACACTTGGAAGCTGTCTTTCAACGACTTAAGAGTGCAGGTCTCGTTATCAACACCAATAAGTGCATCTTTGCAGTTCCTAGTATCACCTTTCTGGGACATGATATCTCAGCGCTGGGAATAAAACCTTGGAAATCTAAGGTTGAAGCCATCGCTAGCTTGCCGGAGCTCGTTAAAGATTTACGCCGTTATTTAGGGATGATAAACTTTTAACGAGTTTATTTGTCGCATGCGGGCAAAGAACCAGCCCTATTAAACGATTTCTTCAAGGATAGTAAGAAGAACGACAAAAGAAAAATCAACTGGACAGTCGAATCAAAACAGCAGTTCGAACTGAGCCAGACACGGTTGAGCGATGTGGCATATCTTGCACACCCTCCACCTGACGCCATGCTCGCGATAATGGTTGACGCATCGGACACAGCGATTAGGGCAGTATTTCAGCAACAAGTTTCCAATGTATGGCAACCGCTTAGTTTCTTCTCGAGGAAATTGACAGACACTCAAAAGCGTTACAGTGCATACGACCGCGAATTGCTAGCAGCTTATGCAGCAATTAAGTACTTCAAACACTGGCTAGAAGGACGCATATTCAATTTTTATACACAGCCAAAAAATCCTTCATATATGCATTACAATAGAATTTGGACAAGGCGTCTCCCCGTCAATTTAGACATCTTGACTTAATTGCTCAATATACGACGGATATTAGACATATTTCCGGTCTAGATAACGCTGTTCCGGACACGCTCTCTACAGCTTCTTCAATTTCGATTGGTGCAAGTATCACCTATACCCAAATGGCAGAAGCCCAAATTGGGGACACCGAATTGAAGAACCTAAAAGAAGCAAACAATTTACTGAAATTCGAATCACTTCCCGTTTTCGGCTCGGATATCACAATAGTCTGTGATACATCTACCGGAGTTGCTAGACCCTTAGTCCCTAAAAACTTTCGTCGGATTGTGTTCAATAGCGTGCATAACCTGTCTCATCCAAGCGTTCGTTCTTCTGTTAGGGCAGTCGTAAAGAATTTCGTTTGGACTAATATTAAAAAGGAGGTCAGGTGCTGGGCCAAATCTTGTTTGGCCTGTCAGAAAAGCAAAATATCCCGACATGTCAAAAGCCCGATTGGCAATTACCCTTTAGTTGAAACCCGGTATGGTACATTTGGACATAATTGGTCCACTACCACCGTCAGAAAATTTCAAGTATTGTGTGACCTTAATTGACCGTTTCACACGTTGGCCCGAATCAATACCGGTCACTGACATCAAGACTGACATCGTAGCCAACGCCATCTTTAGGGTCTGGATCTGTCGCTACGGAGTACCGTCAATCATAACCACGGATCGTGGTTCGCAATTTGAGTCCGAAATCTTCTCGGAACTGGCAAACATGTTAGGATTCACACGTACAAGGACAACAGCGTACAATCCAGTTTCCAACGGCATGATCGAACATTGGCATCGGACGTTTAAAGCATCAATTATGTGTGTAGGGGATAGACAATGGAGTAAATCCTTACCCTCAATATTATTAGGGTTAAGAACCGTTTACCGCGAAGATTTTGGAGCTACCTCTGCCGAGTTAGTGTACGGTAATAACATATGTTTACCCGGAGATTTTCTGCAAATGACTAAAAGCTCACCTTCCCAGTCCGAATTTGTCAAGCAACTCCGACAACAACTTGACATAATTCGGCCAGCACCACCGTCTCGACATACCAAAGACAAAGTCTTCGTATTCAAAAATTTGGAAGACTGTTCGCACGTGTTCGTAAGAACTGATGCCGTACGAGTTTCTCTGCAACCACCATACGAAGGACCCTTTGAAGTAATTGATCGTAAAGAAAAATACTTCACACTAATTATTAAAAACAAACGCAAACCGGCTTCCATCAATCGACCGAAAGCATTTTTCAGCGAATCTAACGAAACGAACTTCAAACCAAGCACTCCGATTCCCACTGTAATACACACCAAGAATTCTAAAAGAGTCACTTTTGCAGATGAAAAAATTAAACCGACCCAAACTCGTTCCGGAGGACTTTCAAAACCTCCGGTTAGACTAAATTCGTAGCGTTCACCAGAGTTCACTGGAGTATTGTGGCGGTTATCAGACACTACAGTCAGTTTTGGGAAATTACTTGTTAGTAAATTCACCTAAACTACCTGTAGAAAAATTACAAAAAATTTTCCCCAGCAGCCGAAATACAAAAATTTCTTTTTGTAGTATGCTGAGAGAAAAAAAATAAAATTATTTTAAAAATTTTTCTTTCTTCTATTCCGATGTTCAACCTAGGAACACCTCGTAAAAGGTAAAGCTTCTGTCCTATTAAAAAAATTAATAAAATATTTAAAATTGAGCATCTAAAATTAAAACTAGTAAAATAGTTAAAATTGTGCACCTAAAACTAAAATTAATAAAATATTTAAAATTGTATACCTAAATATAAAATTAATAATTATTTTAAAATTGTGTACCTAAAAATAAAATCTAATTGTACACCACAAGGTTTATTTTAATAATTATCCTCCAAATAAAGGCTCTTGAAAAGAGAGAAACTTTTACATAACCAAAATTCTGCTACCAAAAACTTACGTTTGCTCCGCGGAAGCCTCTGCGTAACACCCTGCCCTAAACGAAAAAAATTAAACTAAAAAACTAAAAAAAAACTAAAAAACCAAAAGAATTGAAAATTCGAAACAAAAAAAAACTAAATTAATGTTGAGTGGGTGAGCGCTCCTCTTTTATATGTTGGTTTGTATTTTTGTTGGATTTGCTGTTTCCCTTTTCTTCTTCGTACGATGTTCGATGTGGATTTTATGTATATTTTATTAGTATTATTATTATTATTAATATTCTAATTTATTTGAATAATCGAAATATAATATATAATTTCGACATTTTATCTTATTTATATGATTATTGATAGTTAAATTATGAATTATTTTTAAACTTTTAACTATTAATATTATTTTATGATATTACAGTTTTTGAACATATTTCACAATATTATGTTTTTTTTTCCATAAATTTCTTGGGTTTTAATAACCAGATTTTCAATTAATTCATATTAATATTATAATTTTTTTTTTTTTTGTACTTTCACCAATTTCTTGTTAATTCAAAAATTTCCAAAAGTTTTAAAACCAAAAACTTCTTGTGATTCACAAAATCTTTATCACCAAAATCCTATCTTTTTTTTTTTTATCAATCAAAAAAAAACTCTCTAAGGAAAACTCAAGAAAACTCACTAATAAAACAAATCCAAAGAAAAATCAAATTTTTAGTCCGTTTCTTTAAAACTCTATCCCAAGTCCAGTTTTCGTTTTTTTCTCCCCCACACAGAAAAAAAAACCCGAATTTTTCCAAATACCGTTTTCCTTTTCTGACCTCTCCCAGTTGTTAAAAAATAATATATATATATATAATATTATATACTTTTTTTAACAATAGCTTTAATTTTAAAAATGAAAAAAAAATCAATGCAATTGTCCCATGCAATACTGCAACCAGCTGATTTTTATGATTAAAAAAAAAAATCAAAATACAGTGGAGGCACCATTGCACGGCACATGTTACATAACCACAATTTAATAACAAACATGAATTAATAACTAAAAATTAATGATAGTTTTCAGAAATCTATATTACAAAGAAAATAAAACGCTCTAGGAAAATTATAGGAAACAAGTACATACTCTCAAAAATAAACTTTCTAAATAACATTACGAACAATGCGAACTTTACAAAAAAATTGTAACAGAACAAATTATGAAATTAAACATTATCAAAAGCAGAGTGGAACATATCCAAGAAAACTTCGCAAGAATAAGTTTATTCAATCCAAATATTTTAACAAATGAAGAAATTAATATAATTCACTGTATTTTCAGGAGTAGTCCACGACTTTTCTTGATAAAAGAAAAGTCTGGAATTTTCCTGCAAAAACACTACACAAATTCACTATTATTAAACACCACACAACTTTTAGAAACGTCAAGAATAAGCTTCTTGTCAAATAATAAAAAACACGTTTACATGCCGGAAATTTCTCGAGTTTAGAACAATGAGTAGAACCACATTCAAACGAGAAGTTTCTAGCAGGTGCAGGATGAGACACTTTTACTATAAATACGGAAGAAAAGTGATGCAATAAATTCAGTCTTAATCAGACAGTTGAAGTCTAAGCTTCGTCTGAGATTTAAAACGTGATTATTTGTGGGAAGCGATTAGGAAAGTTACTTTGAATACAAAAGTGAAATTATGATCAATTATTGAAATAGTGATTGTATATGTTTTTATAAACTGTGATAAATAAATTCTAATAATTAGTTATTGATAAACAAATGTTTTTAAGACAATTGTTAACGCAGAAATAATTATAATACAATTTATACACTAAATTCACATAAATAAAAAGTGTTATCATTTTAATAACATCGAACCGAACGGGTAGCACGTCACATTGGTGTCAGAAGTGAAATTATTTATTGTGAATCAGTGCGGAAAAGACAATTGTGCTATAAACTTCTTCAAGAAAATTCGAAATTAAACTAGAAACTTCTGTGGGAAAAATTTCGAAGAAATTCGTTATTAAGAAATTTCAGTGAGTAATAATTTCAACGGTGTGAGAAATTTCAGGGGCGTACAAGAAATTTTGAGTACTTTTGTGTGTTGTATAAAAATTTCGATTGTGCGAAATTTGAGGTTATACGTCGTGTCCCGTGTGAAAATTTCGATTGTAGGAGAAATTTCGTGGAAATTAAGATTATACAAGGAAATTTCGTGGTATTTAGATACTGTGCGAGAAGTTTCGGTAGAACATAAGAATTTCGTGTTAAGTGAACAATTCAAAATATTTGAACAATGGAAAGTAAATTATTGGACAGTTTGACTACATCAGAACTACCCACAGTTCTGTGTGTGTGGAATTTAGCTTCCACGGGAACTAAAACAGAAAAAAAGAAAAGAATAATCACTGAATGTGTAGCAAGAGAACTAGACAATAGCATATTCGACTTCAGTGAAATTCTGAAATAGGGAAACCAAGAAGAAATTACCAACGAAGGCGCGGCTAAAACAACAACAAGTGCTCAAGATGATTTAAAGACGCTTATGGCCATGATGATCGGTCTTCAGACTGAAATGAAAACAAATGCTGCCGGACTCGAGAACAAAATGGATTCAACTGCTTCGAGTTTACAAAGTAAAATAGATTCGACTTCTGCAAGGCTTGAAAATAAAATTGCAAGTGTGTCGGATATGCAGAATAAGATGGAATCCAGCATGGGTGAATTAAAAACTCAGGTGGAATCTAGTATTGCGAAACTGGAAACTGAAATTACCACGGAAGTTTCTACAGTTCGTACGGAACTTTCTGCAGTTCGAACGGAAGTAAGCAAGGTTGAGCAGAAATTGGAAGACAAAATAACTACCGAAGTCAGCAACGTTGAGCAGAAATTGGACCAGAAATTGGAACAAAAAGTGGCAGAACTAGAAGCAAAAGTAGCCGAACTAAAGGAATCCAAACCAAATATTGAGTCATCAGGTAGAAGGATGAAGCCACCAATATTTGACAGCAAAACTTCATGGCCAGTATACAAACGACGGTTTGAAGCGGCTGCTGGTGCAAACGGCTGGTCCGATAACGAAAAAGCCACAGCATTAATTCTGGCTTTGCGTGGAAATTCAGCAGATTTGTTGCGAACAATCTCACCGGAAAATGAGAAAGATTACAATTACATTGTAACACAATTGGATATTCGATATGGGGATAACCACATGAAGGACGTATACCGAATGGAGCTCGTCAACAGAATGCAAGAATCTGGAGAGATACTTCAGGAGTTGTCAGCAGATATCGAGCGGTTGGTATACTTGTCATACCCCGAGTATCCCCTGGAGCTGCAGAATGACTTGGCTGTAGAAAGATGTACTAATGCTATTCGGGATGCAGACATTCAGTTCAAAGTCCGGATTAGTGGAAAGCACATGTTGCATGATGTGTTGGCTGTAGCATTGACATTGGAAGCTGCAAAGAGAGCAACAAGGGTTGTTCCAATGGTACGAGCTGCTATGGTTGATGAAGAGTCAACAGGACTAACAATAGACCAACTAACCGAAAAGATAAAGGCGGATGTGCAACAAGCTGTCCAGGAATTGGAATTGACAGATACTAAAAGAAGACTGAAATGCTGGGGCTGCGGTAAAGAAGGACATTTAGAGCGGCAGTGCCCCAACCAGACAAAAGCACCGATTATGGTATCAGTCTCTCTCCTACAACAGAGTAATGACAGATTGACGACGCAAGGAGTAATTGCTGGTCATCGATGCAGGATCATCGTAGATATTGGCGCAACTAGATCCATCGTGAACAGGAAGCTCATTAGTAGAAAACACATGAGCAGAAGCAGTAACAGTGTTCTTCAAACGGGTACAGGTGAATCATCTCCGATTCCGGGTGAAGTGATTCTAGCATTGGGGCTAGATGAGTATGAGTTTCGACATACGTTTTTGGTGGCTGATATAATGGACGATTGTATCATGGGCCTGGACTTCATGAAGCAGAATGGAGTGAGCGTAAACATTGAAGATGGGTTATTGCGATGTGGAAATATTGAGTTCCCGCTAACGTTGGAGGAAGCAGATTCCAGTGGCAGCAAATCAAATCTACGAAACCAACCAGTTACGTCAGATGTGAATGCTGTTGTAGAAGTGAAACGGACAAACGACAATATAGTGACAACTAGAGTTACGGAGTTGTCAAAAAGTGAGAATAAAACGAAAAGAAGCAAATCCAGTGTCGTAGGTACTGAAGGGGCTTTTGAAGAAAGAAATGAGAACTGCAGGAATGTGAACAAGATAGTAGCTATTCGTACATTAAGGATTGGAGGCGATGACATGTCGAGCATCTGAAACGCGCAGCTAAAGGATGAAGATGTTGGACCAATCCTTAAATGGAAGAAAAGGGGTCAGCGTCCAAAATGGAGTCATATTGTAATACGCAGTGACACGACAAAAAGTTATTGGGCTCAGTGGGACTCGTTACAGATAGAAAATGGCGTTCTGAGGAGAAAATGGGATTCTCCTGATGGAAAAGCTAAACTAATGCAGTTGATCGTGCCCAAGTCCAATGTACATGAGGTACTTGGTGAAGTACATGTTGGAACTTCAGGGGCACATTTGGGAGTCAACAGAACATCAGCGAAGGTGCGAGAACGATTCTATTGGGTACACTGGCAAGCTGATGTCAAAAGTTGGTGCAGGAATTGTGACACCTGCACACAGATTGGAGGACATCAAAAGGAGACTGAAACTGCAGTAGGGCAATATGTTGACGCTGAACTGGAGCAAGATATGAGCGAACAAGATAGCACCGGACAAACTCCACCGGAAAGATCATCTGGACAGCATATACGAGTTCCGGTGGACAAAGTATTTGAGGAACCTGCAAGCAACAAATTAAGAGGTAGTGACTACACCAACAAGAAGGGCTCTTTGGACGCGGTATGGCGAAAGCGAAAATCATCAAGAGTAAAAATGAAAGTGGATCATTTAAATCAGTTAGCAAAGTATCGCGGGACGAGTCCAGAAGATTCTGTTCGGGACGAACAGATTTAAGGAGGGGGTAGTGCACTGTATTTTCAGGAATATTTCACGACTTTTCTTGATAAAAGAAAAGTCTGGAATTCACTATTATTAAACATCACACAACTTTTAGAAACGTCAAGAATAAGCTTCTTGTCAAATAATAGAAAACACGTTTGCATGCCGGAAATTTCTCGAGTTTAGAACAATGAGTAGAACCAAATTCAAAAGAGAAGTTTCTAGCAGGTGCAGGATGAGACACTTTTACTATAAATACGGATGAAAAGTGATGCAATAAAATCAGTCCTAATCAGACAGTTGAAGTCTAAGCTTCGTCCGAGATTTAAAACGTGATTATTTGTGGGAAGCGATTAGGAAAGTGACTTTGAATACAAAAGTGAAATTATGATCAATTATTGAAATAGTGATTGTGTATGTTTTTATAAACTGTGATAAATAAATTCTAATAATTAATTATTGATAAACAGATATTTTTAAGACAATTGTTAACGCAGAAATAATTATAATAAAGTTTATACACTAAATTCACATAAATAAAAAGTGTTATCATTTTAATAACATCGAACCGAACGGGTAGCACGTCACAATATTATATTAATATAAGATTAGGAGCAGCTAACTTTCTCTATAAGAAATTAATTTTGTATTAAAAATACCTATAAATTATATAACAAACAAACAACTAACATAACTAATGAGGTTCAGGAGAATCCTCAATCAAAGAGGGAAGGAGTTACATCAGCAATAAGTAACTAATGCATTAAGACCTCCAAGAACTCTGGACCGTTTGATAAGGCCAGAATTTATCGAGACTTATCGTTTCTCAAATAAGAATTCGAATATTTAAATATGGAAAATAAGGAAAATAAGAATCTTAATATTTTTACGGAATAAAATAAATAAGATAAGGATTTGAATATTTTTAAAGGACAAAATAAATAAGATAAAAAAAATAAGAATTCGAATATTTGTAAAGAATAAAATAAATAAGAGAAAAATAAAAAGGATCTGAATATTTGTACTAGATAGTAAGAAATTAATATTTGTATAAGAAATAGTATTGCATATAAAATAAATAGTTTTATTTAAGAAAAGGCAGTTATAAGAAAACCTTGTGAGTTGAAACATAAAATTTCTTAATAAAATTATAACTAATAATAAATGTTTTTTATTTCGCTAAAAATTATAATAATATAATTTAATTCATGCGACATCAAATAGCAAAGGAGTTAAAGAGAAAGCGAACCTCACATCATTAAATCACATAAAATGAAGCCAACGAAAATCAACATTTTGTCAAGTTTCTACAATCGATCAGCTGTTCAACAAATTATACATTGTATTTAAAAATCATCTTTGGCTTCCTTCATTCTAAAGCTCACACACAGCAACTTTTGCATCAGGTTTTTTTGGTTTGTAGCTGCAAAAGTTGCAAGTCTTCACACATGTAGGTGAAAGTGGCGCGCAATCTGAAGTTTTTATGCTCCTGCAACCTTAAAAAAAAAGTTGCAGAGGTGTTCACACATAGCGTGCAGCTTTTATTGCTTGCAACTTCCTCGCAGTTTTTTCGTGTATGTATGTGTTAAAAATTTGAAATCTTGTTTTAATTTTAACATTCAATTAATGTAACAAAATATGTTTTATGGCGAGGAAGAACAATCTGTTGCATGTTTAAGACTTATTTCATTGAGAACAGAAAAATGACGGCGTAAAAAATTAAAAGAAAATGGATAAAACAACGTGAACAGTACGGATTTGTTCATAATTTATTACATGAATTAAGTGTTATTTTTTGATTATCTTTTGGAAAAACTGAGACCCATAATTAAAAAAAGGATATTCTTATGTGAATTACATTTTAAAAACTTATCAGAAACAATAACATTCAAATGTCAAAAAACTTGCATGCAGTAAAAATTTTAACCATTTTAATATTTTTTGTTGCATATGTAACTTTGTTTTTTGCTATTCGCACGTTTAAACTTTCCAGGTTGCGCACAATATAAAAATCTAGTCATGCAGCAAAAAAGAATCGCAACTTTTTGTGTTGCAATGCTGTTCACACTATGCAGCACTCTGGTTTCGCATCTTTCTATGCTGGATTGCAACAAAAGTTGCAGTGTATGATCTTAGCTTTATGGGGGTTTCAAATTTATGTATGAAATAGGGTGCATCATAAGCTATCGGCTTAGAATGTGCAAATTTTATATATACGCCATTCCACATGGGAATGGAAAAAAAAGGAGATACACAAATATGTATATATTCACTTTATTAGTATTAATAAGAAACAACATAAGAAAAAAAAGGAAATTAAATTGAAATTACATTTTTTTTATTAATAAATTTTATTATTGTTACATTTAATTAGGCATAGAAAAAAAAACAAGAAAATCTACATAAAAATTGTAACTTAATTCACTCCATTTTAAGTAGACAAATATCAAACTTCAAAATTAAAATTAATTTAGGCATAATGATGAACCGTAATTTAACGTAAAGTCACACCCATAGGGTTTATTAATGGATGCGTATCTAGCTTTCAAATTTTTTCTGTTTGTTTATTGAATAAACATATAGTAACTTAAAATCGTCGTATAGCCGATGCCGTATGGTAGAAATAGGACAGAAAAACAGTCAAATCGAACAGTATTTCAAGGTTTTTTCTTCATAACTTTGTTTCTTCTTTCCAAAATTTCCTCTAATTCGCAGGTAACCTAGATAAATTCAATCCGCAAATCAGTATGTCAGTTTTTAAAGTACATCAAAAAAACTTTATTGACAAACTTATTTTCTCCTAGGATTATTTCTTTCTCCACTATCCTTGGACAGATTTTGCTCAAATTTAACATGGTATCGTCTATTTACGTATTTAGCCATTTAATTTAAACAAAATTGATTCACAAATGTTCCAGTTAAACCCGAAAAACCATATCAAAAACGACAAAACTTTCTGGTCACCCTCGTTTTTGCTTAACAACTTCCCTCCCCTTCGGTCGATTTTGCTGAAATGCAATACGAAATCCACTATAGGAATAACCAAGTAGCATTCTAAATTTCATCAAAATTAGATAACACGTTTTTGAGTTATTTTGTCCACGGACGGACGGCAGTACCTTACATGGAGCATTAATATAGGGAATTTTTTTCAGAATTTTGGCTCATTTTCCAAACCCAATTACCCCAGTTAGTTCTGCCTGAATTTCACAATTTTTTCCACAAATATTTTATAAAATGTCACCTTTTAAGCGCGCTATAATATAACTTGATAGGATTAGAACTACTAAAGTTATACCATTTCAAATCCATCTTTTGGAAAAAAACGCCACGAACTTTCTACTTAACTCAATATTTTAAGGTTTTTCTCTCCATAACTTCATTTCTTCATTCTCAAATTTGCCCAAATTCACAGGTAGGCTGGAGTCTAACAGCGTAAACACGTATCGTAAATTTGATTCAAATCGGTATATAAATTTTTAAAATACATTAGAAAAACTTTATGAACAGGCTTATTTTAGGTTAGAACTATTTCTTTCTCCACTATCCTTTGACCGATGTGACTGAAATTTAATATGGTATCGTCTATTTATGTAGTTAATCTGTCTAATTAATTTAACCAAAAAAAGGACAAAACTTTCTGGTTACCCTGGTTTTTCCTTTATAACTTTGCCTCCCCGCGAATCGATTTTGCTCAAATGCAATACCAAACGCAGTTAAGGAATAACCAACTTACATTCTAAATTTCAACAAAATCGGATAACGCGTTTTTGAGTTATCTTGTCCACAGTCGGACGGACGGACGGACGGACGGACATGCATAAATCGATATAACTTTTGATTCCCTGCATAACCATACCCTTAAAATTTTTCTGCGATGATTATTTCCATGCGTTACACACTTAGTGACAAAACTAATATACCCTCTGGTAGTACCTACCATAGGGCATAAAAAGTTACATGTATACAGGGGCGTCCCGAAAAAAATATATATATATATATATAAATATACCTATACACCTATTACGACTATCTAAAAACAAAAGAAAAAGAAAACAACAAAATTCTTTTTTTTGTCATTCAAGTTTAACCCTGGAGGCAATCTCGACGGACGCGAACGACGCAATGAACGCGACGGACGCGTGAAGTGTCAAATAAAAGTTAATTTCATACGAAATGTATGGGAGGTGGCAATCTCGACGTAGACGTGACGGACGCGACGGTTCGGACGTTGTAAAGTTGATTCGTGTTCAACTTTTACGTGACGGACGCGTTCAAATGTCATTTTAAAATTTTTGTGTGGGAATTATTTTGTGAAAATTCCATTTAAAAACGGTATTTTAGTTCTTTTTATTAATTTACACAACTTAAAAAACTATTTTAATTTATAACACAAAGATTATATCAAATAATAATAAAAATTACAAATTTCATCGACGGCGTCGAGTTTGCCTGCACAAAAATATTTATACCGTCACTAACGTTTTTGACAATTCACGCGTTCATTGCGTCCGTCGCGTCCGTCGAGATTGCCTCCAGGGTAAGGCATATGTATGTTAGTTTTTTTTATAAGCAGCTGTACACACAAAGAAAAAAAACAAGAAAAGAAATTTTCTTTTGTACTTGAAATTATGATAACATCTAATGAAAAATAACAAAAAAAATGAATTACCAATTTTTTCTTGCATCGCGAATCAATACGACACGAATGAATGGACTTCTCCCTTAGAGGTGGTAATTTAGCGGAGATACAGGTTCTCTTTCTTTTCTTGCACAGAATAAAACACAACATGAAGGAAATCAGTAGATCCGCTTCCAGGTATGTTTAGTTGGTTGGGGGGATTGTTCCCGAAATCTATTACTTTTCTTAATGTGAACTGGGTAGCTTTTTGAATTTGAACTGCTGTTAAAGGAAGAGTAACTCTTAATTCATTCAGAATTTGATTAATTTCGTCCTCTATCTGAATAGAAGCAACAACATGTTTCGTTCAAATTCCATGAATGATTTTTGACAGTTTTCTGACCAAATCCATTCTTTTCCTTTTTTTAATAACTCATCCAGAGGTTGACGGAAATTGTATAATTGTGGAATGAATTTCCCATAATAATTTATTGCTCCCGAAAATGATCTGAGAGTTGAAAGATTTGTTGGAGATGGCATATCGACAATGGCTTTGATTTTGATTGGATCTAAATGCAATCCATATTCATCAATGATGTGTCCTAAGTATTTTATTTCTTTTTTAAAAAAACTACGCTTTTCAAAACGTAAACGCAAACCATATTCTTGTATTCTATGAAAAAGCTTGATTAAATTTTTCTCATGTTCTTCTTCTGTTTCACCCCCAACTACAATGTCATCTAGGTATGCACATACTTTTGGTTAACCAGTAATCATCGTGTCTATTATCTGTTGAAAAATCCCAGGAGCTCATTAAATTCCAAAGGTGAGCCTATTGTAGATGTGTAAACCCCGATGGGTATTGATGGTTAAAAGTTTTCTTGACTCAGGTTCAACTTCCACTTGCAAATATGCATTCGATAAATCTAGTTGACTGAAAATTTTACACCCCGACAAATTCTTAAAAATTTCTTCCGGTAACGGAATAGGATGTCTATGTAATTCTAATGCTTCATTTAATCTTGTTGAAAAATCGGCGCAAATACGTAAAGCATTATTTTTCTTTTTAACTACTACGATGGGTGCTGCCCATTCAGAATAGCTAACTGGTGAAATAATATTTTCATTTTCCAGTTTATTGAGTTCTTCTTTTGTGAAAGAATTGCATATGGAACTGATCGTTTATTTCAGAAAACTGGACGTGAATTTTGTTTTAAAACTAATGATGCTTTTGCATTTGTATATAACCCAATTTTCTCGTTAAAAATTCCTGGAAAATGTGTCAAAATCCAGTTAATTTCATTCTTTTCATTTAGTTATGTTGAAACTTTGTTACAAAAACTGTTGACTGGCAATTCCCATAAATTAAATGATTCCAACCAACCATTTCCAATCACATTTAAATTCTCTTGAGATGAAACGAAGCATGTCAACCGTTTGTTGATGTTCCTGATGGTTACATCACAGTCAAATTCTGAAATAAATTTCAAAATATTACCTGAAGCGACTTTTGCTTGTTTTTTCGCATATTTCCCTCTTGGTTTTCCCAGTTCAATCCACTGTTTTGCAGTGTAATGCTTTTGTTATTAATTTTGAGTTGCACATACTTTCTTTTTGGAAAAGACAATCTATTGACTTGTGCAATAATATTTACTTGGGTATTTTTTTTGACTTCGTTTTATTATTAACTGAACAGTACTCTTCTTTTTTTACAATCTTGACATTCGTGTGTTTTAAAATTACAGAATTTTGCATAATGCAATTGTCCACAAAACCAGCATGGTGATTTGGGTACGTTCTTCTTAGGATTTTTTGAAGTTTCCTTTGATTTCTGTTGAATTGCGTTTATTACGATAGAATCTGTTTTTGAATTTTCAATCATCTTGGTATCTTTTCGTAAATTAAATATTCGTCGACATTCAAATGTAAGTTCTTCTAAAGTGGTTTCCTTGGGGTTAGAATCGATCATCATTAGTAATTTTTTTCGAATATCCGAGTAATTTGAAGAACGCAGTCCACAAACGAAAATAAGATATTTGAATTGATCTGCTGTGATGGAAGAGATTTTGAATTCTTCACATTCTTTGTTCACATTTGCTGCGTATGCCCCAAAATCTTCATTTACTGAATCCGTTTTATTCATACATTTGTACCGTCTGCTGAAAAGAGAATTCTTCTTCCCAAACATTTCTTTTAATTTTAAAATGGTTTGTTTAAACATAAAATTTTTGCTTCTTTTGGCAAAATTAAATTTATGTATTGTGTATGATTTTCCGCAATAATAATCTAACTTTTGCTGAATCGTCCAAATCACATAACTGTAATATTAAAAAACCATTCAAATTTTCATATCAAAATAGTAGCGAAATAGATATTGATAATGATGGTCATTCCATTAGGTCAACAGACATTAATAATAGACAACAACCGACTCAAATAACTGTAACAACCGGTGTTGGTTGTATGTTAGGAATTTGTTTGCTTCATCAAACATTGTGATCCTTTGCTAAAAGGCATATAACTGACTAGTATCAGTTATATGTAGTGGTATTAGAGCTGAAAGTAACCAAGAAAAGGTACACCTAGCTTCATTGCTCTATCTAGCTCGCCGGAGGGAAGTGGGCGGTTACCTTCTACCACTAATCACGGTGTTACACAAAGTTTCATGTGTACCATGATTTGGGCTGACGAAAAGCCTGAAGAAGTGGATTTATTACGTCCACACCTTTTCATATCATCAGCGGGTATATAAAATAAAAAGACAAAACTGATCTTATAAAAAAAACTTGTGGAATTAGGTGAACTATAAGTTCAAGCAAGGGTTACCAGATAATGGAAAGAGGGCAATCATTTATATGATTACAAAACCCTCAACGGACAAAAGACGGACTGACTTATGGCGTCAAAATTGCGCGTGACTCTGGTGCTGTCATCGGAGGGGGTGAACCGATGATATTGTTCACCCCGGGGCTAATTTATCCCACACATGGAGTCCAACAAAAACAGGACTCCCCATGACTATGTTTTGCCCATAAAAATAACATAGTCCCTTTACTCTCTTATTGGGGGATTTACCCTACTACGCTTCTCTCACACACATGCCCTCCCGCACAATTGATATTCAGCACATCATCCTTTCGATGAGAAATACCACAAAACGACAACCAAATAAAACCCCAAATGTTTCACCCGAAATGCATTATTTATTTTAAAAATTATTTATATAAAACAAAAAAAAAAAAATCAACTAAAAATAATATTAAGAGCCAATTTCAGTAAAAAAAATATATATGTAATTAATAAAAAATATAAAAAAAAATTTAATAAAAAGGGAACTTACGTTTGCTCCGCGGAGGCCTCTGCGTAACATCCTGTCCTAAACGAAAAAAATTGAACTAAAAAACACATCATTGGCCGGTTTTACACTGGTCTTACATGCGCCTAAGTAACTCGGGTATATCCATGCCGATAATGCTACACTGGTCTTCCATGCGCCTTTCTTCACTGTGAATTTGTATACGTCAGATCAATGTGTGTGTGTCACGTGGGGGAATTTTTCTAGTTGATTTGAGCAGAAAACCAATGGGAAGTGTTTATGTGTGCGTTTCTTCAATTTTGCACTCAAGCTAAAGCTGGCGCATTTCCCCGGCATTCGCGCACCCTTCTGGCGTATCAATTTTTGAAAAATGCGCCCGTTTGAAGACCAGTGTAAAACCGGCCATTAAATCACATAAAATGAAACCAACGAAAATCAACATTTTGTCAAGTTTCTACAATCGATCAGCTGTTCAACAAATTATACATTGTATTTAAAAATCATCTTTGGCTTCCTTCATTCTAAAGCTCACACACAGCAACTTTTGCATCAGGTTTTTTTGGTTTGTAGCTGCAAAAGTTGCAAGTCTTGTTCACACATGTAGGTGAAAGTGGCGCGCAATCTGAAGTTTTTATGCTGCTGCAACCCAAAATGCTGCAACCTTAAAAAAAAAGTTGCAGAGGTGTTCACACATAGCGTGCAGCTCTTATTGCTTGCAACTTCCTCGCAGTTTTTTCGTGTATGTATGTGTTAAAAATTTGAAATCTTGTTTTAATTTTAACATTCAATTAATGTAACAAAATATGTTTTATGGCGAGGAAGAACAATCTGTTGCATGTTTAAGACTTATTTCATTGAGAACAGAAAAATGACGGCGTAAAAAATTAAAAGAAAATGGATAAAACAACGTGAACAGTACGGATTTGTTCATAATTTATTACATGAATTAGGTGTTATTTTTTGATTATCTTTTGGAAAAACTGAGACCCATAATTAAAAAAAGGATATTCTTATGTGAATTTCATTACATTTTAAAAACTTATCAGAAACAATAACACTCAAATGTCAAAAAACTTGCATGCAGCATGCAGCAAAAATTTTAACCATTTTAATATTTTTTATTGCATATGTAACTTTGTTTTTTGCTATTCGCACGCTTATACTTTCCAGGTTGCGCACAATATAAAAATCTAGTCATGCAGCAAAAAAGAATCGCAACTTTTTGTGTTGCAATGCTGTTCACACTATGCAGCACTCTGGTTTCGCATCTTTCTATGCTGCATTGCAACAAAAGTTGCAGTGTGTGATCTTAGCTTTATGGGGGCTTTCAAATTTATGTATGAAATAGGGTGCATCATAAGCTATCGGCTTAGAATGTGCCAATTTTATATATACGCCATTCCACATGGGAATGGAAAAAAAAGGAGATACACAAATATGTATATATTCACTTTATTAGTATTAATAAGAAACAACATAAGAAAAAAAAGGAAATTAAAATGAAATTACATTTTTTTTATTAATAAATTTTATTATTGTTACATTTAATTAGGCATAGAAAAAAAAACAAGAAAATCTACATAAAAATTGTAACTTAATTCACTCCATTTTAAGTAGACAAATATCAAACTTCAAAATTAAAATTAATTTAGGCATAATGATGAACCGTAATTTAACGTAAAGTCACACCCATAGGGTTTATTAATGGATGCGTATCTAGCTTTCAAATTTTTTCTGTTTGTTTATTGAATAAACATATAGTAACTTAAAATCGTCGTATAGCCGATGCCGTATGGTAGAAATAGGACAGAAAAACAGTCAAATCGAACAGTATTTCAAGGTTTTTTCTTCATAACTTTGTTTCTTCTTTCCAAAATTTCCTCTAATTCACAGGTAACCTAGCCCCTAATAGGATAAATTCAATCCGCAAATCAGTATGTCAGTTTTTAAAGTACATCAAAAAAACTTTATTGACAAACTTATTTTCTCCTAGGATTATTTCTTTCTCCACTATCCTTGGACAGATTTTGCTCAAATTTAACATGGTATCGTCTATTTACGTATTTAACCATTTAATTTAAACAAAATTGATTCACAAATGTTCCAGTTAAACCCGAAAAACCATATAAAAAAATGACAAAACTTTCTGGTCACCCTCGTTTTTGCTTAATAACTTCCCTCCCCTTCGGTCGATTTTGCTGAAATGCAATACGAAATCCACTATAGCAATAACCAAGTAGCATTCTAAATTTCATCAAAATTAGATAACACGTTTTTGAGTTATTTTGTCCACGGACGGACGGCAGTACCTTACATGGAGCATTAATATAGGGAATTTTTTTCAGAATTTTGGCTCATTTTCCAAACCCAATTACCCCAGTTAGTTCTGCCTGAATTTCACAATTTTTTCCACAAATATTTTATAAAATGTCACCGCGCTATAATATAACTTGATAGGATTAGAACTACTAAAGTTATACCATTTCAAATCCATCTTTTGGAAAAAAACGCCACGAACTTTCTACTTAACTCAATATTTTAAGGTTTTTCTCTCCATAACTTCATTTCTTCATTCTCAAATTTGCCCAAATTCACAGGTAGGCTGGAGTCTAACAGCGTAAACACGTATCATAAATTTGATTCAAATCGGTACATACATTTTTAAAATACATTAGAAAAACTTTATGAACAGGCTTATTTTAGGTTAGAACTATTTCTTTCTCCACTATCCTTTGGCCGATGTGACTGAAATTTAATATGGTATCGTCTATTTATGTAGTTAATCTGTCTAATTAATTTAACCAAAAAAAGGACAAAACTTTCTGGTTACCCTGGTTTTTCCTTTATAACTTTGCCTCCCCGCGAATCGATTTTGCTCAAATGCAATACCAAACGCAGTTAAGGAATAACCAACTTACATTCTAAATTTCAACAAAATCGGATAACGCGTTTTTGAGTTATCTTGTCCACAGACGGACGGACGGACGGACGGACGGACATGCATAAATCGATATAACTTTTGATTCCCTGCGTAACCATACCCTT
This sequence comes from Xylophagus ater, assembly GCA_963422695.1. Lineage (NCBI taxonomy): Eukaryota > Metazoa > Arthropoda > Insecta > Diptera > Xylophagidae > Xylophagus > Xylophagus ater. The sequence goes on from OY730479.1 coordinate 34,308,883, forward strand.
AAAATTTTTCTGCGATGATTATTTCTATGCGTTACACACTTAGTGACAAAACTAATATACCCTCTGGTAGTACCTACCATAGGGCATAAAAAGTTACATGTATACAGGGGCGTCCCGAAAAAAATATATATATATATATATAAATATACCTATACACCTATTACGACTATCTAAAAACAAAAGAAAAAGAAAAAAACAAAATTCTTTTTTTGTCATTCAAGTTTAAGGCATATGTATGTTAGTTTTTTTTATAAGCAGCTGTACACACAAAGAAAAAAAACAAGAAAAGAAATTTTCTTTTGTACTTGAAATTATGATAACATCTAATGAAAAATAACAAAAAAAATGAATTACCAATTTTTTCTTGCATCGCGAATCAATACGACACGAATGAATGGACTTCTCCCTTAGAGGTGGTAATTTAGCGGAGATACAGGTTTTCTTTTTTTTCTTGCACAGAATAAAACACAACATGAAGGAAATCAGTAGATCCGCTTCCAGTTATGGTTAGTTGCTTGGGGGGATTGTTCATGAAATCTATTACTTTTCTTAATGTGAACTGGGTAGCTTTTTGAATTTGAACTACTGTTAAAGGAAGAGTAACTCTTAATTCATTCAGAATTTGATTAATTTCGTCCTCTATCTGAATAGAAGCAACAACATGTTTCGTTTAAATTCCATGAATGATTTTTGACAGTTTTCTGACCAAATCCATTCTTTTCCTTTTTTTAATAACTCATCCAGAGGTTGACGGAAATTGTATAATTGTGGAATGAATTTCCCATAATAATTTATTGCTCCCGAAAATGATCTGAGAGTTGAAAGATTTGTTGGAGATGGCATATCGACAATGGCTTTGATTTTGATTGGATCTAAATGCAATCCATATTCATCAATGATGTGTCCTAAGTATTTTATTTCTTTTTTAAAAAAACTACGCTTTTCAAAACGTAAACGCAAACCATATTCTTGTATTCTATAAAAAAGCTTGATTAAATTTTTCTCATGTTCTTCTTCTGTTTCACCCCCAACTACAATGTCATCTAGGTATGCACATACTTTTGGTTAACCAGTAATCATCGTGTCTATTATCTGTTGAAAAATCCCAGGAGCTCATTAAATTCCAAAGGTGAGCCTATTGTAGATGTGTAAACCCCGATGGGTATTGATGGTTAAAAGTTTTCTTGACTCAGGTTCAACTTCCACTTGCAAATATGCATTCGATAAATCTAGTTGACTGAAAATTTTACACCCCGACAAATTCTTAAAAATTTCTTCCGGTAACGGAATAGGATGTCTATGTAATTCTAATGCTTCATTTAATCTTGTTGAAAAATCGGCGCAAATACGTAAAGCATTATTTTTCTTTTTAACTACTACGATGGGTGCTGCCCATTCAGAATAGCTAACTGGTGAAATAATATTTTCATTTTCCAGTTTATTGAGTTCTTCTTTTGTGAAAGAATTGCATATGGAACTGATCGTTTATTTCAGAAAACTGGACGTGAATTTGGTTTTGAAACTAATGATGCTTTTGCTTTTGTACATAAACCAATTTTCTCGTTAAAAATTCCCGGAAAATGTGTCAAAATCCAGTTAATTTCATTCTTTTCATTTAGTTATATTGAAACTTTGTTACAAAAACTGTTGACTGGCAATTCCCATAAATTAAATGATTCCAACCAACCATTTCCAATCACATTTAAATTATCTTGAGATGAAACGAAGCATGTCAACCGTTTGTTGATGTTCCTGATGGTTACATCACAGTCAAATTCTGAAATTAATTTCAAAATATTACCTGAAGGGACTTTTGCTTGTTTTTTCGTATATTTCCCTTTTGGTTTTCCAAGTTCAATCCACTGTTTGGCAGTGTAATGCTTTTGTTATTAATTTTCAGTTGCACACACTTTCTTTTTGGAAAAGACAATCTATTGACTTGTGCAATAATATTTACTTGGGTATTTTTTTTGACTTTGTTTTATTATTAACTGAACAGTACTCTTCTTTGTGAGCAATTTTTTTTACAATCTTGACATTCGTGTGTTTTAAAATTACAGAATTTTGCATAATGCAATTATCCACAAAACCAGCATGGTGATTTGGGTACGTTCTTCTTAGGATTTTTTGAAGTTTCCTTTGATTTCTGTTGAATTGCGTTTATTACGATAGAATCTGTTTTTGAATTTTCAATCATCTTGGTATCTTCTCGTAAATTAAGTATTCGTCGACATTCAAATGTAAGTTCTTCTAAAGTGGTTTCATTGGGTTTAGAATCGATCATCATTAGTAATTTTTTTTCGAATATCCGAGTAATTTGAAGAACGCAGTCCACAAACGAAAATAAGACATTTGAATTGATCTGCTGTCATGGAAGAGATTTTGAATTCTTCACATTCTTTGTTCACATTTGCTGCGTATGCCCCAAAATCTTCATTTACTGAATCCGTTTTATTCATACATTTGTACCGTCTGCTGAAAAGAGAATTCTTCTTCCCAAACATTTCTTTTAATTTTAAAATGGTTTGTTTAAACATAAAATTTTTGCTTCTTTTGGCAAAATTAAATTTATGTATTGTGTATGATTTTCCGCAATAATAATCTAACTTTTGCTGAATCGTCCAAATCACATAACTGTAATATTAAAAAACCATTCAAATTTTCATATCAAAATAGTAGCGAAATAGATATTGATAATGATGGTCATTCCATTAGGTCAACAAGCAAGGGTTACCAGATAAAGGAAAAAGGGCAATCATTTATATGATTACAAAACCCTCAACGGACAAAAGACGGACTGACTTATGGCGTCAAAATTGCGCGTGACGCTGGTGCTGTCATCGGAGGGGGTGAACCGATGATATTGTTCACCCCGGGGCTAATTTATCCCACCCATGGAGTCCAACAAAAACAGGACTCCCCATGACTATGTTTTGCCCATAAAAATAACATAGTCCCTTTACTCTCTTATTGGGGGATTTACCCTACTACGCTTCTCTCACACACATGCCCTCCCGCACAATTGATATTCAGCACATCATCCTTTCGATGAGAATTACCATAAAACGACAACCAAATAAAACCCCAAATGTTTCACCCGAAACGCATTATTTATTTTAAAAATTATTTATATAAAACAAAAAAAAAATCAACTAAAAATAATATTAAGAGCCAATTTCAGTAAAAAAAATATATATGTAATTAATAAAAAATATAAAAAAAAATTTAATAAAAAGGGAACTTACGTTTGCTCCGCGGAGGCCTCTGCGTAACATCCTGTCCTAAACGAAAAAAAATAAACTAAAAAACTAAAAAAAAACTAAAAAACCAAAAGAATTGAAAATTCAAAACAAAAAAAAAACTAAATTGATGTTGAGTGGGTGAGCGCTCCTCTTTTATATGTTGGTTTGTATTTTTGTTGGATTTGCTGTTTCTCTTTTCTTCTTTGTGTGATGTTCGATGTGGATTTTATGTATATTTTATTAGTATTATTATTATTATTAATATTCTAATTTATTTGAATAATCGAAATATAATATATAATTTCGACATTTTATCTTATTTATATGATTATTGATAGTTAAATTATGAATTATTTTTAAACTTTTAGCTATTAATATTATTTTATGATATTACAGTTTTTGAACATATTTCACAATATTATGTTTTTTTTTTCCATAAATTTCTTGGGTTTTAATAACCAGATTTTCAATTAATTCATATTAATATTATTATTTTTTTTTTTTTGTACTTTCACCAATTTCTTGTTAATTCAAAAATTATCAAAAGTTTTAAAACCAAAAACTTCTTGTGATTCACAAAATCTTTATCACCAAAATCTTATCTTTTTTTTTTTTATCAATAAAAAAAAAACTCTCTAAGGAAAACTCAAGAAAACTCACTAATAAAAAAAATCCAAAGAAAAATTAAATTTTTAGTCCGTTTCTTTAAAACTATCCCAAGTCTAGTTTTCGTTTTTTTCTCCCCCACACCAAAAAAAACCCGAATTTTTCCAAATCCCGTTTTCCTTTTCTTACCTCTCCCAGTTGTTAAAAAAAAAAATATATATAATATTATATACTTTTTTTAACAATAACTTTAATTTTAAAAATGAAAATAAAATCAATGCAATTGTCCCATGCAATACTGCAACCAGATGATTTTTATGATTAAAAAAAAAAATCAAAATACAGTGAAGGCATCATTGCACGGCACATGTTACAACACAGATTCTCAAGGAAATGTGCAAACGTTCCTTGAGAAGCTGCAAAGCTTGTGGGTGTAATTGGAGATCAGTGCAATCTTGAACCAGCCCAACGTGGGACTCGACCACACCCTGGAGAAGTCTCGTGCTATACCATGCTGGCTGGGCTATTGCCTTAGGTCCTTTGCATGGTACATGCCAATATGAGTGCCGCGAAGATCCTCGATCTCGTACATGGAATTACCTACGGCTCGGACAATTTGGCACTTTAGAAACTTGCGATTTAGCTTAGCGTTGATATTTTTCGAAAAATCGCGAAGTGTGAAGTTCCTTCGGTAAACCTCTTGACCGGGCACGTAGGTAACGTGCCTCACCCGCTTGTTATATTGGTTTTCATGGCGTTCATGTGCTTTCTCCAAGTTCCTCAGGACACGCTCGTGTACCAACTTACGGTGATCACTCGGCGGTAATATCTCAAAATCTTGTTCCGCAACGGAGTCAAGCTTTCGGAGGAGTTTCTACGTGCTCGCGTGTGTCACCATGTGTGTACCGAACACCAGGGAATACGGATCCGAACCAGTCGCCGCATGGACAGTGCTCCTGAGGGTAGTACCAATGCTTCCAAGGTTCAAATCCCATTCCCGGTGATCGTCACGCACATAGGATCTTATTGCGGCCAAAATTGACCGATTTACGCGTTCCGAAGCATTTGACTGCGGAGAATATACCGCGGTACGAGTATGCTTTACACCATAAGTTGACAACAATTTAGCGAATTCCTTTGAGAGGAACTGGGGGCCATTGTCGGAAAGACGTTTTCCTCGACGAAATCGACGATATTCGCCGCACTCGCACGACGCAACGCCTTCAGGAAAACGAATTTCGTAAATTTATCCAAGATGATAAGGAGGGTTGTATTCCCTCGCTTAGATCTTGGATAAGGACCTAGCAGGTCTATGTATAAATGTTGGAACGGCCTATTGACCTCCACCAGACTACCCATAGGCGGCCGCAATATGCAATTAGGGGCTTTCGTCTCTTTACACGTTGCACAATCAGCTATGTATTTTCGGACTTCCGCCGCCATTTTCGGCCAGAAGTGCCTTTACCGTAATCGATACAACGTTTTCGCGATCCCACCATGCGAAGATTGAGGCGGATCATGTGCCAATCGGACCAGTTCGGGCGTCAGTTGCCTCGGAATCCAAAGTCTCCAGGTTCTATCAGCACGATCGACATTCTTTGTGAATTCGGTTTTAACGTACACATAGCCATCCGATACTTGCATATCGGGTAACCTGTGTCCGTTTTCCGTAACCGTGTCGATCAATGCTTGATACTGCTCTGACTTAAAGTGTTCCGAATCTAGATAAACGCAAGGGACAGGTTCCGTCACTTCTTCCACCAGAATTCTGGATAAAGCGTCGGGAACCACATTTTCCGATCCCTTACGGTGTTCTATTTCAAAGTCAAAGTCCTGAAGCTTTAGACTCTGTCGTGCCAAACGCCCGCTCAGGTCCTTCTGATCCATGAGCCACCTCAAACTCGCATGATCGGTGACAATTTTGAAGGGTTGTCCTTCCACATACGCCCGAAACTTCTTTACACTTAGCACAGCAGCATAGCATTCAAGTTCGGTAACGCTATAATTTTGCTGTGCAGCGTTTAGTTTCTGTGACATGAAGGCGATTGGTTTCTCGTTCCCTTGTTCGTCACACTGCAAAAGCACACTGCCGACTCCAGTTTTACACGCATCACATTGACTGATGAAAGGTTTAATGAAGTCAGCGTTCGCCAAAATTGGAGCAGAAATCAGAGATGCCTTCAGCACCTCAAAAGCTTTTTGTGCACCATCGGTCCAGGTGAATTTGACCGACTTTTTGAGACAATCGGTTATTGGAGATGCAAGGCTAGAATAGTTAGCTATGAACCTTCGATACCAGCCTGTCATCCCCAAAAACCGCCGTACCTGTTTTGGAGAAAATGGTACCGGAAAATCCACCATCGCAGAAACCTTGCCGGGATCAGTTTTTAAACAATTGTTCCCAACAATGTACCCAAGATAGCGCACCTCCTTAAAGCAGAATTTGCTTTTCTCCATGTTGATTGTTAGTCCCGCTGTCATAAGGCAACGAGCGACAATGTTCAACAGGTCCAAATGCGTCTCAAAATCTTTAGATACTACCAATAAATCGTCCAAATACACGAAAACTTGTTCCTTCAAGTGGGTCGGTATGACTCTGTCCATCAGTCTGCACATACGCTGGGGAGCGTTGCACAAACCGTAAGGCATCACTGTGAATTGGTACAGAGGGCGGCCAGGAATAGTAAAAGCCGTTTTCTCTCTACTCTGTTTTTCCAGTGCTATTTGCCAAAAGGCATCCTTTAAATCAATGCTCGAAATGTATTTCGTATTTTCGAGACGGCTGAGGGGACCTTCAATGTGGGGCAGGGGGTAAGCATCCTTTTTAGTCACCCGGTTCACCTTTCTTGAGTCTAGGCAAAAGCGTACTTTTCGGGGCTTGCGAACCAGGACTATAGGCGAACTCCAGGCGCTGTGGCTTACCTCAATCACTCCCATACCCAACATCCGGTCTCTCTCAGCATCCATTAATTTTTGCACCGCTGGCGAAACAGGGTAATGCCGTTGCTTAATCGGCTCTACACCCCCTACATCAATCACGTGTTCTTCGAGATTGGTCTTACCGAGCCCGAAGTGGTTGAAGGAAGGAAATCACGATTTGGTGTTTTCAAGGTGCATCTTTTCTTTCGCGTTTAGGACATGCATATTGTGGTCCTCAACGGGGTCGTCATCAATCGCATCAACAGAACCAAACAGATGTGGAGCTATTCCAAAATCCTTCCAACCCGCGTTAGACCGGGCACTACGTAGAGTTTAACATCTCTTGTTACGTTTTTGTACGTAATTGGTAACGAATTACATGGGTGTTCAACCCTTAATGCATTGCGTCCTATAAAACTCGGTCTGATCAATCGGATTTACTTCTTGACCAAACTTTTTGGTGGACATTGCAAAATTTCAGGTGATGTTACCTAAAATAATTATTTTGCCATGTCCATCCAGTGTTTGATCAACCTTTTGCTGATCATCATCCAATTGAGAGAAATGCTAAATATCACGACAGTGTGAGATCCAACACTTGTCCCAACCAGACGACAACCACACGCAATCTATCTGCCACAAATCATAAACAAAATAAAAAACAGTTTAAAGTTAAAATGGTAATGAATAAATTGGACGAACGAATGTGCAGATAATTATTTACACCAGAAAAGATTCATTTAATTCAAATAAAAGAAAGTTTAATGGGCAATCAAAATTGCCAATACTCAAACACAATAAGGATATACGCCATTTTTGTGTAACATAAAACGTGCAGTTTTATGTTGCACCGCGCACAACCTGAAAAAAAACTAAACTCGGAAAAGCTGCAAAGCCTTATCCCCTTGGACGCCATTTATGTAACAACCGGTGTTGGTTGTATGTTAGGAATTTGTTTGCTTCATCAAACAAATGTCCTAACATTGTGATCCTTTGCTAAAAGGCATATAACTGACTGATATCAGTTATATGTAGTGGTATTAGAGCTGAAAGTAACCAAGAAAAGGTACACCTAGCTTCATTGCTCTAACTAGCTCGCCGGAGGGAAGTGGGCGGTTACCTTCTACCACTAATCACGGTGTTACACAAAGTTTCATGTGTACCATGATTTGGGCTGACGAAAAGGCTGGAGAAGTGGATTTATTACGTCCACACCTTTTCATATCATCAGCGGGTATATAAAATAAAAAGACAAAACTGATTTTATAAAAAAAACGTGTGGAATTAGGTGAACTATAAGTTCAAGCAAGGGTTACCAGATAAAGGATTATATGATTACAAAACCCTCAACGGACAAAAGACGGACTGACTTATGGCGTCAAAATTGCGCGTGACGCTGGTGCTGTCATCGGAGGGGGTGAACCGATGATATTGTTCACGCCGGGGCTAATTTATCCCACCCATGGAGTCCAACAAAAACAGGACTCCCCATGACTATGTTTTGCCCATAAAAATAACATAGTCCCTTTACTCTCTTATTGGGGGATTTACCCTACTACGCTTCTCTCACACACATGCCCTCCCGCACAATTGATATTCAGCACATCATTCTTTCAATGAGAAATACCACAAAACGACAACCAAATAAAACCCCAAATGTTTCACCCGAAACGCATTATTTATTTTAAAAACTATTTATATAAAACAAAAAAAAAAAATCAACTAAAAATAATATTAAGAGCCAATTTCAGTAAAAAAAAAATATATATGTAATTAATAAAAAATATGAAAAAAAATTTAACGAAAAAAATTGATTCGTTAACCCAACCCAATGCTGGTCGACATCGTTCCCACTCTCGACCCCGTTCTCGTTCCCCATCTGCTTCAAGGCAACATAAGGTATGTTGGTACCATTATAAATTTAAAGCAGACGCCCGAAAGTGCATTAAACCATGCAGTTTCGAAGACCCTCCAGCAACCAGCAATTCAAAGAACTAACTGCGACTACGCTGCCGCCGACCATCGATCATAGTCATAGCAGTAGTCGTCTCACTTTATTTGATCCCTCGTTGAAATTACAATTTTTAATTGACACTGTCGCCGATGTTTCTGTTATACCACCCACTCTCAAGGACAAATTTAACAAAAGCGCTTACAAACTCTTTACTGCCAACTCCACTGTTATTGACACTTTCGGCCACAAAACGATGAATGTGGATTTAGGGTTACGAAGACAATTCCTTTGGCGTTTTATCATAGCGAACGTCGAAAAGGCGATCATTGGAGCGCATTTTATAAACCATTTCGGTTTGCTGATCGACCTAAAGCGGAAGAAACTAACCGATTCGCTTACAAGTTTGAAAATAGCAACAAAAATCGTCAACGGTCCTTCACAATCACTTTCAACTATAGCTCTCGATTCCTACCCACCTGAGATATTTAAGCTCCTTCAAAAATATAAGGACGTTACCGTTGAAGGCCCCACATTAAACAAAATTAGGCATAATGTGGAACACGCTATAGTAACTACAGGACATCCGTGTTTCGCCAGAGTTAGACTACTGAACGCCGAAAAATTAGCTATTGCAAAACAAGAGTTTGCAATCATGCTCGAGCAAGGGATTTGCCGTCAAGTAGCGAATGGTCAAGTCCGTTGCACCTAGCAAAGAAAAGTTATGGAGATCGGCGACCTTGCGGGGATTATAGAGGCCCTAACTTTGTCACTAAGCCGGACCGCTATCCAATCCCTTATCTAACAGATTTTTCGTATCAACTGGACGGTTGTTCTATCTTTACCTCTCTCGACTTGGTCCGGGCATATCACCAAATACCGATTAACGAAGAGGATATTGCCAAGACGGCAATTTGCACACCTTTTGGCCTATATGAATTCACCCGTATGACCTTCGACTAGGTATGGTGGCACTTGAGACGAGGTCTGTGTAATGTGGCACTAGAGACCGACCAATGGGGAAGGAACCCCCGTTTAAAAAACCAACAATGGAAAATACAAAGCCAGGAAATATTTTTACGGTGCAGAGATTCGGAAGCCCAGTACCGGCGGACAAGGGGAGTAAGCAAGCGGGCTCCCATCCGTCGACATCCAGCGACCGCAATGATACGGCAGTGGTCAGCTTGGCTGCCGCATCAGATATAACTACAAGCACTGAAGCTACAGAAATTGTAGACCTTATAGGAAGAAGTGAATACCCTAAGCTTAACCCCTTCAAGAGGTGCAGTGTCATGCTAAGGTCACCGAACGGAATAGGCAATCAGCAGGCAAAACCGGAGGCACAAACAAACTCACCACAAATCCAACAGAGAGTCACCGTGAACTCGAAAAGCAGCGGGATTCAGAGAAGAATGAACGAGTTAAAGAATAGCATTGTCGACCTGCAAGACTACGTTAAGGACAGGAACAATGTTCATCATGCGATTAAAAGGCTTGTAATTTCCATCAAGTCCTGCTACAACAACTTAGAGCAGGAGCACGCAGCGCACAATGGAGGAGAACGCATTGACTGATTGAAATCCACTTCCCTGACGGAAATAATGAAGGCTCTGCCAAACCTAGAAGAGCCGCCAATATCTGTCAATGAGAGCGCGACGCCCAATAACGGAAAGACAGAAATTAGGCCAAAAAGGGTAAGAGAGTACAGCGAGGAGACACCAGTAGCTCTCTTACGCAACTCTACTAAGAAACCGAGAGGAAATAGATCGCCAAAACAAGTGGTAAAGGATAGAACAAGGACCTCAAACCCGACACCAAGGAAGAACCAAGCACAGGAACACGGGGAGTGGAAAATTATCACTAAAAGACGGGCAAGGAGGAGAAACACTAGACCCCCGAAACCTGAGGCTATAATGATTGAGAAGGTGGGCGATATCTCCTACGCGGACGTCCTGAAAAAAATCAAAAGCGATGAATCACTGAAGAAACTGGGGCGAACGTCAACAAGAGAAGACGCACTCAAAATGGCGGCATGCTCTTTGTACTGAACAGGAAAGCCACTTCCAGTACTACCACCTACAAGGAAAAGATAGCGGGAGTCGTAGGTGGAGATTTTAGCGTCAAAGCGCTAAAGCAAGAAAGAATGGTGATAATCAGGGATATGGACGAGGTTTCCACTGAGAAAAATGTGCAGTGCGCCCTATCCACGCAGTTCTCCCTTAGAGAACTAAAGGTTGAATCGGTAAAATGGATTCGAAAAGGGTATGGTGGCACACAAATCGCTGGCGTCGGCTTACCGATGGACCAAGCGAACAAAGTCCTGGAAGTGGGCAAGGTCAAAATAGGTTGGACCGTTTGCCGGGTTAAAGAATTGTCACACCCGAAAAGATGCTATAGGTGCCTCGAATATAACCATAATGCGAGAGAGTGCACGAACACCGATCGCTCAGGTAGATGCTGGAAATGTGGAGAAGAAAACCACCGAGCGAAGGCGTGTACTAGAAATGCTAGATGTATGATATGCGCCGAATTAGGAAGTCGAGACGTCGATGTAAACCACGCAACTGGTAGTAGTAGGTGCCCGGTGTTTAGGAGAGCTGTAGCAAACAGACCATAATGAGAATTAAACAAATTAATTTAAATCATTGTGAAGCGGCACAGGATCTACTGGCGCAAAGAGTGGTGGAGGAGAATATCGATCTGGCGATTATATCCGAGCCGTATAGAGTACCAAGGAACAGCTTGACTTGGATCACGGACAAAGAGGGAGGGGCAGCGATATGGGTGTGCGGAAAATACCCCTTCCAACGGCTAGAAGCTATCATCCGAGAAGGATTCGTATCGGCGAAAGTTAATGTTATCTTCTTCTTCAGTTGTTACGCCCCTCCAAGGTGGGCACTTGAGAAGTATCAAGAGGTTATTGGGGATCTGGAGCTGAGCGCACGGGAAAAGCAACCACTAGTCATAGCGGGAGACTTCAATGCCTGGACGGTAGATTGGGGCAGCAGATCCACTAACAATAGAGGCCAGATCCTGCTAGAGACAATTGATAGTCTTGATGTCACCATGGGCAACACTGGAAACACTACCACCTTTCAAAGTAACGAAAGGTCATCGGTGATAGATGTCACATTCGTGAGCATCCCTCTAGCCGAGCGTCTGGACTGGCGCGTCAGTGAAAAACTTACTCTAAGTGACCACCAGGCGTTGCTGTATACCATCCAAACACAAGGCGTAGAGATCTCCCACTCTAGTAAGAACGCAGGCGGATGGGTTACGAAAAGCTTCGATTCACAAATGATCCGTACAAGCTTCTGCAGTACCAGAACTATATCAGGCACGGCAACAGAGAAAGCTACCTTCCTGATCAAGCAAATAAAAATCGCACGTGACGCCTCTATGAGAAGGAAGCCCAAAAATGCGAAGAATAGGAAGGCAGCCTACTGGTGGAATGATAACATCAGAGAACTGCGCTCGAAATGTCTACAAAACAGAAGAAAGGCCCAAAGGTCTATTGGCAAGTCTCAGTATGCCGAGAAACTGCCACTCTTCAAGGCAAGCAGAGGGAAGCTTAAGAAAGCTATCAAATCCAGCAAAGCACAGTACCTGAAAGACCTGATTGACGCTGCAGAGGAAAATCCGTGGGGCGCAGCGTATAAGATTATGGCAGCCGGAAAGAAAAGTGGACCTAAGGAGCTATGCCCAATCCTGTTGCAGGAAATTGTGACCACTCTCTTCCCAGGGCATCCCCCAAAACCGGAAACTAAGATTGACAGATTAAATCCCGAGCAAATCCCCGCAATCACGACTGATGAGCTAAGAACAGCTGCAAAGAAGGCTAAAATAAATGGCGCACCAGGTCTAGATGTCATCCCCAATAATGTCGTGAGAGCAACCATAGAGGAAAACCCGGACATTTTCCTGGACACCTTCCAAGAATGTCTCAGAGAAGGAACCTTTCCAAAACTGTGGAAGAAGCACAAGTTGGTATTGTTACCAAAACCTGGGAAACCACCAGGCGAGCCTTCCTCCTATCAGCCTATCTGCCTACTAGATACAGTCGGCAAGATCCTGGAGAGAGTGGTACAGATGAGGTTGACACAAGTCACGGAGGACAAAAATGGCTTAGCATTTAAACAATTCGGTTTTCGTAAAGCCAGATCTACCGTCGATGCCATCAATAAAGTAGTGTCAGTTGCACGAAGCGCGGTCACGATGCCTGTCCGAACTAGACGCTACTGTGCCATTGTAACATTGGACGTGAAGAATGCCTTTAATTCGGCTAGTTGGATTCGCATAATGACAGCGATGCGAAGCATGGGAGTGCCTGATTACCTCCTAAAGATTACAGATGATTATTTATCGAACAGATTACTTCTCTATGACACGAGGATAGGCACATCTGCTTACAAGATAACTTCTGGTGTCCCACAGGGTTCGGTTCTGGGACCAATCTTGTGGAACATCATGTATAATGGCGTGCTCAAGTTGGCACTCCCGGATGGTTCCGAAATTGTGGGATTTGCTGACGACGTGGCGGTTATGGTAACGGCCAGGCAAAAGGAAGAGGTCGAGCTTATTGCCAGTGAAGCAGTAACAACCGTTCGCAGTTAGCTAGACTCTATGGGACTAGAACTTGCTGAACAGAAAACAGAGATGGTCCTTGTTAGTGGTCGAAGGAAGAGAGAGTCCGCTGAAATAAGAGTCGGTAACCACACGATAAGGTCGAAGCGAGCAATTAAGTACCTGGAAGTTATGATTGACGATAGATTGTCGTTTAAAAACCACCTGCAATACTTGACAACAAAGGCGGCAAAGAAACTATCGGCGATATCCCGTATGTTACCAAATATAGGAGGACCTCGGAGTAAAAAGCGCGTACTACTGGTGAGTGAAGTCAGCTCACTTATGCTCTATGCGGCACCTATCTGGGCTAAGGCATTGGAGACCAAAATACCAGATATGATACATAGACGTTATGCTTTGAGAGTCATCAGCGCCTTCAGAACAGTATCCTCAGATGCGGCACACGTAATCGCAGGCCTCCTTCCGTTCCACATTCTGGTGGATGAGTGTTACCGAATCCATACGAGCGTAAAACAGAATCCAAATATCTCTCGCAAAGAAATTAAAGAAAGAGAGAGGAGGAGCTCAATCAAGACATGGCAGGCTGAGTGGAATGATAGCCCAAACGGGCGATGGACCCACAAGCTAATCCCGAACATCAACGATTGGATCAGCAGAAGACATGGCGAAGTAAACTTCCAGTTGACGCAAGTTCTCACTGGACATGGAGTATTTCACAGTTACCTGCATAGGATTAACAAAGATCCATCACCGTCCTGTCGGCAGTGTAATAGGGCAGACTAAACCCCCGAGCACATCCTTTTCGAGTGCCCGCGCTTTATTGAAATAAGGGGAGCAATTAGTGAGAGAGTTGGTGATACGTTGAATACTAGCAACATCATTAGCACAATGTGTGGCTCATTAGCGAACTGGGATGACATTCGCAGAGCTATTACTGAAATTGTAGATAAATTGAGACAGGAAGAGGGAAAGAGTACGTCTCAAAATGATAGGCGAATAACTTACGGCAGATAATGCATAGTATAAGCTTCACCTCGAAGTAATGCTAACGCGGTTCCGAGGTGGTCGAAAAGCCTGGAGGGAGATAGGTTTTAGTGGGTATGGTCAATGTGACGAGCCCCACACTTCGTGCATAAAGTGCATTTCCGAACTCCCATAAAAAAAAAAAAAAAAAACGACCAATGAGAGCGAAGCATATGTCTCTTTCTGTCTTCTATCTCTCTCTCTATAGGCGTAGCAGGGGCGTGTGGGGAATTGTGATGGGAGAGGGGCGTGGTAAATTCGACCAATGCGGCATTTGTAGGCGATGGCAGCACTGTGATTTATTGTAGCCTTCGCGTGTTGGTGGGGGGGAATGGCTGTTGCCACACCCCTAAAATGGCCTGTCGACCAAAGAATTTAAACATGGCTGTCGACCAATTATTTTTAAACATGGCTGTCGACACATGTCAGGGCGTGGTATTTAGGACCTATTTTTTTTACAGGATTAAAAAATTTAACCAGTTGATAATAATTAATTTTAAATTTATGGTCGTCGTCCTGTATGGGAAAAAAATCGTCCTGAAAGGATTGAAATGTGAGTCGAAACAGATGTTTTAAAAAACCTGTTTTATATGATTTAAACATTACACACGTGGTACGTCGCGTGGGGCAGTATTAGATTACAACATTTAACCATCTGGTTATAATTAATTTTTCATGGTAAATGCATGTAAGTTTATGGAAATAATATGAAGGCGCAGGTGTGGGAAAGGGATAAGTGGAAAAGAAATTTTGGTATAAAAGGGCCGAATTATCTGAAGATTATTGATTTATTAAAATAAATTTCAATAGTACGGACGAAAGTAAAATGTTTAAAATAACTAGTGAACGGGAAGTTTTTGTGCGGAGGTTTAATTTGACCGGTTATAAAATTCATTTCCAAATTAGTTCGATACCCGAGAATGAAGATCCGACTCGTTGGATTAAATCAGCGATAGAAGGTGTTGTTGTTAAAGCCACAGAAGGTTTGGAACCAGGTGATTTTGTAGGTTTCACAGTCTGTGGGAAAAACTTTGATGAAAGGGGCCCTGGCTGGGTTACGTTTAAACCAGTGAGTGAAGGTAAATTTGACGATATTTGGGGAATGATTTCCAAAATTTTCCAAAGCAATTCCGAGGGAATAAGTACCGATACATTTTGTTTAACTGCAACTTCGGTGAAAATGCCTGTGGGAAGAGGCCGAGAACGTAAATATAATGATTTCGACGAGGAAAGTGCAAAGCGGAGAGGTATAGTATAGATTAAAAATAAGGACAACCTATGTTTACCGCGTGCAATAGTTGTTGCAATAGCAAATGTGGAAAAAAGTACTGATTACATTAAAATTAGAAGAAATGTAGACCAGCTGCAAACACAAGCTGTAGAGAAATTATTGACGAAAAGTCAAATTGAAATACCTACGGAAGGTGCTGGAATACCTGAATTAATTAAAATTCAGTATCATTTAAAAAAACTTTAAAATAGCCGTCTATCGATATATCAATAACAAAAGTAGTACAGATGTATTGTTTGAAGGTAGTAATGACGGTAAACGAATAAACTTATTGTACCACGACGGACATTATAATGTGATTACCTCACGGCAGCCTGTTGTTGCACTTATTATAGTGAAATGTGTCATATAAGGTATGATGATAAAAATCGCCATCGATGTGGTGGAACCTGCCCATGTTGTCAACAGACCCCGGCCTGTGAAAAAGGTGTTATAAATAAATATTGTGCAGCGTGCAATCGGTATTTTAGAGGAACTACATGTTACGAAAATCATGTTAAAAGTGTTTGTGAAAAACTAAAACGGTGTATGGAATGCCTGAAACTGTGTAAAAGAGACAGAATTCACGTGTGCGGGGAAAAATTTTGTAAAAACTGTCAAAAACATGTCGCGAGTAATCACCTGTGCTTTATAAGTCCAAATTCGAATAAAATGGATCAAAGTGACAATTTTTACGTATTTTACGACCTAGAAACGCGTGAAGAAAAAGTTATAGGTGACAGGGAAGCAATAAAATTGCATGAAACGAATTTGTGCATTTTTTCTGAACGATGTAATGTATGCATTAATGTGGAAGGACAATATTGTTGTCAAAATTGCGGATATAGAGTAGAAATTTTACAAGAAAACGTCAGTCCAAATACTATGAATGTTAATGACCGGAAATGCTTTCTACAATGGTATGACGATCACAAAAACGACGAATTCAACATGCAGCGTGATCTAATAGATTACTGTAAGAGTGATGTAGAGATTTTAGCTGAAGGCTGTCAGTAGGTATTCGGTCACTTGGCCAGGTTACGTGTATTCGGTCACTTGGCCAGGTGGGCGTGGCCAACCAATGGGAGCAAAGCATTTGTCTCTTTCTGTCTTCTATCTCTTTCTATGGGTGTGGCAGGGGTGAATTGGGGTGGGGAGAGGGGCGTGGCGGTCTCTCTATGCGATGGCGGTGCCGTTGGTGGTGGGGAAAAATGGATGTTGCCACCCTAAAATGGGCTGTTGGGTTTTTAAACATGGCTGTCGACCAATTGTTTTAAACATGGCTGTCGACCAATTATTTTTAAACATGGCTGTCGACACATGTCAGGCGTGGTATTTAGGGCGTATTTCGGTTATATCGGTTATATCTGTATTAAATTACAAAATTTAACATCTGGCTGCAATTTTTCATGTAAATTTATGGAAAACACATTTGGGTCAAGTATTTATTTGACACGATTATAGCTGTATTAGATTACAAAATTTAACGTCTGGTTGCAATGATAAGTACATCTAAATTTATGGAAAACACATTTGGATCAACTGCGATCCTGAAAAACATGGGAAAATGTGAAATTTTTTCCAGATTACAAAATACATATGGTTACAATTTCGGGGTTAATTTAAAAACATTTGGATCATCCTTTAAAAAACGATCCGAAAACGTCGCGTGGGGGTGGGAAGATGTTTATGATCGACAGGACGTGTGATATTTTTCGACAGGATTTGTTTAGTAGAATACAAAATTTAACCAGTTGTTTTCGATTAATTTTTCGGAAAAAACATTTTGATCAGTTGTGACATTAAAGCCGAAAAACAAAATAATTTATTCAAACAATACTTTATTAAAATAATATACATGGTTTCTTTTTAAATTTTAAATAGAATAATATAAGTTTTTTAACAGCTGCGATGTTCATACAGACATAACCGCATCCACAGGTATCCGGTCCACAAGATGTATTATCATTTGCCCATGAACAGCTCTCATAGTGCTCGCCATGCTTTCCAATTTTCTTTTGAACTTTGAGGTACGGTTTCAAGAAGGCATAGTGTGCATTAAGTTTCTCTCTATGTTCTTCAAGTATAAAGTCGCCGTAATCTTGTAAAAACCATTCAATATCGTTCAAAGTTTTCTGTACATCCATGCTGACTCTCGCCGGGCTACTGAGGTACCTTTCGCACTTCATTAGTAAACAAAATGCCGAAGTATTAGCCGGTATATTCCCCGACAATTTGAATTCCAATCTAACATCTACGGGGCCCGATTTGATTGACTCGTTCTGATGCGCACAATCGATAACTATGATCGGGGCATTGTTTTTAAATTCATTTGGAGAAAGCAGCGGTTGTTCTTTACGAGTATAATATGCCGATTGAAATTTACAATACATATCGTATAATAGAGCGAATCGATCTTGATCAAATTTAGGATCTAAGTCATCATACGGAAATGATATAGAATTTAAATGAACTTTGATATCTGTTAGTTTACAGTGGTCAAAATTACTCGCATCTTTGCCTTTCTGATTTCTGCGGTCGGTTTGTAGAGCCAATATAACGTATCGAGGCTTCTCTAACTGGTTCGAAGTTTTAACTGTCCAAGTATGTTGACTAGTTTCTGGTAGTACTGGATATTCATACATATCCCAACTGCGAAAACTCATTTTAATTGGCTGATTGTTCTCAATTAATTTATATAAAATGAGTTTTTCTTCATCAGCGAGAGTTATATGCGGTATCTTCCATTTTAATTTCAGAATTTTTACCGTCACAGTATCTGTGGATGATATAAGTGCATTATCATCAGATCTAGCCCGTACTAAAATAAGCTCATGCTTTGCATTTGGTATAATTTTCTGATAATCCTCGGCGAATCCCAGGAGCATGTTCAATGGAATACAAAAATTGAATTGTCCCGATTGCAATGTAATTGGAGCTAATGGTGACCAACCCGCATTGAGCAACATTTTACTTTCGTCGGCATGTAGGGAAATATAATTTTTGATGGTAGAAGTAAACCCTGCATTTCTATTACGATCAATTTCTACACCATTTAATTCATAACGAATTTCATCAAACAGATACGCCATAGCATTATTGCCTAGTTTTGCTGTAGCAGAGACTGTCCCATCATCACTTTTATATACTGCCCCCTCGATGTAAATAAAACTTTCACACGGTAGAAGAATTAAATCCTGATGTTGCATTGAAATTCGTAATTCATCACTGTTACCGTATGAGTTTAGAAATGGTGAGTAGCTGTGAAATTCCTTTTTCACAATGCTGTTATCATAGCTAACACCACTCGAGATTTTGAATAAATCATTCATTATATTAATGTAAGCCCCAGAGATCTCAAGTATGCTTTATTTATTAGCGACAGCTGCGGCTTAGTTGTTGTAGGTTCTGAGGTTATACTCTGAATGAGAGTACTATTACGCTGCGGGGTATTGTATATCAGCATTTTAAATGTAGTCGAATAGTAATCGTTTCTCCACGAAAATTCACTAAATTACCGTCTTGATCGCCATGCTTCAACGTGAGAGAACTTAATCGTTTGACGTTCAAAGGTAAATAGATGACATTCGTGGGCACCTCGATAATTTTATACCCTGGGCCTACCTTAGGAGCAAACTCGTGCAATGTATGTACCTGCTTACTGTTAATGTAAGACCCCGAAATAATGTTGCATTCTACTCGGACAGTATTCGTCTTAATAATGTTGACTGGCATATCGGAAACGTGCATTATATTTTTCGTGAGTATACGCTTACTGAAACCCAATAATGACCCAACCGAGTCTTTGTGGGTGAAATCTATATTTTCAGAAGATTTTATTTCACTCTTCAATGTGTTATTATTAGCTCTCAATAAAAATCCAATTTTATTTTCTTCAAGCTTCCTTTCTATATATTTAGAAATATCGTCAATTTCGTACGATCCAACATCTATCTCTATAATTTTATTACCTACATGAAATTTGTTATTGTCCACATCAATATTCGGTATTGAATTATATGTTTGAAAATCCACGAGCCCGCATACGCGGTTTATTGGGCATCATTTTTAATAGTTTTTTGGATTCAAATATAGACCAAACCCCTTTTTATATGGCTTCAAATACCGCCCTTTGCCAACAGCAATAGATTCCATTCTTCGATTATGACGACTTTTTTCCTCCAATTCTCTTTTAGCAGCACTAGCATCGTTAACAGCTTTAGCTATACCAGCGGCACCACCTGATAATGCACCTAATGCCGATAGTCCTGCAAAAATGGGTAGTAGAGGGAGAATACCACCAACTTTTGGTACTCTAATCACACGGGGGCGTTTTGTCTTACGATTAATCACATTCTTTGTTGCAGCGAGAGCTAGTTTTACTGCTTCCTTTGTAGTTTTTGGTTTCCGAGCCTCCAATACTACTCGAGCATTTCGAATAATCTGTTGAAAAGATGGCTGACGTTTCACTCCCATCCCTAATTTAGTTTTAGTTTTCATAGTGTTTGTTCTTAACCACGCATTCAGGCGTTCACTTAAGTTTGAATCAGAAGATTTTACTCTCTGCCACGCCTTCCCAGCTAATATGCGATCAGCAATATGTCGGTCGTTTAAAGTTTTAAATTTTGAATATGCGATATCGTGCTCTTTGCAGGCTTTATCTAATTCGTTAATTCCAGGATCTCCTCTGGCCAACCTTTCTTGTAGTTTAGTACCAGGCCCACAATATTGGTATCCTGGCAAATGTAATTCTATTGGTAAATTACTAATTAAAGAATTTAATAAACCTCTCCCTTGAACGGTTTTAGAACGAATGTCGCGCGTGTGATCAATCATGCTGCACTGATCAAACTGACTAAAATGCGTTGTCTATGATCTTCTAATAAAATAGGCGATATAATTTCACTCAACTGCTGGATTCTTCGACTGAATCGAAATCTATCGACGGCGTACATTTGCCACGGCCCTTTACGACTAGCACGATATGCAAAGTCCCAAGTATACATATTGTAAACTTGGGGTTTAAGATTGAACGTAACCTTCTTGTTCATAATACCGTAATCGAATAAGTGGTGGTGTTTATAGACAGTACTCTTTATTCACTACAATGCGTTTCATCAAGCAGCACGTATCACTTCCTGTGAAAAATATTGACATTGCAACCGATATCCGTAAAGAGAGAAAGCACAGTTTATTACTGCCTGATAGTGTAAGGGGAGTTATTGTGGGGCCGTCAAATTGTGGGAAAACCAATGTTATGATCAGTTTAATAGAAGACCCGAACGGATTAAAATTTGAAAATATTTACGTGTACTCAAAATCATTACTGCAACCGAAATATGAGTATCTGAAGAGGCTTGTTTCACCAATATCCGAACTGGGTTATTACACATTTTCAAATAACAACGATGTTATACCACCTGAAGAGGTCATGCCCAATTCGATTTTTATCTTCGATGATGTTGCTTGTGATAAACAGAACAATATTCGGGCATATTTTTGTATGGGTCGACATAAAGATATTGACAGTTTTTATCTCTGTCAAACATATACGCATATACCCAAACATTTGATTCGAGACAACACGAATTTCCTGGTTATATTCAAACAGGATGAAATGAACTTGAAACATGTTTATAATGATCATGTAAATACAGATATGTCTTTCAACACCTTTCGAAGTATGTGTTCAGAATGCTGGAAGGAAAAATACGGTTTCATTGTGGTAGATAAAGATAGTCCTTTAAATGAAGGCCGCTACCGAAAGGGTTTTGATACCTACATGAAAGTAACTGCTGGCAACTGAAACAGATCAATACCAGTACAGCTGTGAAACAGTGCTGACCGGGTCGAAAGATATAACAGGTAACAGATCTGATGAAAACAGTACTCCGAGCTGTTAAAAAGCAGTTGAAAGCCGTTCGAAACCTGTACCGTAGCTGTATAAACCAGATGTATAAACTGATCAGAGCAGATTTGAAAGCAGTTCACAAACATGAAAGAAAAACAACTACGAGCCATCATAAAAACCACGAATTCAATTCGTAAGAAATACCGGGCTGTAAAATCAGGACGGATAGAGAAAGAGAGCAGGTTTCAAGACACTTTTAAGTCGATCACTGAACCTCTTAAAGAGCTCACCAAACACCCAAAGTTGAAAGACGAAATCAAACCAAAACAGGAAATAAAGGCTGAATTTGTAACACCTAACCCAGCTGCGAAAGCTTTGTATTTCGAGGATGATGACGGAGATACATTTGTCGAGTCCAGGGCCACACCCTACAAAAAATTTGACCGCGGTAAATGGCTTGATACACCAGCCGGGCAGAAGGCTGTCGATAAGCTTATAGCCGAAAAAGAGTTTGATACGCTAGCTAGCGACTATTTGAAGAAATTAATAATACCGTCGGGGAACAGTGCGGTGGATACTGTATATGGGGTTTATCTGACCCCAAATAGACAGCAGTATAAAATCGGGGATTCAATTTTTCTAATCCAAAATGATAAAATATATGTTGATGATACCCCGTACAAAGGAACCGTAGGGTTATATGAATTGCTTTTCATGAAAAACCCTGATTCTTCTACGTATAATGAAAATGATTTAGAAAACTATAAAGCTATTCTACTGCAGAGTAATGCTCATAGGCGTGAATATGATGTGAATAAACAGGTAAAAGGAAGTAAAAATCATAAGTACACGGCGGTTATAAGTAAGCTTTTCAAGAAAGGTGGCAGTTTAATGCGGGTGTCTAAAAACAAAATTGAACATATTTACTGGGACGATCCGAATGAATTGGTTGATAGACTGCGTTTACTCGTAGCATCACATCAGGCTGGGCATAATAATCACAATAATGAAATTATATCGATTATCGAGGAGCTGAGATAAGCGAATATTATAGTTTAAATATGTCCGTCGATAAGTTCGGACGTTACCTACAGAAAACTGGGTCTTCTAACCATCGTGGCCCACAAGGCCCTCCCGGGGCTCCTGGAATACAAGGCGATAGTGGATCGCCGGGGATAGGTTTTAAGTTAAGTGAAGATGGAGACTAGGATATAAATTCAAGGCGCATAGTAAATTTGGACTAGCCTATTAGTGATAGTGATTATGTTAGAAAAGACTATGTCGATAGAGAAATTAAATTTTTAAAAGGAATCATCGCCGACCTTAAGCATCGCATCGATATGTCTTATACTGAATATAAACCTGTTGATAAAGCTACGGAAGTTGACGACGCCGATCACCAACTTTTTATTTTGGAGAAAAGTGCATAATGCACCATTTTATCTTATGATGGTAAAGCGAGCAGTCACGTCTGGTAAAAAACAGTTAGTTGATGAGCTACATAAACCGGCTCGAAGAAATTTTAAACGAAAACATGTTATCATAAAAGGTTTTAAATATTTATGGCAAGCAGATTTGGTGGAAATGGGGCCGTATGCCACAGAAAATAAAGACTATCGTTTCCTTCTTACAGTCATTAATTGTTTTTCGAAATATGCGTCGGCTGTACCTGTAAAAAATAAAACAGGCACTTGAAATAACCAAAGCAATGGCGACAATATTTAACCAGGGACGTATTCCTAAAAACCTACAAACTGATGATGGAAAAGAATTCTTCAATAAAAATTTTCAAAATTTAATGTTAAAGTATCATATTAATCATTATTCTACGTATACCACTCTTAAGGCACAGATTGTAGAGAGATTTAATAGAACTCTAAAATCGACGATGTGGAAGGAATTTAGCATGCGTGGAAATTATCAGTGGATTAATTTTGTAAAAGAGTTAACGGATCGATACAACAGAACTCGTCACAGAACAACTCGAATGCGGCCGTGTGATGTCAATCCTTCTAATGAAAAACGTTTACTTTCCACTGTATATAGTTACATCAAAATAAAGCAGAATGCGAAATATAAAACCGGTGATTTTGTACCTATCAGCAAGTATAAACATGTGTTTGAGAAGGGCTGCACACCAAATTGGACAACTGAAACTTTCAAAATTCGGGCAGTTCAGCATACAAATCCCGTGACATACATTCTTGAAGATTATCTGCGCCAGCCAATAAAAGGCTGCTTTTACGAGAAGGAGTTAACAAAAACCAGATACCCAGACTTGTATCTTGTTGAAAAAATATTAAAGAAGAAAGGGTCCAAAGTATTTGTAAAATGGTTGGGATTTTCGACCAGTCATAATTCATGGATCGCGAGTACTGAAATATTGTAAATAAAAGATTTTAAAATTTCAATTATTATTATTTTATTTCTTTTAATTTTGCACAAAAGTTAAATTTCAAATATTATTATTTTATTTCTTTAATTCTGCACAAAAGTGAGATGGAAACTTTTTCCCACTGCCCCCCTTGTTAATGATACTAAATCGCTGCTCGTTTAGTTGATTTAAAGTCTGATCTGTTGTTTTCGCATATCGAGGAGGAAGAAACATCTCATAATCGCCAAGGTCCAGAATTAATCTCCCTCCATATTAGGTGATGCATCGCCGAGCCGAATTTATTTTAAATGGAGTATTTATTTCCATATCCGCCATTTTCTTCGTCGGCTTGTATTGTACGTGATTACTGTTGAGTTCGCTTAAAACATCTACTGCGCCTTCTGCTGATGCTGCTGCTGCTGCTGGTGTATCAGCTTCCAGAAATTCGTTGAAAAAATAAGACATTTTTTTTGTTAGACTGTCTTCCGTAAAGTACCTGATTAAGACTAACTTCTGTTAGCCATGCGGTCCCTATTTATAGTCTGGAGGGGAGACGCCACTTGGACACGTTAGAACATGAATTTTCTTGTTTCACTTCAACATCTGTGGGCACTGAAATTTTTGCCCACGATATGGAACAACACGTGTTTCCACTGGAACCCCATGCTAAATCAGGACATGATCAAACATGTTTTTTTTCCCTCGAGAATATTTCTTTTTCGGCCACAAGATCCCGTGGGACAACACGTGTGGCCACTTGAATCCCATGCTAAATCAGGACATGATCAAACATGTTTTTTCCATCAAGAATATTTCCTTTTTTTGGCCACAAGATCCCATGCGACAACACGTGGGGCCATTTGAAACCCTGCCAAGATCAGTTGAGGCTGGTACTTGAAGCAGCAAACATGGTTATTTTCGTCGATTTACAAGGTTTTAAAGGAGAAAGTAATAGTTTCATTCCTAAGGAAATTGCGATCCTGTTCAATGAGAATGAAGTACGTCATTTTCACCTAAAACCGCCATTTGAATTTAACAGACCACCATCAGCACTGCAGACTCAAGCTACCTGGCTTTCCATAAATCATCATGGGTTATCGTGGGAGGGCGGATACACGTCAATTAATCACGTGATCCAATTTTTACAGACGAATTTGAAAAATAAAATAATTTATGTTAAAGGAGGAGAAGAAAAATTATCTCAGTAAAATTCTCGGAAATAGAGCAACGGTATTTGATTTAGACTACTGTGGATGTCCGAATTTAAACACTTTGAGGATGCGATATTCTCTAACTCCGAGGTGTTTAGCTCATAGAGGATGTTGTGCCCTACAAAATGTTCATTTGCTAAAGCAGTATGTAATACAATGTAATAGAAATAAAATAGACGCGATGTGAAATAATATTCATTTTATTTTACAATTATATTTACACTTAAAAATAATCTTTCTTACAATCGATATATATTTGCAATTATATTTACACTTAAATATATATTTTTATTAAAAATAGTATTTTTATTTAATAATGCCTGGTGTGTTTGAACCCATAGGGGATGGAATCAAAATTTTCCAAAAATTTCCTTTTTTCTGATCTGGCATTGTGTTGTTTTACTACCGGTGTCGTTATAATTCGATGATCTTCGGTGCGCCGTATACTAGAAGAAATTTTCTTGATCGGCCTCGCTTCTCCATCGCTGTTTAAAATTATGTCACGCATACTTTCAAAATTTACTAATTTCGACGCCTCATAGTTTAAACAAATGCCTTTTACTTTACAAACCATTTTTCGACGGTTTTCCTTTGTTGAAAATACCTGGTATGCATAGTTCTTTGGCCCTCCGCTAACAAATTCTTCAATATAACTGCCAGTGCCGTAACAGTCCAATTCATCAGTCATATCTCCAACAAAATTTCCAACAGGGGGGGTCATATTCACCATCTCTGCTTATGTATATAACAGAGTCGGTATCGTAATATAATTCTCTTTCTCCCAACTTCTCCAGATATGAATACAGTTTCAACCGTGCTTGTGTAGTAGTGTAGGCTGCTATACATACATTGATTGTAGTCAGAGTATCTGCAGCCTCTTCTTTGTACTCCCAGTTTACAATCAGAGTTTCATCATTAACTGGTAAAATATGGTTAACTGCTTTAGATGGATCCGATAAAAGTGTATATAATTCAGCTGGCTGTGTTATTATAGAGGTTTTCGATTGGTTTTCCCACTGACCAAATTTACCCCAAAATGAATTTAATATCAGCTTAGCAGTGGATCTTAAACCAGGGTTTTTTTCTATTTTTTCCGGTTCTAATACTATGTCCTCATTCTCAAAGAATTCTTTTACATATTCATGTTTTTCCTCCTCTGTAACACATGTACTAGGCCATCCAGAAGCTTCCTGTTTCATTTTTAGGAATTTGTTCATCATTTCTGTGAAGAGTCCATCTCTTTTTTGCCGCACCTCATAAGACCATATTTCATAAATTTCCAGCAGTTGGTAACCCTTTTCAATGGCCTTATTTACCTCATCCAATACCCATGTTCCAGTTAATGCCCTTTCATTTTCTTCATGAGTACAATCCTCTTGACTTTTTTCCAAACTGCATGTGAAGCATAATGAGAACATCAACTTTTGGTTTTGTTTCAGCGGTAGGACAGGATGATACAGATTTTGTGGTGGTAAAATTTTGCATTTAATCAGGCCATCAAGTTTTGTTAAATTTAGCTTGGAGCACTCCAGGTTACCAACATATTATTTCGGATGGGCGATGGGGAATTTTCCATTTTTACATACCCAAGGATAGAGAGAGCATACATCAATATATTTAATTTTCTCACCTGACTTACATTTATAATAAGTTCTGGCGTTACCTGTCCGACCACCGAAAAAAGCATCGCGAGGATTAAGTGGAGCACTAACTAGTACATAATGGTTACTCACGTACCTTTTCATTTCCTTGTTAGCATACATTTCTTTTCGGAATTCACATTCCCACTTTTCTATAACCTCATATCCCGACGATCGAAGCCTTTCAGTTTTAAATACAGTAGATTCGTATCGGGAATTTAATGTCTCGCCTGAGCCTTCATACAGAAAAGCATCTCTTTTCCGAGGGAGACAGACGGGGTGACCGTGGTAATAGTAGCCGTGAAATTCAAAAATTTGTCCCGTCTCCTCGCAGTAGCCATCAACTTTTACCGCCTTTATAACAGCTTCTTTCTGGTTGTACGCGTGCCGGATTTTTATTTTACGTTGTTTTTCCTCCCAAAGCAACCACCGTATAGCAACTTTCGATGCGATTTTTTCCTCACGATAGCCTGCTTTTGGTATTATGCCGATTGTATACGGCCGAAGAAAATTACGTCTGAATACCAGGTTACACGCAGACGCTATCGTGACTGCTTCCGCGAATGAGCATACATTACATTCCCTCAGCATCAAACTTCGAAATTTAAGACACCCTTCTGCTAGAATCTCCACATCGCTCTTGCAGTAATCTATTAGATCACGCTGCATGTTGAATTCGTCGTTTTTGTGTTCCTCATACCATTGTAGAAAGCATTTCCGATCATCAACATTCATAGTATTTGGACTGTAGAATTCAACTGCTGGCAATTTTCCGATATATTTCTCATCACTTATTGTATTAAATAAGTGGGGAAAGTATCCTTTTTTAAATTTATCTGCCAGACCAAAGGCTTGTGGTATTTTTGACAGTGCCATCGGGAAGTAGTTCAACGAATCTATGAACTTTATATTCCCAATCATCATCAATATGATATTTGTACCTCGCATGATCAATTCTGGTGTGAGATCTGTTATCTGCAGCACATAATTCAAAATAAATTGGTGATCAAATGCCTGCCCATTATGTGCAAGCACTATAACACGTTTATGGAATTTTCGCACATTTAATAAATATTTTAAGAAACTTCCGATAACGTTTTGTTGTAAAATTTCCACTCTATATCCGCACTTTTCACAACAATATTGTCCTTCCACATTAATGCATACATTACATCTTTTAGAAAAAATGCACAAATTCGGTTCATGCAATTTTATTGCTTCCTCGTCACCTAGAACTTTTTCTTGACGCGTTTCTAGGTCGTAAAATAAGTAAAAATTGTCACTTTGATCCATTTTACTCGCATTTGGACTTATAAAGCACAGGTGATTACTCGCGACATGTTTTTGACAGTTTTTACAAAATATTTCCCCGCACACGTGAATTTTGTCTCTTTTACACAGTTTCAGGCATTCCATACACCGTTTTAGTTTTTCACAAACACTTTTTACATGATTTTCGAAACATGTAGTTCCTCTAAAATACCGATTGCACGCTGCACAATATTTATTTACAACACCTTTTTCACAGGGCGGGGTCTGTTGACAACATGGGCAGGATCCAACACATCGATGCTCATTTTTACCCTGGTACCTCACATGACACATTTCACAATAATATGTGCAGCAGAAGGCTGCCGTTAGTGAGGTAATCACGTTATAATGTCCGTCGTGGTACAGTAAATTTATTCGTTTGCCGTCGTTACTGCTTTCAAACAATACATCTGTACCACTTTTGTTGAAGATATGCTGATAGACTGTTATTTTAAAGTCTTTTAAATGGTGCTGAAATTTGGTTAACTCAGGTATTCCAGCACCTTCTGTAGGTATTTCAATTTGACTTTCCGCCAGTAATTTCTCTACAGCCTGTGTTTGCTCTCTTACATTATCTCTAATTTTTTTATACTCAACACTTTTGTTCACATTTGCTACTGCAACAACTACTGCACGCGGTAAACACAAGTTGTCTTTATTTTTAATCCGTACTATACCTCTCCCCCTCACACTTTACTCGTCGAAACTATTATATCGCCGTTCGCGGCCTCTTCCCACAGGCATTTTTACCGAAGTTGTAGTTAAGCAAAATCTATCGGTACTCATTCCTTCAGAATTACTCTGAAAAATTTTGGAAATCATTCCCCAAATGTACCCAAATTTGACTTCACTAACAGGTTTATAATTAACCCATCCAGGCCCTCTTTCATTAAAACTTTTCCCACAGAATGTGAATCCAATAAAATCACTTGGTTCCAAACCTTCTGTGGCTTTAACAACAACACCTTCTATAGCTGATTTAATCCAACGAGTCGGATCTTCATTCTCGGGTATCGAACTAATTTGGAAATTAATTTTATACCCGGTCAAATTAAACCTCCGCACAAAAACTTCCCGTTCACTAATTATTTTAAACATTTTACTTTCGTCCGTACTATTGAAATTTATTTTAATAAATCACGGATCTTCAGATAATCCGGCCCTTTTATACCAAAATTTCTTATCCACTTTCACACACCTGCGTTTTATTTCTTACATGCATTTACCATGCATTAATTGTATGGGAAATTCATTTTGTAATACAGCTTGAAAAAATGCCCTGTAAAAAAAAATACGTCCTGTCGATCATAAACATCTTCCCACCCCCACGCGACCTTTTCGGATCGTTTTTTTAAAGGATGATCCAAATGTTTTTAAATTAACCCCGAAATTGTAACCATATGTATTTTGTAATCTGGAAAAAATTTCACATTTTCCCACGTTTTTCAGGATCGCAGTTGATCCAAATGTGTTTTCCATAAATTTAGATGTACTTATCATTGCAACCAGACGTTAAATTTTGCAATCTAATACAGCTATAATCGTGTCAAATAAATACTTGACCCAAATGTGTTTTCCGTAAATTTACATGAAAAATTGCAGCCAGATGTTAAATTTTGTAATTTAATACAGATATAACCGTGTCAAAGAAATACGTCCTAAATACCACGCCCTGACATGTGTCGGTACAGCCATTTCTAAAAATAATTGGTCGACAGCCATGTTTAAAAATAATTGGTCGACAGCCATGTTAAAAACAATTGGTCGACAGCCATGTTTAAAAACCCAACAGCCCATTTTAGGGGTGTGGCAACACCCATTTTTCCCCACCACCAATGGCACCGCCATCGCCTAGAGAGACCGCCACGCCCCTCTCCCCACTCCAATTCACCACTGCCACACCCATAGAAAGAGATAGAAGACAGAAAGAGACAAATGCTTTGCTCCCATTGGTTGGCCACGCCCACCTGGCCAAGTGACCGAATACACGTAACCTGACCAAGTGACCGAATACCTACTGACAGCCTTCAGCTAAAATCTCTACATCACTCTTACAGTAATCTATTAGATCACGCTGCATGTTGAATTCGTCGTTTTTGTGATCGTCATACCATTGTAGAAAGCATTTCCGGTCATTAACATTCATAGTATTTGGACTGTAGAATTCAACTGCTGGCAATTTTCCGATATAGTTCTCATTTCTTACTGTATTAAATAAGTGTGGAAAATATCCTTTTTTAAATTTGTCTGCCAGACCAAAGGCTTGTGGTATTTTTGACAGTGCCATCGGGAAGTAGTTCAAGGAATCTATGAACTTTATATTCCCAATCATCATCAATATGATTTTTGTACCTCGCATGATCAGTTCTGGTGTGATATCTGTTTTCTGGAGCACATAATTCAAAATAAATTGGTGATCAAACGCCTGCCCATTATGTGCAAGCACTATCGCAGGTTTATGGAATTTTCGCACATTTAATAAATATTTAAAAAAATTTTCAATGACGTTTTCTTGTAAAATTTCCACTCTAAATCCGCACTTTTGACAACAATATTGTCCTTCCACATTAATGCATACATTACATCGTTCAGAAAAAATGCACAAATTCGGTTCATGCAATTTTATTGCTTCCCCGTCACCTAGAACTTTTTCTTGACGCGTTTCTAGGTCGTAAAATACGTAAAAATTGTCACTTTGATCCATTTTACTCCAATTTGGACTTATAAAGCACAGGTGATTACTCGCGAAATGTTTTTGACAGTTTTTACAAAATATTTCCCCGCACACGTGAATTCTGTCTCCTTTACACAGTTTCAGGCATTCTATACACCGTTTTAGTTTTTCGCAAACACTTTCAACATGATTTTCGTAACATGTAGTTCCTCTAAAATACCGATTGCACGCTGCACAATATTTATTTATAACACCTTTTCACAGCACGGGGTCTGTTGACAACATGGGCAGGTTCCACCACATCGATGGCGATTTTTATCATCATACCTTATATGACACATTTCACAATAATAAGTGCAACAAAAGGCTGCCGTTAGTGAGGTAATCACATTATAATGTCCGTCGTGGTACAATAAGTTTATTCGTTTACCGTCATTACTACCTTCAAACAATACATCTGTACCACTTTTGTTATTGATATATCGATAGACGGCTATTTTAAAGTTTTTTAAATGCTACTTAAATTCGATTAATTCAGGTATTCTAGCAGCTTCCGTAGGTATTTCAATTTGACTTTCCGTCAATAATTTCTCTACAGCTTGTGTTTGCAGCTGGTCTACATTTCTTCTAATTTTAATGTAATCAGTACTTTTTTCCACATTTGCTATTGCAACAACTATTGCACGCGGTAAACATAGGTTGTCCTTATTTTTAATCTGTACTATACCTCTCCGCTTTGCACTTTCCTCGTCGAAATCATTATATTAACGTTCTCGGTCTTTTCCCACAGACATTTTCACCGAAGTTGCAGTTAAACAAAATGTATCGGTACTTATTCCCTCGGAATTGCTTTGGAAAATTTTGGAAATCATTCCCCAAATATCGTCAAATTTAACTTCACTCACTGGTTTAAACGTAACCCAGCTAGGGCCCCTTTCATTAAAGTTTCCCACAGAATGTGAAACCTACAAAATCACTTGGTTCCAAACCTTCTGTGGCTTTAACAACAACACCTTCTATCGCTGATTTAATCCAACGAGTCGGATCTTCATTCTCGGGTATCGAATTAATTTGGAAATTAATTTTATACCCGGTCAAATTAAACCTCCGCAAAAAAACTTCCCGTTCACTAGTTATTTTAAACATTTTACTTTCGCCCGTACTATTGAAATTTATTTTAATAAATCAATAATCTTCAGATAATTCGGCCCCTTTATACCAAAATTTCTTCTCCACTTATCCCTTTCCCACACCTGCGCCTTCATATTATTTCCATAAACTTACATGCATTTACCATGAAAAATTAACATTTAACCAGATGGTTAAATGTTGTAATCTAATACTGCCCCGCGCGACGTACCACGTGTGTAATGTTTAAATCATATAAAACAGGTTTTTAAAACATCTGTTTAGACTCACATTTTAATCCTTTCAGGACGATTTTTTTCCCACGCAGGACGACGACCATAAATTTAAAATTAATTATTATCAGCTGGTTAAATTTTGTAATACTGTAAAAAAAATACGTCCTAAATACCACGCCCTGACGATGTACATATGTCGACAGCCATCGTCATGTCGACCACATATGCGTAAACATTTTCCTACCCCACGCGACGTACCACATGTGTAATGTTTAAATCATATGAAACAGGTTTTTTAAAACATCTGTTTCGACTCACATTTCAATCCTTTCAGGACGATTTTTTTCCCACGCAGTACGACGACCATAAATTTAAAATTAATTGTTATCAGCTGGTTAAATTTTGTAATCCTGTAAAAAAAAATATGTACTAAATACCACGCCCTGACATGTGTCGACAGCCATGTTTAAAAATAAGTGGTCGACAGCCATGTTTAAATTGTTTGGTCGACAGGCCATTTTAGGGGTGTGGCAACAGCCATTCCCCCCCACCAACCCGCGGAGGCAACAATAAATCACAGTGCCGCCATCGCCTACAAATGCCGCATTGGTCGAATTTACCACGCCCCTCTCCCATCACAATTCCCCACACGCCCCTGCCACGCCTATAGAGAGAGAGGGAGAGATAGAAGACAGAAAGAGGCAAATGCTTCGCTCCCATTGGTCGGTCTCTAGTGCCACATTATACAGACCCCGTCTCAAGTGCCACCATACCTACTCCTTCGATTTGCGTAATGGTAAGCAAACCTTCCAACGTTTCATGCACTCCGTATTACGTGGATTAAACTTTTGCTTCCCGTACATTGATGATATTCTTATTGCCTCATAGAATACGGCAGAGCATTTTAAACACTTGGAAGCTGTCTTTCAACGTCTTAAGAGTGCAGGTCTCGTTATCAACACCAATAAGTGCATCTTTGCAGTCCTTAGTATCACCTTTCTGGGACATGATATCTCAGCGCTGGGAATAAAACCTTCGAAATCCAAGGTTGAAGCCATCGCTAGCTTGCCGGAGCTCGTTAAAGATTTACGCCGTTATTTAGGGATGATATACTTTTATCGAGTTTATTCGCCGCATGCGGCCAAAGAACAAAGCCTATTAAACGATTTCCTCAAGGGTAGTAAGAAGAACGACAAAAGAAAAATCAACTGGACAGTCGAATCAAAACAGCAGTTTGAACTGAGCAAGACACGGTTGAGCGATGTGGCATATCTTGCACACCCTCCACCTGACGCCATGCTCGCGATAATGGTTGACGCATCGGACACAGCGATTGGGGCAGTATTTCAGCAACAAGTTTCCAATGTATGGCAACCGCTTAGTTTCTTCTCGAGGAAATTGACAGACACTCAAAAGCGTTATAGTGCATACGACCGCGAATTGCTAGCATCTTATGCAGCAATTAAGTATTTCAAACACTGGCTAGAAGGACGCATATTCACTTTATATACAGAACACAAACCCCTCATATATGCATTACAACAGAATTTGGACAAGGCGTCTCCCCGTCAATTTAGACATCTTGACTTAATTGCTCAATATACGACGGATATTAGACATATTTCCGGTCTAGATAATGCTGTTGCGGACACGCTCTCTAGAGCTTCTTCAATTTCGATTGGTGCAAGTATCAACTATACCCAAATGGCAGAAGCCCAAATTGGGGACACCGAATTGAAGAACCTAAAAGAAGCAAACAAGTTACTGAAATTCGAATCACTTCCCGTTTTCGGCTCGGATATCACAATAGCCTGTGCTACATCTACCGGAGTTGCTAGACCCTTTGTCCCTGAAAACTTTCGTCGGATTGTGTTCAATAGCGTGCATAACCTGTCTCATCCAAGCGTTCGTTCTTCTGTTAGGGCAGTCGTAAAGAATTTCGTTTGGACTAATATTAAAAAGGAGGTCAGGTGCTGGGCCAAATCTTGTTTGGCCTGTCAGAAAAGCAAAATATCCCGACATGTCAAAAGCCCGATTGGCAATTACCCTTTAGTTGAAACCCGGTATGGTACATTTGGACATAATTGGTCCACTACCACCGTCAGAAAATTTCAAGTATTGTGTGATCTTAATTGACCGTTTCACTCGTTGCCCCGAAGCAATACCGGTCACTGACATCAAGACTGACATCGTAGCCAACGCCATCTTTAGGGGCTGGATCTGTCGCTACGGAGTACCGTCAATCATAACCACGGATCGTGGTTCGCAATTTGAGTCCGAAATCTTCTCGGAACTGGCAAACATGTTAGGATTCACACGTACAAGGACAACAGCGTACAATCCAGTTTCCAACGGCATGATCGAACATTGGCATCGGACGTTTAAAGCATCAATTATGTGTGTAGGGGATAGACAATGGAGTAAATCCTTACCCTCAATATAATTAGGGTTAAGAACCGTTTACCGCGAAGATTTTGGAGCTACCTCTGCCGAGTTAGTGTACGGTAATAACATATGTTTACCCGGAGATTTTCTGCAAATGACTAAAAGCTCACCTTCCCAGTCCGAATTTTTCAAGCAACTCCGACAACAACTTGACATAATTCGGCCGGCACCACCGTCTCGACATACCAAAGACAAAGTCTTCGTATTCAAAAATTTGGAAGACTGTTCGCACGTGTTCGTAAGAACTGATGCCGTACGAGTTTCTCTGCAACCACCATACGAAGGACCCTTTGAAGTAATTGATCGTAAAGACAAATACTTCACACTAGTTATTAAAAACAAACGCAAAACGGTTTCCATCAATCGACTAAAACCATTTTTCAGCGAATCTAACGAAACGAACTTCAAACCAAGCACTCCGATTCCCACTGTAATACACACCAAGAATTCTAAAAGTCACTTTTGCAGATGAAAAAATTAAACCGACCCAAACTCGTTCCGGACGACTATCAAAACCTCCGGTTATCAGACACTACAGTCAGTTTTGGGAAATTACTTGTTAGTAAATTCACCTAAACTACCTGTAGAAAAGTTACAAAAATTTTTCCTCAGCAGCCGAAATACAAAAATTTCTTTTTGTAGTATGCTGAGAGAAAAAAAATAAAATTATTTTAAAAATTTTTCTTTCTTCTATTCCGATGTTCAACCTAGGAACACCTTGTAAAAGGTAAAGCTTCTGTCCTATTAAAAAAATTAATAAAATATTTAAAATTGAGCATCTAAAATTAAAACTAATAAAATAGTTAAAATTGCGCACCTAAAACTAAAATTAATAAAATATTTAAAATTGTGCATCTAAAATTAAAACTAATAAAATAGTAAAAATTGTGCACCTAAAACTAAAATTAATAAAATATTTGAAATTGTATACCTAAAAATAAAATTAATAGTTATTATTAAGCTGTGTACCTAAAAATAAAATTAATAATTATTTTAAAATTGTGTACCTAAAAATAAAATCTAATTGTACACCACAAGGTTTATTTTAATAATTATCCTCCAAATAAAGGCTCTTGAAAAGAGAGAAACTTTTACATAACCAAAATTCTGCTACCAAAAACTTACGTTTGCTCCGCGGAGGCCTCTGCGTAACACCCTGTCCTAAACGAAAAAAATTAAACTAAAAAACTAAAAAAAAACTAAAAAACCAAAAGAATTGAAAATTCAAAACAAAAATAAAAGTAAATTAATGTTGAGTGGGTGAGCGCTCCTCTTTTATATGTTGGTTTGTATTTTTGTTGGATTTGCTGTTTCTCTTTTCTTCTTTGTACGATGTTCGATGTAGATTTTATGTATATTTTATTAGTATTATTATTATTATTAATATTCTAATTTATTTGAATAATCGAAATATAATATATAATTTCGACATTTTATCTTATTTATATGATTATTGATAGTTAAATTATGAATTATTTTTAAACTTTTAACGATTAATATTATTTTATGATATTACAGTTTTTGAACATATTTCACAATATCATGTTTTTTTTTTCCATAAATTTCTTGGGTTTTAATAACCAGATTTTCAATTAATTCATATTAATATTATTATTCTTCTTTTTTTTGTACTTTCACCAATTTCTTGTTAATTCAAATATTTTAAAAAGTTTTAAAACCAAAAACTTCTTGTGATTCACAAAATCTTTATCACCAAAATCTTATCTTTTTTTTTTTTTATCAATCAAAAAAAAAACTCTCTAAGGAAAACTCAAGAAAATTCACTAATAAAAAAATCCAAAGAAAAATCAAATTTTTAGTACGTTTCTTTAAAACTCTATCCCAAGTCCAGTTTTCGTTTTTTTCTCCCCCACACAAAAAAAAACCCGGACTTTTCCAAATCCCGTTTTCCTTTTCTGACCTCTCCCAGTTGTTAAAAAAAATATATAATATTATATACTTTTTTTAACAATAGCTTTAGTTTTAAAAATGAAAAAAAAATCAATGCAATAGTCCCATGCAATACTGCAACCAGCTGATTTATGATTAAAAAAAAAAATCAAAATACAGTGGAGGCACCATTGCACGGCACATGTTACATAACCACAATTTAATAACAAACATGAATTAATAACTAAAAATTAATGATAGTTTTCAGAAATCTATATTACAAAGAAAATAAAACGCTCTAGGAAAATTATAGGAAACAAGTACATACTCTCAAAAATAACCTTTCTAAATAACATTACGAACAATGCGAACTTTACAAAAAAATTGTAACAGAACAAGTTATGAAATTAAACATTATCAAAAGCAGAGTGGAACATATCCAAGAAAACTTCGCAAGTTTAAATTTATTTAATCCAAATATTTTAACAAATGAAGAAATTAATATATTGCACTGTATTTTCAGGAGTAGTCCACGACTTTTCTTGATAAAAGAAAAGTCTGGAATTTTCCTGCAAAAACACTACACAAATTCACTATTATTAAACACCACACAACTTTTAGAAACGTCAAGAATAAGCTTCTTGTCAAATAATAAAAAACACGTTTACATGCCGGAAATTTCTCGAGTTTAGAACAATGAGTAGGTAAAGGCCAATCTCCACACAGCCGACATCCTATTCTGATGAAAGTATGGGATACACTTATGCAAAGTTTGGTTAAACAGAAAGGGAGAAACAATCATCCTACTAATTTTGTCGATTTCTGCATTTCTGATTTCCCCCATCTGATTTTCGATCTGTAGATGATTCTCCTCAAAATCAGATAAACATGTTTATCTGATTTATATGGGACTTCATCTGCGTTTGCATACTCTCACAATAATCACACAGGATACCGTCGCACACTACCAATTTTTCTAAATTATGTGGGGAGACTCTGATGTTTTTATTCGATCAACGCTAGCGAAAATTGCAAAAATCCATCTCTTTCTAGTTTTCTGATTTTTGTCGTCAGAATAGGATGTCGGCTGTGTGGAGATTGGACTTAAGAAAGAACAACAATCAAACGAGAAGTTTCTAGCAGGTGCAGGATGAGACACTTTTACTATAAATACGGAAGAAAAGTGATGCAATAAATTCAGTCGTAATCAGACAGTTGAAGTCTAAGCTTCGTCCGAGATTTAAAACGTGATTATTTGTGGGAAGCGATTAGGAAAGTGACTTTGAATACAAAAGTGAAATTGTGATCAATTATTGAAATAGTGATTGTGTATGTTTTTATAAACTGTGATAAATAAATTCTAATAATTAATTATTGATAAACAAATATTTTTAAGACAATTGTTAACGCAGAAATAATTATAATAAAATTTATACACTAAATTCACATAAATAAGAAGTGTTATCATTTTAATAACATCGAACCGAACGAGTAGCACGTCACATTGGTGTCAGAAGTGAAATTATTTATTGTGAATCAGTGCGGAAAAGACAATTGTGCTATAAACTTCTTCAAGAAAATTCGAAATTAAACTAGAAACTTCTGTGGGAAAAATATTTGTTTATCAATAATTAATTATTAGAATTTATTTATCACAGTTTATAAAAACATACACAATCACTATTTCAATAATTGATCACAATTTCACTTTTGTATTCAAAGTCACTTTCCTAATCGCTTCCCACAAATAATCACGTTTTAAATCTCGGACGAAGCTTAGACTTCAACTGTCTGATTACGACTGAATTTATTGCATCACTTTTCTTCCGTATTTATAGTAAAAGTGTCTCATCCTGCACCTGCTAGAAACTTCTCGTTTGATTGTTGTTCTTTCTTAAGTCCAATCTCCACACAGCCGACATCCTATTCTGACGACAAAAATCAGAAAACTAGAAAGAGATGGATTTTTGCAATTTTCGCTAGCGTTGATCGAATAAAAACATCAGAGTCTCCCCACATAATTTAGAAAAATTGGTAGTGTGCGACGGTATCCTGTGTGATTATTGTGAGAGTATGCAAACGCAGATGAAGTCCCATATAAATCAGATAAACATGTTTATCTGATTTTGAGGAGAATCATCTACAGATCGAAAATCAGATGGGGGAAATCAGAAATGCAGAAATCGACAAAATTAGTAGGATGATTGTTTCTCCCTTTCTGTTTAACCAAACTTTGCATAAGTGTATCCCATACTTTCATCAGAATAGGATGTCGGCTGTGTGGAGATTGGCCTTTACCTACTCATTGTTCTAAACTCGAGAAATTTCCGGCATGTAAACGTGTTTTTTATTATTTGACAAGAAGCTTATTCTTGACGTTTCTAAAAGTTGTGTGGTGTTTAATAATAGTGAATTTGTGTAGTGTTTTTGCAGGAAAATTCCAGACTTTTCTTTTATCAAGAAAAGTCGTGGACTACTCCTGAAAATACAGTGCAATATATTAATTTCTTCATTTGTTAAAATATTTGGATTAAATAAATTTAATCTTGCGAAGTTTTCTTGGATATGTTCCACTCTGCTTTTGATAATGTTTAATTTCATAACTTGTTCTGTTACAATTTTTTTGTAAAGTTCGCATTGTTCGTAATGTTATTTAGAAAGGTTATTTTTGAGAGTATGTACTTGTTTCCTATAATTTTCCTAGAGCGTTTTATTTTCTTTGTAATATAGATTTCTGAAAACTATCATTAATTTTTAGTTATTAATTCATGTTTGTTATTAAATTGTGGTTATGTAACATGTGCCGTGCAATGGTGCCTCCACTGTATTTTGATTTTTTTTTTTAATCATAAATCAGCTGGTTGCAGTATTGCATGGGACTATTGCATTGATTTTTTTTTCATTTTTAAAACTAAAGCTATTGTTAAAAAAAGTATATAATATTATATATTTTTTTTTAACAACTGGGAGAGGTCAGAAAAGGAAAACGGGATTTGGAAAAGTCCGGGTTTTTTTTTGTGTGGGGGAGAAAAAAACGAAAACTGGACTTGGGATAGAGTTTTAAAGAAACGTACTAAAAATTTGATTTTTCTTTGGATTTTTTTATTAGTGAATTTTCTTGAGTTTTCCTTAGAGAGTTTTTTTTTTGATTGATAAAAAAAAAAAAAGATAAGATTTTGGTGATAAAGATTTTGTGAATCACAAGAAGTTTTTGGTTTTAAAACTTTTTAAAATATTTGAATTAACAAGAAATTGGTGAAAGTACAAAAAAAAGAAGAATAATAATATTAATATGAATTAATTGAAAATCTGGTTATTAAAACCCAAGAAATTTATGGAAAAAAAAAACATGATATTGTGAAATATGTTCAAAAACTGTAATATCATAAAATAATATTAATCGTTAAAAGTTTAAAAATAATTCATAATTTAACTATCAATAATCATATAAATAAGATAAAATGTCGAAATTATATATTATATTTCGATTATTCAAATAAATTAGAATATTAATAATAATAATAATACTAATAAAATATACATAAAATCTACATCGAACATCGTACAAAGAAGAAAAGAGAAACAGCAAATCCAACAAAAATACAAACCAACATATAAAAGAGGAGCGCTCACCCACTCAACATTAATTTACTTTTATTTTTGTTTTGAATTTTCAATTCTTTTGGTTTTTTAGTTTTTTTTTAGTTTTTTAGTTTAATTTTTTTCGTTTAGGACAGGGTGTTACGCAGAGGCCTCCGCGGAGCAAACGTAAGTTTTTGGTAGCAGAATTTTGGTTATGTAAAAGTTTCTCTCTTTTCAAGAGCCTTTATTTGGAGGATAATTATTAAAATAAACCTTGTGGTGTACAATTAGATTTTATTTTTAGGTACACAATTTTAAAATAATTATTAATTTTATTTTTAGGTACACAGCTTAATAATAACTATTAATTTTATTTTTAGGTATACAATTTCAAATATTTTATTAATTTTAGTTTTAGGTGCACAATTTTAACTATTTTATTAGTTTTAATTTTAGATGCACAATTTTAAATATTTTATTAATTTTAGTTTTAGGTGCGCAATTTTAACTATTTTATTAGTTTTAATTTTAGATGCTCAATTTTAAATATTTTATTAATTTTTTTAATAGGACAGAAGCTTTACCTTTTACAAGGTGTTCCTAGGTTGAACATCGGAATAGAAGAAAGAAAAATTTTTAAAATAATTTTATTTTTTTTCTCTCAGCATACTACAAAAAGAAATTTTTGTATTTCGGCTGCTGAGGAAAAATTTTTGTAACTTTTCTACAGGTAGTTTAGGTGAATTTACTAACAAGTAATTTCCCAAAACTGACTGTAGTGTCTGATAACCGGAGGTTTTGATAGTCGTCCGGAACGAGTTTGGGTCGGTTTAATTTTTTCATCTGCAAAAGTGACTTTTAGAATTCTTGGTGTGTATTACAGTGGGAATCGGAGTGCTTGGTTTGAAGTTCGTTTCGTTAGATTCGCTGAAAAATGGTTTTAGTCGATTGATGGAAACCGTTTTGCGTTTGTTTTTAATAACTAGTGTGAAGTATTTGTCTTTACGATCAATTACTTCAAAGGGTCCTTCGTATGGTGGTTGCAGAGAAACTCGTACGGCATCAGTTCTTACGAACACGTGCGAACAGTCTTCCAAATTTTTGAATACGAAGACTTTGTCTTTGGTATGTCGAGACGGTGGTGCCGGCCGAATTATGTCAAGTTGTTGTCGGAGTTGCTTGAAAAATTCGGACTGGGAAGGTGAGCTTTTAGTCATTTGCAGAAAATCTCCGGGTAAACATATGTTATTACCGTACACTAACTCGGCAGAGGTAGCTCCAAAATCTTCGCGGTAAACGGTTCTTAACCCTAATTATATTGAGGGTAAGGATTTACTCCATTGTCTATCCCCTACACACATAATTGATGCTTTAAACGTCCGATGCCAATGTTCGATCATGCCGTTGGAAACTGGATTGTACGCTGTTGTCCTTGTACGTGTGAATCCTAACATGTTTGCCAGTTCCGAGAAGATTTCGGACTCAAATTGCGAACCACGATCCGTGGTTATGATTGACGGTACTCCGTAGCGACAGATCCAGCCCCTAAAGATGGCGTTGGCTACGATGTCAGTCTTGATGTCAGTGACCGGTATTGCTTCGGGGCAACGAGTGAAACGGTCAATTAAGATCACACAATACTTGAAATTTTCTGACGGTGGTAGTGGACCAATTATGTCCAAATGTACCATACCGGGTTTCAACTAAAGGGTAATTGCCAATCGGGCTTTTGACATGTCGGGATATTTTGCTTTTCTGACAGGCCAAACAAGATTTGGCCCAGCACCTGACCTCCTTTTTAATATTAGTCCAAACGAAATTCTTTACGACTGCCCTAACAGAAGAACGAACGCTTGGATGAGACAGGTTATGCACGCTATTGAACACAATCCGACGAAAGTTTTCAGGGACAAAGGGTCTAGCAACTCCGGTAGATGTAGCACAGGCTATTGTGATATCCGAGCCGAAAACGGGAAGTGATTCGAATTTCAGTAACTTGTTTGCTTCTTTTAGGTTCTTCAATTCGGTGTCCCCAATTTGGGCTTCTGCCATTTGGGTATAGTTGATACTTGCACCAATCGAAATTGAAGAAGCTCTAGAGAGCGTGTCCGCAACAGCATTATCTAGACCGGAAATATGTCTAATATCCGTCGTATATTGAGCAATTAAGTCAAGATGTCTAAATTGACGGGGAGACGCCTTGTCCAAATTCTGTTGTAATGCATATATGAGGGGTTTGTGTTCTGTATATAAAGTGAATATGCGTCCTTCTAGCCAGTGTTTGAAATACTTAATTGCTGCATAAGATGCTAGCAATTCGCGGTCGTATGCACTATAACGCTTTTGAGTGTCTGTCAATTTCCTCGAGAAGAAACTAAGCGGTTGCCATACATTGGAAACTTGTTGCTGAAATACTGCCCCAATCGCTGTGTCCGATGCGTCAACCATTATCGCGAGCATGGCGTCAGGTGGAGGGTGTGCAAGATATGCCACATCGCTCAACCGT
Source organism: Xylophagus ater (assembly GCA_963422695.1). Lineage (NCBI taxonomy): Eukaryota > Metazoa > Arthropoda > Insecta > Diptera > Xylophagidae > Xylophagus > Xylophagus ater. The sequence goes on from OY730479.1 coordinate 34,351,329, forward strand.
GTCTTGCTCAGTTCAAACTGCTGTTTTGATTCGACTGTCCAGTTGATTTTTCTTTTGTCGTTCTTCTTACTACCCTTGAGGAAATCGTTTAATAGGCTTTGTTCTTTGGCCGCATGCGGCGAATAAACTCGATAAAAGTATATCATCCCTAAATAACGGCGTAAATCTTTAACGAGCTCCGGCAAGCTAGCGATGGCTTCAACCTTGGATTTCGAAGGTTTTATTCCCAGCGCTGAGATATCATGTCCCAGAAAGGTGATACTAAGGACTGCAAAGATGCACTTATTGGTGTTGATAACGAGACCTGCACTCTTAAGACGTTGAAAGACAGCTTCCAAGTGTTTAAAATGCTCTGCCGTATTCTATGAGGCAATAAGAATATCATCAATGTACGGGAAGCAAAAGTTTAATCCACGTAATACGGAGTGCATGAAACGTTGGAAGGTTTGCTTACCATTACGCAAATCGAAGGAGTAGGTATGGTGGCACTTGAGACGGGGTCTGTATAATGTGGCACTAGAGACCGACCAATGGGAGCGAAGCATTTGCCTCTTTCTGTCTTCTATCTCTCCCTCTCTCTCTATAGGCGTGGCAGGGGCGTGTGGGGAATTGTGATGGGAATCAGTGCGGAAAAGACAATTGTGCTATAAACTTCTTCAAGAAAATTCGAAATTAAACTAGAAACTTCTGTGGGAAAAATTTCGAAGAAATTCGTTATTAAGAAATTTCAGTGAGTAATAATTTCAACGGTGTGAGAAATTTTGTTACATCTTTTCCTGATTGCTGCTGGAGCTTAGCAGTTATCCGAACGTTAACGCAACATTATTTGTTTTTTGGGGGTCCGAACTTTCCGGCTAGTGCACAGCCTGGGCGGCGTTCACTCCTAATGGAAATTCATCGGGCATGCACATTCACTTAGGAGGGAAAACCTGATGGGGTTTTTGTTTACTCACGACTCATAATATACATTTTTTTCAGAACTTTCCTTTATTTAATTCACTAAGCTTATAATTTCTGTGGTTTTTCTTTTGTTTTGCCTAATATCCAATTGAAATACTTAATTATTTAATCTAAAAAAAAAAACATTTTTTTAAAATTTAAAACTTACTTACGAATGAAATTACTTTATCTTTCCACCATCCATGACCGGTCAAGAACAGGTGTTACATGAAATTGCTTTTAGTGTTGATTTTGCTTTTTTTTTCTATAACAATAGGAAAAGATTTTAAATTTTATGATATGTTTTTATGAATTACACTGCCTCTTCCTATCCGAGTCTCTATTTTTCTTTTTAGGATCCTCCAGAAGATTGTAGATTGTTTAACGTTGCTTATCCTTCTTTTGGTGGTATGGAAAAATTCACCTCCACGAGTCCTTCAATTGCTTATTCCGCTAGCACGGACAGCATAAATTGTCAACGGTGCTTCTTCTTTCAAATCTCCCTTTTTTGTATTTTTGGTATTCACAGTATATTTATTTTTTTTTTTTATTTCAAGCATGTGCTCCAAAAACCTAACCTTCTTCTATCTTGTATTTCTCCCTTTTTTTTTGTTGAAAAAAATTCTCGTTCAAAAAAATCTAACCTTCTTCTTTCTTGTATTTCCTATATTTTAAAAAAATGCTCACTCAGAAAAAATCTGACCTTATTCTTTTTTTTGTATTTCTTATATTTTTAAAAAAATCCTCACTCAGAAAAAATCTGACCTTCTTCTTTTCTGTATTTCTTATATTTAAAAAAAAATCCTCACTCAGAAAAAATCTGACCTTCTTCTTTTCGTTTCTGCCGGAAAAAGGGAAGACAAAAGGGAACATCCTCCCCGATCTTTCTTTTTCCCCACTGAACAATCTTTGTGTGAAGTTACCCACGATTAATAATTTCCCCTGCTGGGTATTTACACATTTTTTTTTCTTTTTTCCTATTTAACTTTAATATTTGGACAAGGTGCAACATCAAAATAAAATAACTTCATTACAGGGCATTCATTATGGAAATCATTAATTTTCAATAATGAATGAAAAGAAGACCTAGTAATGAAGTTACTTTATTAATGAACAGGGTACCCATAACTTCCAGAGGTTTGGGTCAGAACCCCGAAACTCTGTTCGTTTAAAAATTATGTTGCCCGACACTTTCAAGTCTGGAAATAGGTTTGGATCGGCGTTTATCTTCTTCACCAGATTCTTGTATTCCTCATCAGAATCGAAAACTGATGAATTTAAATCAATCTCCAATGTAGTGTTAAGTGATATCTCTTCGACCTCGGCACGAGATAAGGTATCTGCGACCACATTTAGCCGGCATTGCCTATGTATAATCTCGAAATCAAAAGGTTGTAGTTTTAACGCCCATCTACCTAGCATACCCCCTAAATCTTTTTGATTCATTAGCCACTTTAGTGACGCATGATCAGTGATCACCGTGAACCTGGTTCCTTCTACATATGGACGAAATTTCTTTATACATATAATGGCAGCTAAACACCCCAATTCAGTGACAGAGTAGTTTCGTTGCGTAGTGTTGAGTTTTTTTGAAACGTAGGCAATGGGCTTTTCATTTCCCTCGTCGTCCTTTTGAAATAGAAAACCGCCCACTCCGTATAAACAAGCATCACATTGTATAAAGAAAGGATTATTGAAATCAGGTTGACTTAGAACTGGAGCGGTAGTAATTGCCTTTTTTAGATCAGTGAAAGATTTCTCTAATTCTTCGGTCCATTCAATTGCCTTTTTTGAGCAGGTAAGAGTAGAAAGAGGGGCTGCCAAGGAAGCATGATTTTTGATTAGCCTGTGGTACCACCTTGTCATACCGAGAAACCTATGAATTTGCCTTCAAGTTTTGAGTCTAGGAAATTCTGTTATAGCCCTAACCTTTTCTGGATCTGGTTTTAAACCCTCTTCGCCCACAATGTATCCCAGGTATTTGATTTCTTTCTGACAGAAGTGACTCTTCTCTAGATTGATGGTAAGATTGGCAAAACGCAGACTTTCAGCAACCTTTTGCAATAAACTTAGATGTTTTTCAAATGTTTCGGATATAATCAAAAGATCATCTACGTGTGCGATAACATTTTCTTGCAATTCTGGCGGGATTACTAGGAGATAAATCGTGTATTTTTCTGTCTGTAATGGAAATTTCGGAGATTTCTTTGACGACTGCCGGAAATAAATTGAATGCATGCCAGAAATCAACGCCTAGTGTTATGAGTCTTTTCAGGGTTGGAACGATAAAGAATTTTATGGGACGACATTGATTTTCGTACGAGACATTGATAAGTACGTGGCCAATGCGCTTTGAGAAGCACCATCTGCGGTGTGAAGAGTTGAATACATGTGAGAGTAATTCAGCTTCAATTTGTTCAACAGGTCCAGTGCACCGGTACCAAGCACGGAAATACTTGCACCACTGTCTAGGAGTGCAGAAATAGTTTTTTTTTTAAGGAAATTTTTACAAAGGGGCGTCCACCGTCTTCGAATGACACTGTAGCCTTTCGTATGGATTGATGGAGGTGTCTTTTTGCGAGAAAATATGTGGAACATCTTACCTTTTGCCTTTCGAATCGTTTTAATTTGACGGTAGGTCCGCCTGAGTGTTTTGGTTGCTCTGATTGCATTTCAGTATGGATTGTATTTGCGGTCGGGGAAGGGTAATTGGACGTCTGGAATCCGCCATCCTGGCGTCCCTCCGATAGTTTAAATCCCCTTTACAATTGCATCGAGGACAATACCTCTTTGTGAAACCTTTAAGGTTGCATTCATAGCATTGAGAGTCGGGATTGCCGGGACATTTTGCCGAAATGTGTCCAATGTCTTTGCAATTTTTACAAATTGAAAATTCATTCTCTTCCATGACTGCAGAGCCTTGATTGTCCAGATGTACTTGGTGTGGTCTTATACCATTGGATTGTTCCTCGATTTCGTGCATGTAGCGTCTGGGCTTGCACTGATCATCCAAAGATTCGCCAATATCTGACCATCGCTTTTCAAGTTTAAGACAATGACTTCTTAATTGACTCACGATTGAGAAATTGTATAAGGTTAATGCCTTTTGCAGAGCTGGGTGCATGTTATCCGTGAGGATGGTAATAATTTCCATCTCCGGTAATGGTATTCTTAATTGAGATAATAAACAGTCAACGGAAAATTTATAATCCGAAAAAGATTCACGCGGTCTTTGTCTTCTAGAGTAGATTAGTTTCTTTATATCATAATCCGTTTACATGGTTTGGAATTCGTCTATCAAGGCGGTTCGTATCTGTTGCTAGGTGAAGGTTCTGCGCCTTTGACAGAAATTCCAAAACCAGAGATTAACTCTGCCATGTAGAATTTGTTGAATGCTTTGGCATAATTGGTTTTCGGTAATGTTCTCAAATCTAGCCAAAAATTCAACTCTATTTAAGAATTCTTCTATGTTTAGTGAATTAGGCGAAGCATCAAATTTCAAATTCCAGTCTTTCAAGGTTTGAGAGGGCCTGTTGTTAATAGCAGCCTCACGCACATTTCCACGTGTAGTTTGAATGTGCTCGTGATTTGGCGTATAACTAGAATGGTGGAGATTTTCTATATTTGGTTCGTTACGATCTTGTGGCATTGGAGGTATCTGTTGACTATTTCTAAGATAGCCAATATGATAATTTTGTATGTTTTCAGCAGAATTGCAGTTTCCTTGCAATCTGTTGTCAGTATTATGTGGTAATTTGCGCTTTGACTGATATTGATTTGGAAGATACCTATTCCCACGAACATTGCCAGTGTGTTGACTTGGAAAACTGTGTCCAGCTTTTGTTCGTTCTGAAACTGACAGGGCGTTAAATTCCACATGATCATTGTTTTTGGTGGTCCCTTTTCGAGCATTGTTGGTAAATGACAAGGAAGAAAAATCCCCCGGTAAAGACTTTTGTACCTCATGGAAATGATTAGAACCCTGAGCGTGGACTGAAGAAGGTCGAGAAAGTCTTTGAGGTCTCTTGTGAATTGCTCCTGTTGGCTTTTCATAAGGAAGAGTACCTCCGTAAATTTCTCCTTCGGGAAAAGATATCGGCACATTGAATGGCAATGCCGCAGGAGTATCTCCACCTATGGCACCTTCTCCTGTGCTGTTCGTTGGAGAAGCAAGACTTTCGTTTGCCTATTGGTCTGAATCTACGACAACTGCATCTGCCATAATTCGTGATAGTATGCTTAAAAACTCCATAATTTCTTCGTCGAATTGATCGGTTTGTTCCCTCAAACTACCTAGTCTACGGCTGACATGTAATGCACGCGAAAATACTCTATCTTTTAACTCCTGATCATTAGACCTATTACTGATTTGTGTTATAACTTTAATGTCCTCAATTTTTTTTGAAAGGATTTTGAATTCGTTTTCTACGTTTATTTGATTATTCCCTTGTGGTTTCGCGAGATTTCCTTCTAATTCTAATTTGTAAATTTTTGATAATTCCGTAGCCAATTGTCTAGGTGTGCCAGTAGGTTGCATATCCCTCAACTGAGCTTCGAAACAGATCTCATCTTTTTCTAATAAATGTGGATTGATTTCCATATTGAATGCCGCAATGATTAATGATGACAATTCTATATTCTTGCCTTTTACCTTAGTTTTTGCTAGGTATGTGTATATAATAAATGTTGTTTACTTCAATGGTACCAGTAAAAAAAAAAAAAATGTTTGAATTAAATTGAAAAATTATTGTAGTACTATATAAGTTACATAGATTGTTCAGTGTTGAGAAAGAAAAACCTTTGCCCTCTTCCTGTATACGAGTAATGTAAAAGATATAGAGTGTAATACAATATGCAAAAAAAATTTGTGTGAGCCTTAAATTGTCCCTCCGAAAATGAACATGTGTCACCCTGTGATCATCAACCAACGAAACGTTTTCTTATTTTAAATTAATTTATTTAGCTTTTCTTCCTTTTTTTTTTTTTGAAATTTGCTGCAATGAGTGTGTAAATGTTTCATGACCACTCAACCGATTTTTCAAATCACCACGAAAAAAAAAATAAATTTTACGTCACCCGGGAAATATTTTTAAGACTACTTAAAAATAAAAAATCTAACCAGATGTGTAATTTGACAATTGCTTTCAGGATATCGTCTGAGACTACTCAATCGAAAGTCTTACTGAATTTGCAATCTGAGAAGAGATGTAATAAGAGAAACTTTCACCAGAACCACTTCGGAATGTTTTCTAATCTTATTGACCATTAATTTAAACATTTACACTAAACATTCCCATTAACACATTTCGTTTGTTGACACCACATACCTTAAGTTCCCATTAGTTTATTAATTTTTTTTTTTTTTTTTCCAGCCCCTTTTTCCTTTTCGAGCCCCACGTTGGGCGCCATTTTATGTTACATCTTTTCCTGATTGCTGCTGGAGCTTAGCAGTTATCCGAACGTTAACGCAACATTATTTGTTTTGTGGGGGTTCGAACTTTCCGACTAGTGCACAGCCTGGGGGGTGTTCACTCCTAATGGAAATTCATCGGGCATGCACATTCACTTAGGAGCGAAAACCTGATGGGGTTTTTGTTTACTCACGACTCATAATATACATTTTTTTTCAGAACTTTCCTTTATTTAATTCACTAAGCTTATAATTTCTGTGGTTTTTCTTTTGTTTTGACTAATATCCAATTGAAATACTTAATTATTTAATGTCAAAAAAAAAATTTTTTTTAAAATTTAAAACTTACTTACGAATGAAATTACTTTATCCATGACCGGTCAAGAACAGGTGTTACATTAAATTGCTTTTAGTGTTGATTTTGCTTTTTTTTCTATAACAATAGGAAAAGATTTTAAATTTTATGATATGTTTTTATGAATTACACTGCCTCTTCCTATCCGAGTCTCTATTTTTCTTTTTAGGATCCTCCAGAAGATTGTAGATTGTTTAACGTTGCTTATCCTTCTTTTGGTGGTATGGAAAAATTCACCTCCACGAGTCCTTCAATTGGTTATTCCACTAGCACGGACAGCATAAATTGTCGACGGTGCTTCTTCTTTCAAATCTCCCTTTTTTGTATTTTTGGTATTCACAGTTTATTTATTTTTTTTTTTTTTCAAGCATGTGCTCCAAAAACCTAACCTTCTTCTTTCTTGTATTTCTCCCTTTTTTTTATTGAAAAAAATTCTGGTTCAAAAAAATCTAACCTTCTTCTTTCTTGTATTTCCTATATTTTAAAAAAAATCCTCACTCAGAAAAAATCTGACCTTATTCTTTTTTTGTATTTCTTATATTTTTAAAAAAAAATCCTCACTCAGAAAAAATCTGACCTTCTTCTTTTCTGTATTTCTTATATTTTAAAAAAATCCTCACTCAGAAAAAATCTGACCTTCTTCTTTTCGTTTCTGCCGGAAAAAGGGAAGACAAAACAGAATATCCTCCCCGATCTTTCTTTTTCCCCACTGAACAATCTTTGTGTGAAGTTACCCATGATAAATAATTTCCCCTGCTGGGTATTTACAGATTTTTTTTTTTTTTTTTTTCCTATTTAACTTTAATATTTGGACAGGGTGCAACATCAAAATAAAATAACTTCATTACAATTTCAGGGGCGTACAAGAAATTTTGTGTACTTTTGTGTGTTGTATAAAAATTTCGATTGTGCGAAATTTGAGGTTATACGTCGTGTCTCGTGTGAAAATTTCGATTGTAGGAGAAATTTCGTGGAAATTAAGATTATACAAGAAAATTTCGTGGTATTTAGATACTGTGCGAGAAGTTTCGGTAGAACATAAGAATTTCGTGTTAAGTGAACAATTCAAAATATTTGAACAATGGAAAGTAAATTATTGGACAGTTTGACTACATCAGAACTATCCACAGTTCTGTGTGTGTGGAATTTAGCTTCCACGGGAACTAAAACAGAAAAAAAGAAAAGAATAATCACTGAATGTGTAGCAAGAGAACTAGACAATAGCATATTCGACTTCAGTGAAATTCTGAAAGAGGGAAACCAAGAAGAAATTACCAACGAAGACGCGGCTAAAACAACAACAAGTGCTCAAGATGATTTAAAGACGCTTATGGCCATGATGATCGGTCTTCAGACTGAAATGAAAACAAATGCTGCCGGACTGGAGAACAAAATAGATTCAACTGCTTCGAGCATACAAAGTAAAATAGATTCGACTTCTGCAAGCCTTGAAAATAAAATTGCAAGTGTGTCGTATATGCAGTATAAGATGGAATCCAGCATGGGTGAATTAAAAACTCAGGTGTAATCCAGTATTGCGAACCTGGAAACTAAAATTACCACGGAAGTTTCTACAGTTCGTACGGAAGTTTCTGCAGTTCGAACGGAAGTAAGCAAGGTTGAGCAGAAATTGGAAGACAAAATAACTACCGAAGTCAGCAACATTGAGCAGAAATTGGACCAGAAATTGGAACAAAAAGTGGCAGAACTAGAAGCAAAAGTAGCCGAAATAAAGGAATCCAAACCAAATATTGAGTCATCAGGTAGAAGGATGAAGCCACCAATATTTGACGGCAAAACCTCATGCCCAGTATACAAACGACAGTTTGAAGCGGCTGCTGGTGCAAACGGCTGGTCCGATAACGAAAAAGCCACAGCATTAATTCTGGCTTTGCGTGGAAATTCAGCAGATTTGTTGCGGACAATCTCACCGGAAAATGAGAAAGATTACAATTACATTGTAACACAATTGGATATGCGATGTGGAGATAACCACATGAAGGACGTATACCGAATGGAGCTCGTCAACAGAATGCAAGAATCTGGAGAGATACTTCAGGAGTTGTCAGCAGATATCGAGCGGTTGGTATACTTGTCATACCCCGAGTATCCCCTGTAGAAAGATGTACTAATGCTATTCGGGATGCAGACATTCAGTTCAAAGTCCGGATTAGTGGAAAGCACACGTTGCATGATGTGTTGGCTGTAGCATTGACATTGGAAGCTGCAAAGAGAGCAACAAGGGTGGTTCCAATGGTACGAGCTGCCATGGTTGATGAAGAGTCAACAGGACTAACAATAGACCAACTAACCGAAAAGATAAAGACGGATGTGCAACAAGCTATCCAGGAATTGGAATTGACAGATACTAAAAGAAGACTGAAATGCTGGGGCTGCGGTAAAGAAGGACATTTAGAGCGACAGTGCCCCAACCAGACAAAAGCACCGATTATGATATCAGTCTCTCTCCTACAACAGAGTAATGACAGATTGACGACGCAAGGAGTAATTGCTGGTCATCGATGCAGGATCATCGTAGATATTGGAGCAACTAGATCCATCGTGAACAGGAAGCTCATTAGTAGAAAACACATGAGCAGAAGCAGTAACAGTATTCTTCAAACGGTTACAGGGGAATCATCTCCGATTCTGGGTGAAGTGATTCTAGCATTGGGGCTAGATGAGTATGAGTTTCGACATACGTTTTTGGTGGCTGATATAATGGACGATTGTATCATGGGCCTGGACTTCATGAAGCAGAATGGAGTGAGCGTAAACATTGAAGATGGGTTATTGCGATGTGGAAATATTGAGTTCCCGCTAACGTTGGAGGAAGCAGATTCCAGTGGCAGCAAATCAAATGTACGAAACCAACCAGTTACGTCAGATGTGAATGCTGTTGTAGAAGTTAAACGGACAAACGACATTATAGTGACAACTAGAGTTACGGAGTTGTCAAAAAGTGAGAATAAAACGAAAAGGAGCAAATCCAGTGTCGTAGGTACTGAAGGGGCTTTTGAAGAAAGAAATGAGAACTGCAGGAATGTGAACAAGATAGTAGCTATTCGTACATTAAGGATTGGAGGCGATGACGTGTCGAGCATCCGAAACGCGCAGCTAAAGGATGAAGATGTTGGACCAATCCTTAAATGGAATAAAAGGGGTCAGCGTCCAAAATGGAGTGATATTGTAATACGCAGTGACACGACAAAAAGTTATTGGGCTCAGTGGGACTCGTTACAGATAGAAAATGGCGTTCTGAGGAGAAAATGGGATTCTCCTGATGGAAAAGCTAAACTAATGCAGTTGATCGTGCCCAAGTCCAAAGTACATGAGGTACTTAGTGAAGTACATGTTGGAACTTCAGGGGCACATTTGGGAGTCAACAGAACATCAGCGAAAGTGCGAGAACGATTCTATTGGGTACACTGGCAAGCTGATGTCAAAAGTTGGTGCAGGAATTGTGACACCTGCACACAGATTGGAGGACATCAAAAGGAGACTGAAACTGCAGTAGGGCAATATGTTGACGCTGAACTGGAGCAAGATATGAGCGAACAAGATAGCACCGGACAAACTCCACCGGAAAGATCATCTGGACAGCATATACGAGTTCCGGTGGACAAAGTATTTGAGGAACCTGCAAGCAACAAATTAAGAGGTAGTGACTACACCAACAAGAAGGGCTCTTTGGACGCGGTATGGCGAAAGCGAAAATCATCAAGAGTAAAAATGAAAGTGGATCATTTAAATCAGTTAGCGAAGTATCGCGGGACGAGTCCAGAAGATTCTGTTCGGGACGAACAGATTTAAGGAGGGGGTAGTGCACTGTATTTTCAGGAATATTCCACGACTTTTCTTGATAAAAGAAAAGTCTGGAATTCACTATTATTAAACATCACACAAATTTTAGAAACGTCAAGAATAAGCTTCTTGTCAAATAATAGAAAACACATTTACATGCCGGAAATTTCTCGAGTAGAACAACATTCAAACGAGAAGTTTCTAGCAAGTGCAGGATGAGACACTTTTGCTATAAATACGGAAGAAAAATGATGCAATAAAATCAGTCTTAATCAGACAGTTGAAGTCTAAGCTTCGTCCGAGATTTAAAACGTGATTATTTGTGGGAAGCGATTAGGAAAGTGACTTTGAATACAAAAGTGAAATTGTGATCAATTATTGAAATAGTGATTGTGTATGTTTTTATAAACTGTGATAAATAAATTCTAATAATTAATTATTGATAAACAAATATTTTTAAAACAATTGTTAACGCAGAAATAATTATAATAAAATTTATACACTAAATTCACATAAATAAAAAGTGTTATCATTTTAATAACATCGAACCGAACGAGTAGCACGTCACATTGGTGTCAGAAGTGAAATTATTTATTGTGAATCAGTGCGGAAAAGGCAATTGTGCTATAAACTTCTTCAAGAAAATTTGAAATTAAACTAGAAACTTCTATGGGAAAAATTTAGAAGAAATTCGTTATTAAGAAATTTCAGTGAGTAATAATTTCAATGGTGTGAGGAATTTCAGGGCGTACAAGAAATTTTGTGTACTTTTGTGTGTTGTTTAAAAATTTCGATTGTGCGAAATTTGAGGTTATACGTCGTGTCTCGTGTGAAAATTTCGATTGTAGGAGAAATTTCGTGGAAATTAAGATTATACAAGGAAATTTCGTGGTATTTAGATACTGTGCGAGAAGTTTCGGTAGAACATAAGAATTTCGTGTTAAGTGAACAATTCAAAATATTTGAACAATGGAAAGTAAATTATTGGACAGTTTGACTACATCAGAACTATCCACAGTTCTGTGTGTGTGGAATTTAGCTTCCACGGGAACTAAAACAGAAAAAAAGAAAAGAATAATCACTGAATGTGTAGCAAGAGAACTAGACAATAGCATATTCGACTTCAGTGAAATTCTGAAAGAGGGAAACCAAAAAGAAATTACCAACGAAGACGCGGCTAAAACAACAACAAGTGCTCAAGATGATTTAAAGACGCTTATGGCCATGATCATCGGTCTTCAGACTGAAATGAAAACAAATGCCGGACTGGAGAACAAAATGGATTCAACTGCTTCGAGTATACAAAGTAAAATAGATTCGACTTCTGCAAGGCTTGAAAATAAAATTGCAAGTGTGTCGGATATGCAGAATAAGAAGGAATCCAGCCTGGGTGAATTAAAAACTCAGGTGGAATCTAGTATTGCGAAACTGGAAACTAAAATTACCACGGAAGTTTCTACAGTTCGTACGGAAGTTTCTGCAGTTCGAACGGAAGTAAGCAAAGTTGAGCAGAAATTGGAAGACAAAATAACTACCGAAGTCAGCAACATTGAGCAGAAATTGGACCAGAAATTGGAACAAAAAGTGGCAGAACTAGAAGCAAACGTAGCCGAAATAAAGGAATCCAAACCAAATATTGAGTCATCAGGTAGAAGGATGAAGCCACCAATATTTGACGGCAAAACTTCATGCCCAGTATACAAACGACAGTTTGAAGCGGCTGCTGGTGCAAACGGCTGGTCCGATAACGAAAAAGCCACAGCATTAATTCTGGCTTTGCGTGGAAATTCAGCAGATTTGTTGCGGACAATCTCACCGGAAAATGAGAAAGATTACAATTACATTGTAACACAATTGGATATTCGATATGGGGATAACCACATGAAGGACGTATACCGAATGGAGCTCGTCAACAGAATGCAAGAATCTGGAGAGATACTTCAGGAGTTGTCAGCAGATATCGAGCGGTTGGTATACTTGTCATACCCCGAGTATCCCCTGGAGCTGCAGAATGACTTGGCTGTAGAAAGATGTACTAATGCTATTCGGGATGCAGACATTCAGTTCAAAGTCCGGATTAGTGGAAAGCACATGTTGCATGATGTGTTGGCTGTAGCATTGACATTGGAAGCTGCAAAGAGAGCAACAAGGGTGGTTCCAATGGTACGAGCTGCTATGGTTGATGAAGAGTCAACAGGACTAACAATAGAACAACTAACCGAAAAGATAAAGGCGGATGTGCAACAAGCTATCCAGGAATTGGAATTGACAGATACTAAAAGAAGACTGAAATGCTGGGGCTGCGGTAAAGAAGGACATTTAGAGCGGCAGTGCCCCAACCAGACAAAAGCACCGATTATGGTATCAGTCTCTCTCCTACAACAGAGTAATGACAGATTGACGACGCAAGGAGTAATTGCTGGTCATCGATGCAGGATCATCGTAGATATTGGCGCAACTAGATCCATCGTGAACAGGAAGCTCATTAGTAGAAAACACATGAGCAGAAGCAGTAACAGTGTTCTTCAAACGGGTACAGGGGAATCATCGCCGATTCTGAGTGAAGTGATTCTAGCATTGGGGCTAGATGAGTATGAGTTTCGACATACGTTTTTGGTGGCTGATATAATGGACGATTGTATCATGGGCCTGGACTTCATGAAGCAGAATGGAGTGAGCGTAAACATTGAAGATGGGTTATTGCGATGTGGAAATATTGAGTTCCCGCTAACGTTGGAGGAAGCAGATTCCAGTGGCAGCAAATCAGATCTACGAAACCAACCAGTTACGTCAGATGTGAATGCCGTTGTAGAAGTGAAACGGACAAACGACATTATAGTGACAACTAGAGTTACGGAGTTGTCAAAAAGTGAGAATAAAACGAAAAGGAGCAAATCCGGTGTCGTAGGTACTGAAGGGGCTTTTGAAGAAAGAAATGAGAACTGCAGGAATGTGAACAAGATAGTAGCTATTCGTACATTAAGGATTGGAGGCGATGACATGTCGAGCATCCGAAACGCGCAGCTAAAGGATGAAGATGTTGGACCAATTCTTAAATGGAATAAAAGGGGTCAGCGTCCAAAATGGAGTGATATTGTAATACGCAGTGACACGACAAAAAGTTATTGGGCTCAGTGGGACTCGTTACAGATAGAAAATGGCGTTCTGAGGAGAAAATGGGATTCTCCTGATGGAAAAGCTAAACTAACGCAGTTGATCGTGCCCAAGTCCAAAGTACATGAGGTACTTGGTGAAGTACATGTTGGAACTTCAGGGGCACATTTGGGAGTCAACAGAACATCAGCGAAGGTGCGAGAACGATTCTATTGGGTACACTGGCAAGCTGATGTCAAAAGTTGGTGCAGGAATTGTGACACCTGCACACAGATTGGAGGACATCAAAAGGAGACTGAAACTGCAGTAGGGCAATATGTTGACGCTGAACTGGAGCAAGATATGAGCGAACAAGATAGCACCGGACAAACTCCACCGGAAAGATCATCTGGACAGCATATACGAGTTCCGGTGGACAAAGTATTTGAGGAACCTGCAAGCAACAAATTAAGAGGTAGTGACTACACCAACAAGAAGGGCTCTTTGGACGCGGTATGGCGAAAGCGAAAATCATCAAGAGTAAAAATGAAAGTGGATCATTTAAATCAGTTAGCGAAGTATCGCGGGACGAGTCCAGAAGATTCTGTTCGGGACGAACAGATTTAAGGAGGGGGTAGTGCACTGTATTTTCAGGAATATTCCACGACTTTTCTTGATAAAAGAAAAGTCTGGAATTCACTATTATTAAACATCACACAACTTTTAGAAACGTCAAGAATAAGCTTCTTGTCAAATAATAGAAAACACATTTACATGCCGGAAATTTCTCGAGTAGAACAACATTCAAACGAGAAGTTTCTAGCAAGTGCAGGATGAGACACTTTTGCTATAAATACGGAAGAAAAATGATGCAATAAAATCAGTCTTAATCAGACAGTTGAAGTCTAAGCTTCGTCCGAGATTTAAAACGTGATTATTTGTGGGAAGCGATTAGGAAAGTGACTTTGAATACAAAAGTGAAATTGTGATCAATTATTGAAATAGTGATTGTGTATGTTTTTATAAACTGTGATAAATAAATTCTAATAATTAATTATTGATAAACAAATATTTTTAAAACAATTGTTAACGCAGAAATAATTATAATAAAATTTATACACTAAATTCACATAAATAAAAAGTGTTATCATTTTAATAACATCGAACCGAACGAGTAGCACGTCACATTGGTGTCAGAAGTGAAATTATTTATTGTGAATCAGTGCGGAAAAGGCAATTGTGCTATAAACTTCTTCAAGAAAATTTGAAATTAAACTAGAAACTTCTATGGGAAAAATTTAGAAGAAATTCGTTATTAAGAAATTTCAGTGAGTAATAATTTCAATGGTGTGAGGAATTTCAGGGCGTACAAGAAATTTTGTGTACTTTTGTGTGTTGTTTAAAAATTTCGATTGTGCGAAATTTGAGGTTATACGTCGTGTCTCGTGTGAAAATTTCGATTGTAGGAGAAATTTCGTGGAAATTAAGATTATACAAGGAAATTTCGTGGTATTTAGATACTGTGCGAGAAGTTTCGGTAGAACATAAGAATTTCGTGTTAAGTGAACAATTCAAAATATTTGAACAATGGAAAGTAAATTATTGGACAGTTTGACTACATCAGAACTATCCACAGTTCTGTGTGTGTGGAATTTAGCTTCCACGGGAACTAAAACAGAAAAAAAGAAAAGAATAATCACTGAATGTGTAGCAAGAGAACTAGACAATAGCATATTCGACTTCAGTGAAATTCTGAAAGAGGGAAACCAAAAAGAAATTACCAACGAAGACGCGGCTAAAACAACAACAAGTGCTCAAGATGATTTAAAGACGCTTATGGCCATGATCATCGGTCTTCAGACTGAAATGAAAACAAATGCCGGACTGGAGAACAAAATGGATTCAACTGCTTCGAGTATACAAAGTAAAATAGATTCGACTTCTGCAAGGCTTGAAAATAAAATTGCAAGTGTGTCGGATATGCAGAATAAGAAGGAATCCAGCCTGGGTGAATTAAAAACTCAGGTGGAATCTAGTATTGCGAAACTGGAAACTAAAATTACCACGGAAGTTTCTACAGTTCGTACGGAAGTTTCTGCAGTTCGAACGGAAGTAAGCAAAGTTGAGCAGAAATTGGAAGACAAAATAACTACCGAAGTCAGCAACATTGAGCAGAAATTGGACCAGAAATTGGAACAAAAAGTGGCAGAACTAGAAGCAAACGTAGCCGAAATAAAGGAATCCAAACCAAATATTGAGTCATCAGGTAGAAGGATGAAGCCACCAATATTTGACGGCAAAACTTCATGCCCAGTATACAAACGACAGTTTGAAGCGGCTGCTGGTGCAAACGGCTGGTCCGATAACGAAAAAGCCACAGCATTAATTCTGGCTTTGCGTGGAAATTCAGCAGATTTGTTGCGGACAATCTCACCGGAAAATGAGAAAGATTACAATTACATTGTAACACAATTGGATATTCGATATGGGGATAACCACATGAAGGACGTATACCGAATGGAGCTCGTCAACAGAATGCAAGAATCTGGAGAGATACTTCAGGAGTTGTCAGCAGATATCGAGCGGTTGGTATACTTGTCATACCCCGAGTATCCCCTGGAGCTGCAGAATGACTTGGCTGTAGAAAGATGTACTAATGCTATTCGGGATGCAGACATTCAGTTCAAAGTCCGGATTAGTGGAAAGCACATGTTGCATGATGTGTTGGCTGTAGCATTGACATTGGAAGCTGCAAAGAGAGCAACAAGGGTGGTTCCAATGGTACGAGCTGCTATGGTTGATGAAGAGTCAACAGGACTAACAATAGAACAACTAACCGAAAAGATAAAGGCGGATGTGCAACAAGCTATCCAGGAATTGGAATTGACAGATACTAAAAGAAGACTGAAATGCTGGGGCTGCGGTAAAGAAGGACATTTAGAGCGGCAGTGCCCCAACCAGACAAAAGCACCGATTATGGTATCAGTCTCTCTCCTACAACAGAGTAATGACAGATTGACGACGCAAGGAGTAATTGCTGGTCATCGATGCAGGATCATCGTAGATATTGGCGCAACTAGATCCATCGTGAACAGGAAGCTCATTAGTAGAAAACACATGAGCAGAAGCAGTAACAGTGTTCTTCAAACGGGTACAGGGGAATCATCGCCGATTCTGAGTGAAGTGATTCTAGCATTGGGGCTAGATGAGTATGAGTTTCGACATACGTTTTTGGTGGCTGATATAATGGACGATTGTATCATGGGCCTGGACTTCATGAAGCAGAATGGAGTGAGCGTAAACATTGAAGATGGGTTATTGCGATGTGGAAATATTGAGTTCCCGCTAACGTTGGAGGAAGCAGATTCCAGTGGCAGCAAATCAGATCTACGAAACCAACCAGTTACGTCAGATGTGAATGCCGTTGTAGAAGTGAAACGGACAAACGACATTATAGTGACAACTAGAGTTACGGAGTTGTCAAAAAGTGAGAATAAAACGAAAAGGAGCAAATCCGGTGTCGTAGGTACTGAAGGGGCTTTTGAAGAAAGAAATGAGAACTGCAGGAATGTGAACAAGATAGTAGCTATTCGTACATTAAGGATTGGAGGCGATGACATGTCGAGCATCCGAAACGCGCAGCTAAAGGATGAAGATGTTGGACCAATTCTTAAATGGAATAAAAGGGGTCAGCGTCCAAAATGGAGTGATATTGTAATACGCAGTGACACGACAAAAAGTTATTGGGCTCAGTGGGACTCGTTACAGATAGAAAATGGCGTTCTGAGGAGAAAATGGGATTCTCCTGATGGAAAAGCTAAACTAACGCAGTTGATCGTGCCCAAGTCCAAAGTACATGAGGTACTTGGTGAAGTACATGTTGGAACTTCAGGGGCACATTTGGGAGTCAACAGAACATCAGCGAAGGTGCGAGAACGATTCTATTGGGTACACTGGCAAGCTGATGTCAAAAGTTGGTGCAGGAATTGTGACACCTGCACACAGATTGGAGGACATCAAAAGGAGACTGAAACTGCAGTAGGGCAATATGTTGACGCTGAACTGGAGCAAGATATGAGCGAACAAGATAGCACCGGACAAACTCCACCGGAAAGATCATCTGGACAGCATATACGAGTTCCGGTGGACAAAGTATTTGAGGAACCTGCAAGCAACAAATTAAGAGGTAGTGACTACACCAACAAGAAGGGCTCTTTGGACGCGGTATGGCGAAAGCGAAAATCATCAAGAGTAAAAATGAAAGTGGATCATTTAAATCAGTTAGCGAAGTATCGCGGGACGAGTCCAGAAGATTCTGTTCGGGACGAACAGATTTAAGGAGGGGGTAGTGCACTGTATTTTCAGGAATATTCCACGACTTTTCTTGATAAAAGAAAAGTCTGGAATTCACTATTATTAAACATCACACAACTTTTAGAAACGTCAAGAATAAGCTTCTTGTCAAATAATAGAAAACACATTTACATGCCGGAAATTTCTCGAGTAGAACAACATTCAAACGAGAAGTTTCTAGCAAGTGCAGGATGAGACACTTTTGCTATAAATACGGAAGAAAAATGATGCAATAAAATCAGTCTTAATCAGACAGTTGAAGTCTAAGCTTCGTCCGAGATTTAAAACGTGATTATTTGTGGGAAGCGATTAGGAAAGTGACTTTGAATACAAAAGTGAAATTGTGATCAATTATTGAAATAGTGATTGTGTATGTTTTTATAAACTGTGATAAATAAATTCTAATAATTAATTATTGATAAACAAATATTTTTAAAACAATTGTTAACGCAGAAATAATTATAATAAAATTTATACACTAAATTCACATAAATAAAAAGTGTTATCATTTTAATAACATCGAACCGAACGAGTAGCACGTCACATTGGTGTCAGAAGTGAAATTATTTATTGTGAATCAGTGCGGAAAAGGCAATTGTGCTATAAACTTCTTCAAGAAAATTTGAAATTAAACTAGAAACTTCTATGGGAAAAATTTAGAAGAAATTCGTTATTAAGAAATTTCAGTGAGTAATAATTTCAATGGTGTGAGGAATTTCAGGGCGTACAAGAAATTTTGTGTACTTTTGTGTGTTGTTTAAAAATTTCGATTGTGCGAAATTTGAGGTTATACGTCGTGTCTCGTGTGAAAATTTCGATTGTAGGAGAAATTTCGTGGAAATTAAGATTATACAAGGAAATTTCGTGGTATTTAGATACTGTGCGAGAAGTTTCGGTAGAACATAAGAATTTCGTGTTAAGTGAACAATTCAAAATATTTGAACAATGGAAAGTAAATTATTGGACAGTTTGACTACATCAGAACTATCCACAGTTCTGTGTGTGTGGAATTTAGCTTCCACGGGAACTAAAACAGAAAAAAAGAAAAGAATAATCACTGAATGTGTAGCAAGAGAACTAGACAATAGCATATTCGACTTCAGTGAAATTCTGAAAGAGGGAAACCAAAAAGAAATTACCAACGAAGACGCGGCTAAAACAATAACAAGTGCTCAAGATGATTTAAAGACGCTTATGGCCATGATCATCGGTCTTCAGACTGAAATGAAAACAAATGCCGGACTGGAGAACAAAATGGATTCAACTGCTTCGAGTATACAAAGTAAAATAGATTCGACTTCTGCAAGGCTTGAAAATAAAATTGCAAGTGTGTCGGATATGCAGAATAAGAAGGAATCCAGCCTGGGTGAATTAAAAACTCAGGTGGAATCTAGTATTGCGAAACTGGAAACTAAAATTACCACGGAAGTTTCTACAGTTCGTACGGAAGTTTCTGCAGTTCGAACGGAAGTAAGCAAAGTTGAGCAGAAATTGGAAGACAAAATAACTACCGAAGTCAGCAACATTGAGCAGAAATTGGACCAGAAATTGGAACAAAAAGTGGCAGAACTAGAAGCAAACGTAGCCGAAATAAAGGAATCCAAACCAAATATTGAGTCATCAGGTAGAAGGATGAAGCCACCAATATTTGACGGCAAAACTTCATGCCCAGTATACAAACGACAGTTTGAAGCGGCTGCTGGTGCAAACGGCTGGTCCGATAACGAAAAAGCCACAGCATTAATTCTGGCTTTGCGTGGAAATTCAGCAGATTTGTTGCGGACAATCTCACCGGAAAATGAGAAAGATTACAATTACATTGTAACACAATTGGATATTCGATATGGGGATAACCACATGAAGGACGTATACCGAATGGAGCTCGTCAACAGAATGCAAGAATCTGGAGAGATACTTCAGGAGTTGTCAGCAGATATCGAGCGGTTGGTATACTTGTCATACCCCGAGTATCCCCTGGAGCTGCAGAATGACTTGGCTGTAGAAAGATGTACTAATGCTATTCGGGATGCAGACATTCAGTTCAAAGTCCGGATTAGTGGAAAGCACATGTTGCATGATGTGTTGGCTGTAGCATTGACATTGGAAGCTGCAAAGAGAGCAACAAGGGTGGTTCCAATGGTACGAGCTGCTATGGTTGATGAAGAGTCAACAGGACTAACAATAGAACAACTAACCGAAAAGATAAAGGCGGATGTGCAACAAGCTATCCAGGAATTGGAATTGACAGATACTAAAAGAAGACTGAAATGCTGGGGCTGCGGTAAAGAAGGACATTTAGAGCGGCAGTGCCCCAACCAGACAAAAGCACCGATTATGGTATCAGTCTCTCTCCTACAACAGAGTAATGACAGATTGACGACGCAAGGAGTAATTGCTGGTCATCGATGCAGGATCATCGTAGATATTGGCGCAACTAGATCCATCGTGAACAGGAAGCTCATTAGTAGAAAACACATGAGCAGAAGCAGTAACAGTGTTCTTCAAACGGGTACAGGGGAATCATCGCCGATTCTGAGTGAAGTGATTCTAGCATTGGGGCTAGATGAGTATGAGTTTCGACATACGTTTTTGGTGGCTGATATAATGGACGATTGTATCATGGGCCTGGACTTCATGAAGCAGAATGGAGTGAGCGTAAACATTGAAGATGGGTTATTGCGATGTGGAAATATTGAGTTCCCGCTAACGTTGGAGGAAGCAGATTCCAGTGGCAGCAAATCAGATCTACGAAACCAACCAGTTACGTCAGATGTGAATGCCGTTGTAGAAGTGAAACGGACAAACGACATTATAGTGACAACTAGAGTTACGGAGTTGTCAAAAAGTGAGAATAAAACGAAAAGGAGCAAATCCAGTGTCGTAGGTACTGAAGGGGCTTTTGAAGAAAGAAATGAGAACTGCAGGAATGTGAACAAGATAGTAGCTATTCGTACATTAAGGATTGGAGGCGATGACATGTCGAGCATCCGAAACGCGCAGCTAAAGGATGAAGATGTTGGACCAATTCTTAAATGGAATAAAAGGGGTCAGCGTCCAAAATGGAGTGATATTGTAATACGCAGTGACACGACAAAAAGTTATTGGGCTCAGTGGGACTCGTTACAGATAGAAAATGGCGTTCTGAGGAGAAAATGGGATTCTCCTGATGGAAAAGCTAAACTAACGCAGTTGATCGTGCCCAAGTCCAAAGTACATGAGGTACTTGGTGAAGTACATGTTGGAACTTCAGGGGCACATTTGGGAGTCAACAGAACATCAGCGAAGGTGCGAGAACGATTCTATTGGGTACACTGGCAAGCTGATGTCAAAAGTTGGTGCAGGAATTGTGACACCTGCACACAGATTGGAGGACATCAAAAGGAGACTGAAACTGCAGTAGGGCAATATGTTGACGCTGAACTGGAGCAAGATATGAGCGAACAAGATAGCACCGGACAAACTCCACCGGAAAGATCATCTGGACAGCATATACGAGTTCCGGTGGACAAAGTATTTGAGGAACCTGCAAGCAACAAATTAAGAGGTAGTGACTACACCAACAAGAAGGGCTCTTTGGACGCGGTATGGCGAAAGCGAAAATCATCAAGAGTAAAAATGAAAGTGGATCATTTAAATCAGTTAGCGAAGTATCGCGGGACGAGTCCAGAAGATTCTGTTCGGGACGAACAGATTTAAGGAGGGGGTAGTGCACTGTATTTTCAGGAATATTCCACGACTTTTCTTGATAAAAGAAAAGTCTGGAATTCACTATTATTAAACATCACACAACTTTTAGAAACGTCAAGAATAAGCTTCTTGTCAAATAATAGAAAACACATTTACATGCCGGAAATTTCTCGAGTAGAACAACATTCAAACGAGAAGTTTCTAGCAAGTGCAGGATGAGACACTTTTGCTATAAATACGGAAGAAAAGTGATGCAATAAAATCAGTCTTAATCAGACAGTTGAAGTCTAAGCTTCGTCCGAGATTTAAAACGTGATTATTTGTGGGAAGCGATTAGGAAAGTGACTTTGAATACAAAAGTGAAATTGTGATCAATTATTGAAATAGTGATTGTGTATGTTTTTATAAACTGTGATAAATAAATTCTAATAATTAATTATTGATAAACAAATATTTTTAAGACAATTGTTAACGCAGAAATAATTATAATAAAATTTATACACTAAATTCACATAAATAAAAAGTGTTATCATTTTAATAACATCGAACCGAACGAGTAGCACGTCACATTGGTGTCAGAAGTGAAATTATTTATTGTGAATCAGTGCGGAAAAGGCAATTGTGCTATAAACTTCTTCAAGAAAATTTGAAATTAAACTAGAAACTTCTATGGGAAAAATTTAGAAGAAATTCGTTATTAAGAAATTTCAGTGAGTAATAATTTCAATGGTGTGAGGAATTTCAGGGCGTACAAGAAATTTTGTGTACTTTTGTGTGTTGTTTAAAAATTTCGATTGTGCGAAATTTGAGGTTATACGTCGTGTCTCGTGTGAAAATTTCGATTGTAGGAGAAATTTCGTGGAAATTAAGATTATACAAGGAAATTTCGTGGTATTTAGATACTGTGCGAGAAGTTTCGGTAGAACATAAGAATTTCGTGTTAAGTGAACAATTCAAAATATTTGAACAATGGAAAGTAAATTATTGGACAGTTTGACTACATCAGAACTATCCACAGTTCTGTGTGTGTGGAATTTAGCTTCCACGGGAACTAAAACAGAAAAAAAGAAAAGAATAATCACTGAATGTGTAGCAAGAGAACTAGACAATAGCATATTCGACTTCAGTGAAATTCTGAAAGAGGGAAACCAAAAAGAAATTACCAACGAAGACGCGGCTAAAACAACAACAAGTGCTCAAGATGATTTAAAGACGCTTATGGCCATGATCATCGGTCTTCAGACTGAAATGAAAACAAATGCCGGACTGGAGAACAAAATGGATTCAACTGCTTCGAGTATACAAAGTAAAATAGATTCGACTTCTGCAAGTCTTGAAAATAAAATTGCAAGTGTGTCGGATATGCAGAATAAGAAGGAATCCAGCCTGGGTGAATTAAAAACTCAGGTGGAATCTAGTATTGCGAAACTGGAAACTAAAATTACCACGGAAGTTTCTACAGTTCGTACGGAAGTTTCTGCAGTTCGAACGGAAGTAAGCAAAGTTGAGCAGAAATTGGAAGACAAAATAACTACCGAAGTCAGCAACATTGAGCAGAAATTGGACCAGAAATTGGAACAAAAAGTGGCAGAACTAGAAGCAAAAGTAGCCGAAATAAAGGAATCCAAACCAAATATTGAGTCATCAGGTAGAAGGATGAAGCCACCAATATTTGACGGCAAAACTTCATGCCCAGTATACAAACGACAGTTTGAAGCGGCTGCTGGTGCAAACGGCTGGTCCGATAACGAAAAAGCCACAGCATTAATTCTGGCTTTGCGTGGAAATTCAGCAGATTTGTTGCGGACAATCTCACCGGAAAATGAGAAAGATTACAATTACATTGTAACACAATTGGATATTCGATATGGGGATAACCACATGAAGGACGTATACCGAATGGAGCTCGTCAACAGAATGCAAGAATCTGGAGAGATACTTCAGGAGTTGTCAGCAGATATCGAGCGGTTGGTATACTTGTCATACCCCGAGTATCCCCTGGAGCTGCAGAATGACTTGGCTGTAGAAAGATGTACTAATGCTATTCGGGATGCAGACATTCAGTTCAAAGTCCGGATTAGTGGAAAGCACATGTTGCATGATGTGTTGGCTGTAGCATTGACATTGGAAGCTGCAAAGAGAGCAACAAGGGTGGTTCCAATGGTACGAGCTGCTATGGTTGATGAAGAGTCAACAGGACTAACAATAGAACAACTAACCGAAAAGATAAAGGCGGATGTGCAACAAGCTATCCAGGAATTGGAATTGACAGATACTAAAAGAAGACTGAAATGCTGGGGCTGCGGTAAAGAAGGACATTTAGAGCGGCAGTGCCCCAACCAGACAAAAGCACCGATTATGGTATCAGTCTCTCTCCTACAACAGAGTAATGACAGATTGACGACGCAAGGAGTAATTGCTGGTCATCGATGCAGGATCATCGTAGATATTGGCGCAACTAGATCCATCGTGAACAGGAAGCTCATTAGTAGAAAACACATGAGCAGAAGCAGTAACAGTGTTCTTCAAACGGGTACAGGGGAATCATCGCCGATTCTGAGTGAAGTGATTCTAGCATTGGGGCTAGATGAGTATGAGTTTCGACATACGTTTTTGGTGGCTGATATAATGGACGATTGTATCATGGGCCTGGACTTCATGAAGCAGAATGGAGTGAGCGTAAACATTGAAGATGGGTTATTGCGATGTGGAAATATTGAGTTCCCGCTAACGTTGGAGGAAGCAGATTCCAGTGGCAGCAAATCAGATCTACGAAACCAACCAGTTACGTCAGATGTGAATGCCGTTGTAGAAGTGAAACGGACAAACGACATTATAGTGACAACTAGAGTTACGGAGTTGTCAAAAAGTGAGAATAAAACGAAAAGGAGCAAATCCAGTGTCGTAGGTACTGAAGGGGCTTTTGAAGAAAGAAATGAGAACTGCAGGAATGTGAACAAGATAGTAGCTATTCGTACATTAAGGATTGGAGGCGATGACATGTCGAGCATCCGAAACGCGCAGCTAAAGGATGAAGATGTTGGACCAATTCTTAAATGGAATAAAAGGGGTCAGCGTCCAAAATGGAGTGATATTGTAATACGCAGTGACACGACAAAAAGTTATTGGGCTCAGTGGGACTCGTTACAGATAGAAAATGGCGTTCTGAGGAGAAAATGGGATTCTCCTGATGGAAAAGCTAAACTAACGCAGTTGATCGTGCCCAAGTCCAAAGTACATGAGGTACTTGGTGAAGTACATGTTGGAACTTCAGGGGCACATTTGGGAGTCAACAGAACATCAGCGAAGGTGCGAGAACGATTCTATTGGGTACACTGGCAAGCTGATGTCAAAAGTTGGTGCAGGAATTGTGACACCTGCACACAGATTGGAGGACATCAAAAGGAGACTGAAACTGCAGTAGGGCAATATGTTGACGCTGAACTGGAGCAAGATATGAGCGAACAAGATAGCACCGGACAAACTCCACCGGAAAGATCATCTGGACAGCATATACGAGTTCCGGTGGACAAAGTATTTGAGGAACCTGCAAGCAACAAATTAAGAGGTAGTGACTACACCAACAAGAAGGGCTCTTTGGACGCGGTATGGCGAAAGCGAAAATCATCAAGAGTAAAAATGAAAGTGGATCATTTAAATCAGTTAGCGAAGTATCGCGGGACGAGTCCAGACGATTCTGTTCGGGACGAACAGATTTAAGGAGGGGGTAGTGCACTGTATTTTCAGGAATATTCCACGACTTTTCTTGATAAAAGAAAAGTCTGGAATTCACTATTATTAAACATCACACAACTTTTAGAAACGTCAAGAATAAGCTTCTTGTCAAATAATAGAAAACACATTTACATGCCGGAAATTTCTCGAGTAGAACAACATTCAAACGAGAAGTTTCTAGCAGGTGCAGGATGAGACACTTTTGCTATAAATACGGAAGAAAAGTGATGCAATAAAATCAGTCTTAATCAGACAGTTGAAGTCTAAGCTTCGTCCGAGATTTAAAACGTGATTATTTGTGGGAAGCGATTAGGAAAGTGACTTTGAATACAAAAGTGAAATTGTGATCAATTATTGAAATAGTGATTGTGTATGTTTTTATAAACTGTGATAAATAAATTCTAATAATTAATTATTGATAAACAAATATTTTTAAGACAATTGTTAACGCAGAAATAATTATAATAAAATTTATACACTAAATTCACATAAATAAAAAGTGTTATCATTTTAATAACATCGAACCGAACGAGTAGCACGTCACATTGGTGTCAGAAGTGAAATTATTTATTGTGAATCAGTGCGGAAAAGACAATTGTGCTATAAACTTCTTCAAGAAAATTTGAAATTAAACTAGAAACTTCTATGGGAAAAATTTAAAAGAAATTCGTTATTAAGAAATTTCAGTGAGTAATAATTTCAATGGTGTGAGGAATTTCAGGGCGTACAAGAAATTTTGTGTACTTTTGTGTGTTGTTTAAAAATTTCGATTGTGCGAAATTTGAGGTTATACGTCGTGTCTCGTGTGAAAATTTCGATTGTAGGAGAAATTTCGTGGAAATTAAGATTATACAAGGAAATTTCGTGGTATTTAGATACTGTGCGAGAAGTTTCGGTAGAACATAAGAATTTCGTGTTAAGTGAACAATTCAAAATATTTCGACAATGGAAAGTAAATTTTTGGACAGTTTGACTACATCAGAACTATCCACAGTTCTGTGTGTGTGGAATTTAGCTTCCACGGGAACTAAAACAGAAAAAAAGAAAAGAATAATCACTGAATGTGTAGCAAGAGAACTAGACAATAGCATATTCGACTTCAGTGAAATTCTGAAAGAGGGAAACCAAAAAGAAATTACCAACGAAGACGCGGCTAAAACAACAACAAGTGCTCAAGATGATTTAAAGACGCTTATGGCCATGATCATCGGTCTTCAGACTGAAATGAAAACAAATGCCGGACTGGAGAACAAAATGGATTCAACTGCTTCGA
This sequence comes from Xylophagus ater, assembly GCA_963422695.1. Taxonomy (NCBI): domain Eukaryota; kingdom Metazoa; phylum Arthropoda; class Insecta; order Diptera; family Xylophagidae; genus Xylophagus; species Xylophagus ater. The sequence goes on from OY730479.1 coordinate 34,377,978, forward strand.
GTATACAAAGTAAAATAGATTCGACTTCTGCAAGTCTTGAAAATAAAATTGCAAGTGTGTCGGATATGCAGAATAAGAAGGAATCCAGCCTGGGTGAATTAAAAACTCAGGTGGAATCTAGTATTGCGAAACTGGAAACTAAAATTACCACGGAAGTTTCTACAGTTCGTACGGAAGTTTCTGCAGTTCGAACGGAAGTAAGCAAAGTTGAGCAGAAATTGGAAGACAAAATAACTACCGAAGTCAGCAACATTGAGCAGAAATTGGACCAGAAATTGGAACAAAAAGTGGCAGAACTAGAAGCAAAAGTGGTCCGATAACGAAAAAGCCACAGCATTAATTCTGGCTTTGCGTGGAAATTCAGCAGATTTGTTGCGGACAATCTCACCGGAAAATGAGAAAGATTACAATTACATTGTAACACAATTGGATATTCGATATGGGGATAACCACATGAAGGACGTATACCGAATGGAGCTCGTCAACAGAATGCAAGAATCTGGAGAGATACTTCAGGAGTTGTCAGCAGATATCGAGCGGTTGGTATACTTGTCATACCCCGAGTATCCCCTGGAGCTGCAGAATGACTTGGCTGTAGAAAGATGTACTAATGCTATTCGGGATGCAGACATTCAGTTCAAAGTCCGGATTAGTGGAAAGCACATGTTGCATGATGTGTTGGCTGTAGCATTGACATTGGAAGCTGCAAAGAGAGCAACAAGGGTGGTTCCAATGGTACGAGCTGCTATGGTTGATGAAGAGTCAACAGGACTAACAATAGAACAACTAACCGAAAAGATAAAGGCGGATGTGCAACAAGCTATCCAGGAATTGGAATTGACAGATACTAAAAGAAGACTGAAATGCTGGGGCTGCGGTAAAGAAGGACATTTAGAGCGGCAGTGCCCCAACCAGACAAAAGCACCGATTATGGTATCAGTCTCTCTCCTACAACAGAGTAATGACAGATTGACGACGCAAGGAGTAATTGCTGGTCATCGATGCAGGATCATCGTAGATATTGGCGCAACTAGATCCATCGTGAACAGGAAGCTCATTAGTAGAAAACACATGAGCAGAAGCAGTAACAGTGTTCTTCAAACGGGTACAGGGGAATCATCGCCGATTCTGAGTGAAGTGATTCTAGCATTGGGGCTAGATGAGTATGAGTTTCGACATACGTTTTTGGTGGCTGATATAATGGACGATTGTATCATGGGCCTGGACTTCATGAAGCAGAATGGAGTGAGCGTAAACATTGAAGATGGGTTATTGCGATGTGGAAATATTGAGTTCCCGCTAACGTTGGAGGAAGCAGATTCCAGTGGTAGCAAATCAGATCTACGAAACCAACCAGTTACGTCAGATGTGAATGCCGTTGTAGAAGTGAAACGGACAAACGACATTATAGTGACAACTAGAGTTACGGAGTTGTCAAAAAGTGAGAATAAAACGAAAAGGAGCAAATCCAGTGTCGTAGGTACTGAAGGGGCTTTTGAAGAAAGAAATGAGAACTGCAGGAATGTGAACAAGATAGTAGCTATTCGTACATTAAGGATTGGAGGCGATGACATGTCGAGCATCCGAAACGCGCAGCTAAAGGATGAAGATGTTGGACCAATTCTTAAATGGAATAAAAGGGGTCAGCGTCCAAAATGGAGTGATATTGTAATACGCAGTGACACGACAAAAAGTTATTGGGCTCAGTGGGACTCGTTACAGATAGAAAATGGCGTTCTGAGGAGAAAATGGGATTCTCCTGATGGAAAAGCTAAACTAACGCACTTGATCGTGCCCAAGTCCAAAGTACATGAGGTACTTGGTGAAGTACATGTTGGAACTTCAGGGGCACATTTGGGAGTCAACAGAACATCAGCGAAGGTGCGAGAACGATTCTATTGGGTACACTGGCAAGCTGATGTCAAAAGTTGGTGCAGGAATTGTGACACCTGCACACAGATTGGAGGACATCAAAAGGAGACTGAAACTGCAGTAGGGCAATATGTTGATGCTGAACTGGAGCAAGATATGAGCGAACAAGATAGCACCGGACAAACTCCACCGGAAAGATCATCTGGACAGCATATACGAGTTCCGGTGGACAAAGTATTTGAGGAACCTGCAAGCAACAAATTAAGAGGTAGTGACTACACCAACAAGAAGGGCTCTTTGGACGCGGTATGGCGAAAGCGAAAATCATCAAGAGTAAAAATGAAAGTGGATCATTTAAATCAGTTAGCGAAGTATCGCGGGACGAGTCCAGACGATTCTGTTCGGGACGAACAGATTTAAGGAGGGGGTAGTGCACTGTATTTTCAGGAATATTCCACGACTTTTCTTGATAAAAGAAAAGTCTGGAATTCACTATTATTAAACATCACACAACTTTTAGAAACGTCAAGAATAAGCTTCTTGTCAAATAATAGAAAACACATTTACATGCCGGAAATTTCTCGAGTAGAACAACATTCAAACGAGAAGTTTCTAGCAGGTGCAGGATGAGACACTTTTGCTATAAATACGGAAGAAAAGTGATGCAATAAAATCAGTCTTAATCAGACAGTTGAAGTCTAAGCTTCGTCCGAGATTTAAAACGTGATTATTTGTGGGAAGCGATTAGGAAAGTGACTTTGAATACAAAAGTGAAATTGTGATCAATTATTGAAATAGTGATTGTGTATGTTTTTATAAACTGTTATAAATAAATTCTAATAATTAATTATTGATAAACAAATATTTTTAAGACAATTGTTAACGCAGAAATAATTATAATAAAATTTATACACTAAATTCACATAAATAAAAAGTGTTATCATTTTAATAACATCGAACCGAACGAGTAGCACGTCACATTGGTGTCAGAAGTGAAATTATTTATTGTGAATCAGTGCGGAAAAGGCAATTGTGCTATAAACTTCTTCAAGAAAATTTGAAATTAAACTAGAAACTTCTATGGGAAAATTTTCGAAGAAATTCGTTGTTAAGAAATTTCAGTGAGTAATAATTTCAATGGTGTGAGGAATTTCAGGGCGTACAAGAAATTTTGTGTACTTTTGTGTGTTGTTTAAAAATTTCGATTGTGCGAAATTTGAGGTTATACGTCGTGTCTCGTGTGAAAATTTCGATTGTAGGAGAAATTTCGTGGAAATTAAGATTATACAAGGAAATTTCGTGGTATTTAGATACTGTGCGAGAAGTTTCGGTAGAACATAAGAATTTCGTGTTAAGTGAACAATTCAAAATATTTGAACAATGGAAAGTAAATTATTGGACAGTTTGACTACATCAGAACTATCCACAGTTCTGTGTGTGTGGAATTTAGCTTCCACGGGAACTAAAACAGAAAAAAAGAAAAGAATAATCACTGAATGTGTAGCAAGAGAACTAGACAATAGCATATTCGACTTCAGTGAAATTCTGAAAGAGGGAAACCAAAAAGAAATTACCAACGAAGACGCGGCTAAAACAACAACAAGTGCTCAAGATGATTTAAAGACGCTTATGGCCATGATCATCGGTCTTCAGACTGAAATGAAAACAAATGCCGGACTGGAGAACAAAATGGATTCAACTGCTTCGAGTATACAAAGTAAAATAGAATCGACTTCTGCAAGTCTTGAAAATAAAATTGCAAGTGTGTCGGATATGCAGAATAAGAAGGAATCCAGCCTGGGTGAATTAAAAACTCAGGTGGAATCTAGTATTGCGAAACTGGAAACTAAAATTACCACGGAAGTTTCTACAGTTCGTACGGAAGTTTCTGCAGTTCGAACGGAAGTAAGCAAAGTTGAGCAGAAATTGGAAGACAAAATAACTACCGAAGTCAGCAACATTGAGCAGAAATTGGACCAGAAATTGGAACAAAAAGTGGCAGAACTAGAAGCAAAAGTAGCCGAAATAAAGGAATCCAAACCAAATATTGAGTCATCAGGTAGAAGGATGAAGCCACCAATATTTGACGGCAAAACTTCATGCCCAGTATACAAACGACAGTTTGAAGCGGCTGCTGGTGCAAACGGCTGGTCCGATAACGAAAAAGCCACAGCATTAATTCTGGCTTTGCGTGGAAATTCAGCAGATTTGTTGCGGACAATCTCACCGGAAAATGAGAAAGATTACAATTACATTGTAACACAATTGGATATTCGATATGGGGATAACCACATGAAGGACGTATACCGAATGGAGCTCGTCAACAGAATGCAAGAATCTGGAGAGATACTTCAGGAGTTGTCAGCAGATATCGAGCGGTTGGTATACTTGTCATACCCCGAGTATCCCCTGGAGCTGCAGAATGACTTGGCTGTAGAAAGATGTACTAATGCTATTCGGGATGCAGACATTCAGTTCAAAGTCCGGATTAGTGGAAAGCACATGTTGCATGATGTGTTGGCTGTAGCATTGACATTGGAAGCTGCAAAGAGAGCAACAAGGGTGGTTCCAATGGTACGAGCTGCTATGGTTGATGAAGAGTCAACAGGACTAACAATAGAACAACTAACCGAAAAGATAAAGGCGGATGTGCAACAAGCTATCCAGGAATTGGAATTGACAGATACTAAAAGAAGACTGAAATGCTGGGGCTGCGGTAAAGAAGGACATTTAGAGCGGCAGTGCCCCAACCAGACAAAAGCACCGATTATGGTATCAGTCTCTCTCCTACAACAGAGTAATGACAGATTGACGACGCAAGGAGTAATTGCTGGTCATCGATGCAGGATCATCGTAGATATTGGCGCAACTAGATCCATCGTGAACAGGAAGCTCATTAGTAGAAAACACATGAGCAGAAGCAGTAACAGTGTTCTTCAAACGGGTACAGGGGAATCATCGCCGATTCTGAGTGAAGTGATTCTAGCATTGGGGCTAGATGAGTATGAGTTTCGACATACGTTTTTGGTGGCTGATATAATGGACGATTGTATCATGGGCCTGGACTTCATGAAGCAGAATGGAGTGAGCGTAAACATTGAAGATGGCTTATTGCGATGTGGAAATATTGAGTTCCCGCTAACGTTGGAGGAAGCAGATTCCAGTGGCAGCAAATCAGATCTACGAAACCAACCAGTTACGTCAGATGTGAATGCCGTTGTAGAAGTGAAACGGACAAACGACATTATAGTGACAACTAGAGTTACGGAGTTGTCAAAAAGTGAGAATAAAACGAAAAGGAGCAAATCCAGTGTCGTAGGTACTGAAGGGGCTTTTGAAGAAAGAAATGAGAACTGCAGGAATGTGAACAAGATAGTAGCTATTCGTACATTAAGAATTGGAGGCGATGACATGTCGAGCATCCGAAACGCGCAGCTAAAGGATGAAGATGTTGGACCAATTCTTAAATGGAATAAAAGGGGTCAGCGTCCAAAATGGAGTGATATTGTAATACGCAGTGGCACGACAAAAAGTTATTGGGCTCAGTGGGACTCGTTACAGATAGAAAATGGCGTTCTGAGGAGAAAATGGGATTCTCCTGATGGAAAAGCTAAACTAACGCAGTTGATCGTGCCCAAGTCCAAAGTACATGAGGTACTTGGTGAAGTACATGTTGGAACTTCAGGGGCACATTTGGGAGTCAACAGAACATCAGCGAAGGTGCGAGAACGATTCTATTGGGTACACTGGCAAGCTGATGTCAAAAGTTGGTGCAGGAATTGTGACACCTGCACACAGATTGGAGGACATCAAAAGGAGACTGAAACTGCAGTAGGGCAATATGTTGACGCTGAACTGGAGCAAGATATGAGCGAACAAGATAGCACCGGACAAACTCCACCGGAAAGATCATCTGAACAGCATATACTAGTTCCGGTGGACAAAGTATTTGAGGAACCTGCAAGCAACAAATTAAGAGGTAGTGACTACACCAACAAGAAGGGCTCTTTGGACGCGGTATGGCGAAAGCGAAAATCATCAAGAGTAAAAATGAAAGTGGATCATTTAAATCAGTTAGCGAAGTATCGCGGGACGAGTCCAGACGATTCTGTTCGGGACGAACAGATTTAAGGAGGGGGTAGTGCACTGTATTTTCAGGAATATTCCACGACTTTTCTTGATAAAAGAAAAGTCTGGAATTCACTATTATTAAACATCACACAACTTTTAGAAACGTCAAGAATAAGCTTCTTGTCAAATAATAGAAAACACATTTACATGCCGGAAATTTCTCGAGTAGAACAACATTCAAACGAGAAGTTTCTAGCAGGTGCAGGATGAGACACTTTTGCTATAAATACGGAAGAAAAGTGATGCAATAAAATCAGTCTTAATCAGACAGTTGAAGTCTAAGCTTCGTCCGAGATTTAAAACGTGATTATTTGTGGGAAGCGATTAGGAAAGTGACTTTGAATACAAAAGTGAAATTGTGATCAATTATTGAAATAGTGATTGTGTATGTTTTTATAAACTGTGATAAATAAATTCTAATAATTAATTATTGATAAACAAATATTTTTAAGACAATTGTTAACGCAGAAATAATTATAATAAAATTTATACACTAAATTCACATAAATAAAAAGTGTTATCATTTAAATAACATCGAACCGAACGAGTAGCACGTCACATTGGTGTCAGAAGTGAAATTATTTATTGTGAATCAGTGCGGAAAAGGCAATTGTGCTATAAACTTCTTCAAGAAAATTTGAAATTAAACTAGAAACTTCTGTGGGAAAAATTTCGAAGAAATTCGTTATTAAGAAATTTCAGTGAGTAATAATTTCAATGGTGTGAGGAATTTCAGGGCGTACAAGAAATTTTGTGTACTTTTGTGTGTTGTTTAAAAATTTCGATTGTGCGAAATTTGAGGTTATACGTCGTGTCTCGTGTGAAAATTTCGATTGTAGGAGAAATTTCGTGGAAATTAAGATTATACAAGGAAATTTCGTGGTATTTAGATACTGTGCGAGAAGTTTCGGTAGAACATAAGAATTTCGTGTTAAGTGAACAATTCAAAATATTTGAACAATGGAAAGTAAATTATTGGACAGTTTGACTACATCAGAACTATCCACAGTTCTGTGTGTGTGGAATTTAGCTTCCACGGGAACTAAAACAGAAAAAAAGAAAAGAATAATCACTGAATGTGTAGCAAGAGAACTAGACAATAGCATATTCGACTTCAGTGAAATTCTGAAAGAGGGAAACCAAAAAGAAATTACCAACGAAGACGCGGCTAAAACAACAACAAGTGCTCAAGATGATTTAAAGACGCTTATGGCCATAATCATCGGTCTTAAGACTGAAATGAAAACAAATGCCGGACTGGAGAACAAAATGGATTCAACTGCTTCGAATATACAAAGTAAACTAGATTCGACTTCTGCAAGGCTTGAAAATAAAATTGCAAGTGTGTCGGATATGCAGAATAAGAAGGAATCCAGCCTGGGTGAATTAAAAACTCAGGTGGAATCTAGTATTGCGAAACTGGAAACTAAAATTACCACGGAAGTTTCTACAGTTCGTACGGAAGTTTCTGCTGTTCGAACGGAAGTAAGCAAAGTTGAGCAGAAATTGGAAGATAAAATAACTACCGAAGTCAGCAACATTGAGCAGAAATTGGACCAGAAATTGGAACAAAAAGTGGCAGAACTAGAAGCAAAAGTAGCCGAAATAAAGGAATCCAAACCAAATATTGAGTCATCAGGTAGAAGGATGAAGCCACCAATATTTGACGGCAAAACTTCATGCCCAGTATACAAACGACAGTTTGAAGCGGCTGCTGGTGCAAACGGCTGGTCCGATAACGAAAAAGCCACAGCATTAATTCTTGCTTTGCGTGGAAATTCAGCAGATTTGTTGCGGACAATCTCACCGGAAAATGAGAAAGATTACAATTACATTGTAACACAATTGGATATTCGATATGGGGATAACCACATGAAGGACATATACCGAATGGAGCTCGTCAACAGAATGCAAGAATCTGGAGAGATACTTCAGGAGTTGTCAGCAGATATCGAGCGGTTGGTATACTTGTCATACCCCGAGTATCCCCTGGAGCTGCAGAATGACTTGGCTGTAGAAAGATGTACTAATGCTATTCGGGATGCAGACATTCAGTTCAAAGTCCGGATTAGTGGAAAGCACATGTTGCATGATGTGTTGGCTGTAGCATTGACATTGGAAGCTGCAAAGAGAGCAACAAGGGTGGTTCCAATGGTACGAGCTGCTATGGTTGATGAAGAGTCAACAGGACTAACAATAGAACAACTAACCGAAAAGATAAAGGCGGATGTGCAACAAGCTATCCAGGAATTGGAATTGACAGATACTAAAAGAAGACTGAAATGCTGGGGCTGCGGTAAAGAAGGACATTTAGAGCGGCAGTGCCCCAACCAGACAAAAGCACCGATTATGGTATCAGTCTCTCGCCTACAACAGAGTAATGACAGATTGACGACGCAAGGAGTAATTGCTGGTCATCGATGCAGGATCATCGTAGATATTGGCGCAACTAGATCCATCGTGAACAGGAAGCTCATTAGTAGAAAACACATGAGCAGAAGCAGTAACAGTGTTCTTCAAACGGGTACAGGGGAATCATCTCCGATTCTGGGTGAAGTGATTCTAGCATTGGGGCTAGATGAGTATGAGTTTCGACATACGTTTTTGGTGGCTGATATAATGGACGATTGTATCATGGGCCTGGACCTCATGAAGCAGAATGGAGTGAGCGTAAACATTGAAGATGGGTTATTGCGATGTGGAAATATTGAGTTCCCGCTAACGTTGGAGGAAGCAGATTCCAGTGGCAGCAAATCAAATCTACGAAACCAACCAGTTACGTCAGATGTGAATGCTGTTGTAGAAGTGAAACGGAAAAACGACATTATAGTGACAACTAGAGTTACGGAGTTGTCAAAAAGTGAGAATAAAACGAAAAGGAGCAAATCCAGTGTCGTAGGTACTGAAGGGGCTTTTGAAGAAAGAAATGAGAACTGCAGGAATCTGAACAAGATAATAGCTCTTCGTACATTAAGGATTGGAGGCGATGACATGTCGAGCATCCGAAACGCGCAGCTAAAGGATGAAGATGTTGGACCAATCCTTAAATGGAAGAAAAGGGGTCAGCGTCCAAAATGGAGTGATATTGTAATACGCAGTGACACGACAAAAAGTTATTGGGCTCAGTGGGACTCGTTACAAATAGAAAATGGCGTTCTGAGGAGAAAATGGGATTCTCCTGATGGAAAAGCTAAACTAACGCAGTTGATCGTGCCCAAGTCCAAAGTACATGAGGTACTTGGTGAAGTACATGTTGGAACTTCAGGGGCACATTTGGGAGTCAACAGAACATCAGCGAAGGTGCGAGAACGATTCTATTGGGTACACTGGCAAGCTGATGTCAAAAGTTGGTGCAGGAATTGTGACACCTGCACACAGATTGGAGGACATCAAAAGGAGACTGAAACTGCAGTAGGGCAATATGTTGACGCTGAACTGGAGCAAGATATGAGCGAACAAGATAGCACCGGACAAACTCCACCGGAAAGATCATCTGGACAGCATATACTAGTTCCGGTGGACAAAGTATTTGAGGAACCTGCAAGCAACAAATTAAGAGGTAGTGACTACACCAACAAGGGCTCTTTGGACGCGGTATGGCGAAAGCGAAAATCATCAAGAATAAAAATGAAAGTGGATCATTTAAATCAGTTAGCGAAGTATCGCGGGACGAGTCCAGACGATTCTGTTCGGGACGAACAGATTTAAGGAGGGGGTAGTGCACTGTATTTTCAGGAATATTCCACGACTTTTCTTGATAAAAGAAAAGTCTAGAATTCACTATTATTAAACATCACACAACTTTTAGAAACGTCAAGAATAAGCTTCTTGTCAAATAATAGAAAACACATTTACATGCCGGAAATTTCTCGAGTAGAACAACATTCAAACGAGAAGTTTCTAGCAGGTGCAGGATGAGACACTTTTGCTATAAATACGGAAGAAAAGTGATGCAATAAAATCAGTCTTAATCAGACAGTTGAAGTCTAAGCTTCGTCCGAGATTTAAAACGTGATTATTTGTGGGAAGCGATTAGGAAAGTGACTTTGAATACAAAAGTGAAATTGTGATCAATTATTGAAATAGTGATTGTGTATGTTTTTATAAACTGTGATAAATAAATTCTAATAATTAATTATTGATAAACAAATATTTTTAAGACAATTGTTAACGCAGAAATAATTATAATAAAATTTATACACTAAATTCACATAAATAAAAAGTGTTATCATTTAAATAACATCGAACCGAACGAGTAGCACGTCACATTGGTGTCAGAAGTGAAATTATTTATTGTGAATCAGTGCGGAAAAGGCAATTGTGCTATAAACTTCTTCAAGAAAATTTGAAATTAAACTAGAAACTTCTGTGGGAAAAATTTCGAAGAAATTCGTTATTAAGAAATTTCAGTGAGTAATAATTTCAATGGTGGGAGGAATTTCAGGGCGTACAAGAAATTTTGTGTACTTTTGTGTGTTGTTTAAAAATTTCGATTGTGCGAAATTTGAGGTTATACGTCGTGTCTCGTGTGAAAATTTCGATTGTAGGAGAAATTTCGTGGAAATTAAGATTATACAAGGAAATTTCGTGGTATTTAGATACTGTGCGAGAAGTTTCGGTAGAACATAAGAATTTCGTGTTAAGTGAACAATTCAAAATATTTCGACAATGGAAAGTAAATTTTTGGACAGTTTGACTACATCAGAACTATCCACAGTTCTGTGTGTGTGGAATTTAGCTTCCACGGGAACTAAAACAGAAAAAAAGAAAAGAATAATCACTGAATGTGTAGCAAGAGAACTAGACAATAGCATATTCGACTTCAGTGAAATTCTGAAAGAGGGAAACCAAAAAGAAATTACCAACGAAGACGCGGCTAAAACAACAACAAGTGCTCAAGATGATTTAAAGACGCTTATGGCCATGATCATCGGTCTTCAGACTGAAATGAAAGCAAATGCCGGACTGGAGAACAAAATGGATTCAACTGCTTAAAGTATACAAAGTAAAATAGATTCGACTTCTGCAAGTCTTGAAAATAAAATTGCAAGTATGTCGGATATGCAGAATAAGAAGGAATCCAGCCTGGGTGAATTAAAAATTTAGGTGGAATCTAGTATTGCGAAACTGGAAACTAAAATTACCACGGAAGTTTCTACAGTTCGTACGGAAGTTTCTGCTGTTCGAACGGAAGTAAGCAAAGTTGAGCAGAAATTGGAAGACAAAATAACTACCGAAGTCAGCAACATTGAGCAGAAATTGGACCAGAAATTGGAACAAAAAGTGGCAGAACTAGAAGCAAAAGTAGCCGAAATAAAGGAATCCAAACCAAATATTGAGTCATCAGGTAGAAGGATGAAGCCACCAATATTTGACGGCAAAACTTCATGCCCAGTATACAAACGACAGTTTGAAGCGGCTGCTGGTGCAAACGGCTGGTCCGATAACGAAAAAGCCACAGCATTAATTCTTGCTTTGCGTGGAAATTCAGCAGATTTGTTGCGGACAATCTCACCGGAAAATGAGAAAGATTACAATTACATTGTAACACAATTGGATATTCGATATCGGGATAACCACATGAAGGACGTATACCGAATGGAGCTCGTCAACAGAATGCAAGAATCTGGAGAGATACTTCAGGAGTTGTCAGCAGATATCGAGCGGTTGGTATACTTGTCATACCCCGAGTATCCCCTGGAGCTGCAGAATGACTTGGCTGTAGAAAGATGTACTAATGCTATTCGGGATGCAGACATTCAGTTCAAAGTCCGGATTAGTGGAAAGCACATGTTGCATGATGTGTTGGCTGTAGCATTGACATTGGAAGCTGCAAAGAGAGCAACAAGGGTGGTTCCAATGGTACGAGCTGCTATGGTTGATGAAGAGTCAACAGGACTAACAATAGAACAACTAACCGAAAAGATAAAGGCGGATGTGCAACAAGCTATCCAGGAATTGGAATTGACAGATACTAAAAGAAGACTGAAATGCTGGGGCTGCGGTAAAGAAGGACATTTAGAGCGGCAGTGCCCCAACCAGACAAAAGCACCGATTATGGTATCAGTCTCTCGCCTACAACAGAGTAATGACAGATTGACGACGCAAGGAGTAATTGCTGGTCATCGATGCAGGATCATCGTAGATATTGGCGCAACTAGATCCATCGTGAACAGGAAGCTCATTAGTAGAAAACACATGAGCAGAAGCAGTAACAGTGTTCTTCAAACGGGTACAGGGGAATCATCTCCGATTCTGGGTGAAGTGATTCTAGCATTGGGGCTAGATGAGTATGAGTTTCGACATACGTTTTTGGTGGCTGATATAATGGACGATTGTATCATGGGCCTGGACCTCATGAAGCAGAATGGAGTGAGCGTAAACATTGAAGATGGGTTATTGCGATGTGGAAATATTGAGTTCCCGCTAACGTTGGAGGAAGCAGATTCCAGTGGCAGCAAATCAAATCTACGAAACCAACCAGTTACGTCAGATGTGAATGCTGTTGTAGAAGTGAAACGGAAAAACGACATTATAGTGACAACTAGAGTTACGGAGTTGTCAAAAAGTGAGAATAAAACGAAAAGGAGCAAATCCAGTGTCGTAGGTACTGAAGGGGCTTTTGAAGAAAGAAATGAGAACTGCAGGAATCTGAACAAGATAATAGCTCTTCGTACATTAAGGATTGGAGGCGATGACATGTCGAGCATCCGAAACGCGCAGCTAAAGGATGAAGATGTTGGACCTATCCTTAAATGGAAGAAAAGGGGTCAGCGTCCAAAATGGAGTGATATTGTAATACGCAGTGACACGACAAAAAGTTATTGGGCTCAGTGGGACTCGTTACAAATAGAAAATGGCGTTCTGAGGAGAAAATGGGATTCTCCTGATGGAAAAGCTAAACTAACGCAGTTGATCGTGCCCAAGTCCAAAGTACATGAGGTACTTGGTGAAGTACATGTTGGAACTTCAGGGGCACATTTGGGAGTCAACAGAACATCAGCGAAGGTGCGAGAACGATTCTATTGGGTACACTGGCAAGCTGATGTCAAAAGTTGGTGCAGGAATTGTGACACCTGCACACAGATTGGAGGACATCAAAAGGAGACTGAAACTGCAGTAGGGCAATATGTTGACGCTGAACTGGAGCAAGATATGAGCGAACAAGATAGCACCGGACAAACTCCACCGGAAAGATCATCTGGACAGCATATACTAGTTCCGGTGGACAAAGTATTTGAGGAACCTGCAAGCAACAAATTAAGAGGTAGTGACTACACCAACCAGGGCTCTTTGGACGCGGTATGGCGAAAGCGAAAATCATCAAGAATAAAAATGAAAGTGGATCATTTAAATCAGTTAGCGAAGTATCGCGGGACGAGTCCAGACGATTCTGTTCGGGACGAACAGATTTAAGGAGGGGGTAGTGCACTGTATTTTCAGGAATATTCCACGACTTTTCTTGATAAAAGAAAAGTCTAGAATTCACTATTATTAAACATCACACAACTTTTAGAAACGTCAAGAATAAGCTTCTTGTCAAATAATAGAAAACACATTTACATGCCGGAAATTTCTCGAGTAGAACAACATTCAAACGAGAAGTTTCTAGCAGGTGCAGGATGAGACACTTTTGCTATAAATACGGAAGAAAAGTGATGCAATAAAATCAGTCTTAATCAGACAGTTGAAGTCTAAGCTTCGTCCGAGATTTAAAACGTGATTATTTGTGGGAAGCGATTAGGAAAGTGACTTTGAATACAAAAGTGAAATTGTGATCAATTATTGAAATAGTGATTGTGTATGTTTTTATAAACTGTGATAAATAAATTCTAATAATTAATTATTGATAAACAAATATTTTTAAGACAATTGTTAACGCAGAAATAATTATAATAAAATTTATACACTAAATTCACATAAATAATAAGTGTTATCATTTAAATAACATCGAACCGAACGAGTAGCACGTCACATTGGTGTCAGAAGTGAAATTATTTATTGTGAATCAGTGCGGAAAAGGCAATTGTGCTATAAACTTCTTCAAGAAAATTTGAAATTAAACTAGAAACTTCTGTGGGAAAAATTTCGAAGAAATTCGTTATTAAGAAATTTCAGTGAGTAATAATTTCAATGGTGGGAGGAATTTCAGGGCGTACAAGAAATTTTGTGTACTTTTGTGTGTTGTTTAAAAATTTCGATTGTGCGAAATTTGAGGTTATACGTCGTGTCTCGTGTGAAAATTTCGATTGTAGGAGAAATTTCGTGGAAATTAAGATTATACAAGGAAATTTCGTGGTATTTAGATACTGTGCGAGAAGTTTCGGTAGAACATAAGAATTTCGTGTTAAGTGAACAATTCAAAATATTTCGACAATGGAAAGTAAATTTTTGGACAGTTTGACTACATCAGAACTATCCACAGTTCTGTGTGTGTGGAATTTAGCTTCCACGGGAACTAAAACAGAAAAAAAGAAAAGAATAATCACTGAATGTGTAGCAAGAGAACTAGACAATATCATATTCGACTTCAGTGAAATTCTGAAAGAGGGAAACCAAAAAGAAATTACCAACGAAGACGCGGCTAAAACAACAACAAGTGCTCAAGATGATTTAAAGACGCTTATGGCCATGATCATCGGTCTTCAGACTGAAATGAAAGCAAATGCCGGACTGGAGAACAAAATGGATTCAACTGCTTAAAGTATACAAAGTAAAATAGATTCGACTTCTGCAAGTCTTGAAAATAAAATTGCAAGTATGTCGGATATGCAGAATAAGAAGGAATCCAGCCTGGGTGAATTAAAAATTTAGGTGGAATCTAGTATTGCGAAACTGGAAACTAAAATTACCACGGAAGTTTCTACAGTTCGTACGGAAGTTTCTGCTGTTCGAACGGAAGTAAGCAAAGTTGAGCAGAAATTGGAAGACAAAATAACTACCGAAGTCAGCAACATTGAGCAGAAATTGGACCAGAAATTGGAACAAAAAGTGGCAGAACTAGAAGCAAAAGTAGCCGAAATAAAGGAATCCAAACCAAATATTGAGTCATCAGGTAGAAGGATGAAGCCACCAATATTTGACGGCAAAACTTCATGCCCAGTATACAAACGACAGTTTGAAGCGGCTGCTGGTGCAAACGGCTGGTCCGATAACGAAAAAGCCACAGCATTAATTCTTGCTTTGCGTGGAAATTCAGCAGATTTGTTGCGGACAATCTCACCGGAAAATGAGAAAGATTACAATTACATTGTAACACAATTGGATATTCGATATCGGGATAACCACATGAAGGACGTATACCGAATGGAGCTCGTCAACAGAATGCAAGAATCTGGAGAGATACTTCAGGAGTTGTCAGCAGATATCGAGCGGTTGGTATACTTGTCATACCCCGAGTATCCCCTGGAGCTGCAGAATGACTTGGCTGTAGAAAGATGTACTAATGCTATTCGGGATGCAGACATTCAGTTCAAAGTCCGGATTAGTGGAAAGCACATGTTGCATGATGTGTTGGCTGTAGCATTGACATTGGAAGCTGCAAAGAGAGGAACAAGGGTGGTTCCAATGGTACGAGCTGCTATGGTTGATGAAGAGTCAACAGGACTAACAATAGAACAACTAACCGAAAAGATAAAGGCGGATGTGCAACAAGCTATCCAGGAATTGGAATTGACAGATACTAAAAGAAGACTGAAATGCTGGAGCTGCGGTAAAGAAGGACATTTAGAGCGGCAGTGCCCCAACCAGACAAAAGCACCGATTATGGTATCAGTCTCTCTCCTACAACAGAGTAATGACAGATTGACGACGCAAGGAGTAATTGCTGGTCATCGATGCAGGATCATCGTAGATATTGGCGCAACTAGATCCATCGTGAACAGGAAGCTCATTAGTAGAAAACACATGAGCAGAAGCAGTAACAGTGTTCTTCAAACGGGTACAGGGGAATCATCTCCGATTCTGGGTGAAGTGATTCTAGCATTGGGGCTAGATGAGTATGAGTTTCGACATATGTTTTTGGTGGCTGATATAATGGACGATTGTATCATGGGCCTGGACCTCATGAAGCAGAATGGAGTGAGCGTAAACATTGAAGATGGGTTATTGCGATGTGGAAATATTGAGTTCCCGCTAACGTTGGAGGAAGCAGATTCCAGTGGCAGCAAATCAAATCTACGAAACCAACCAGTTACGTCAGATGTGAATGCTGTTGTAGAAGTGAAACGGAAAAACGACATTATAGTGACAACTAGAGTTACGGAGTTGTCAAAAAGTGAGAATAAAACGAAAAGGAGCAAATCCAGTGTCGTAGGTACTGAAGGGGCTTTTGAAGAAAGAAATGAGAACTGCAGGAATGTGAACAAGATAGTAGCTCTTCGTACATTAAGGATTGGAGGCGATGACATGTCGAGCATCCGAAACGCGCAGCTAAAGGATGAAGATGTTGGACCAATCCTTAAATGGAAGAAAAGGGGTCAGCGTCCAAAATGGAGTGATATTGTAATACGCAGTGACACGACAAAAAGTTATTGGGCTCAGTGGGACTCGTTACAAATAGAAAATGGCGTTCTGAGGAGAAAATGGGATTCTCCTGATGGAAAAGCTAAACTAATGCAGTTGATCGTGCCCAAGTCCAAAGTACATGAGGTACTTGGTGAAGTACATGTTGGAACTTCAGGGGCACATTTGGGAGTCAACAGAACATCAGCGAAGGTGCGAGAACGATTCTATTGGGTACACTGGCAAGCTAATGTCAAAAGTTGGTGCAGGAATTGTGACACCTGCACACAGATTGGAGGACATCAAAAGGAGACTGAAACTGCAATAGGGCAATATGTTGACGCTGAACTGGAGCAAGATATGAGCGAACAAGATAGCACCGGACAAACTCCACCGGAAAGATCATCTGGACAGCATATACTAGTTCCGGTGGACAAAGTATTTGAGGAACCTGCAAGCAACAAATTAAGAGGTAGTGACTACACCAACAAGAAGGGCTCTTTGGACGCGGTATGGCGAAAGCGAAAATCATCAAGAGTAAAAATGAAAGTGGATCATTTAAATCAGTTAGCGAAGTATCGCGGGACGAGTCCAGACGATTAAACGTGATTATTTGTGGGAAGCGATTAGGAAAGTGACTTTAAATACAAAAGTGAAATTATGATCAATTATTGAAATAGTGACTGTGTATGTTTTTATAAACTGTGATAAATAAATTCTAATAATTAATTATTCATAAACAGATATTTTTAAGGCAATTGTTAACGCAGAAATAATTATAATAAAATTTATACACTAAATTCACATAAATAAAAAGTGTTATCATTTTAATAACATCGAACCGAACGGGTAGCACGTCACAATATTATATTAATATAAGATTAGGAGCAGCTAACTTTCTCTATAAGAAATTAATTTTGTATTAAAAATACCTATAAATTATATAACAAACAAACAACTAACATAACTAATGAGGTTCAGGAGAATCCTCAATCAAAGAGGGAAGGAGTTAGATCAGCAATAAGTAACTAATGCATTAAGACCTCCAAGAACTCTGGACCGTTTGATAAGGCCAGAATTTATCGAGACTTATCGTTTCTCAAATAAGAATTCGAATATTTAAATATGGAAAATAAGGAAAATAAGAATATTAATATTTTTAAGGAATAAAATAAATAAGATAAGGATTTGAATATTTTTAAAGGACAAAATAAATAAGATAAAAAAAATAAGAATTCGAATATTTGTAAAGAATAAAATAAATAAGAGAAAAATAAAAAGGATCTGAATATTTGTACTAGATAGTAAGAAATTAATATTTGTATAAGAAATAGTATTGTATATAAAATAAATAGTTTTATTTAAGAAAAGGCAGTTATAAGAAAACCTTGTGAGTTGAAACATAAAATTTCTTAATAAAATTATAACTAATAATAAATGTTTTTTATTTCGCTAAAAATTATAATAATATAATTTAATTCACGCGACATCGAATAGCAAAGGAGTAAAAGAGAAAGCGAACCTCACATCATTAAATCACATAAAATGAAGCCAACGAAAATCAACATTTTGTCAAGTTTCTACAATCGATCAGCTGTTCAACAAATTATACATTGTATTTAAAAATCATCTTTGGCTTCCTTCATTCTAAAGCTCACACACAGCAACTTTTGCATCAGGTTTTTTTGGTTTGTAGCTGCAAAAGTTGCAAGTCTTCACACATGTAGGTGAAAGTGGCGCGCAATCTGAAGTTTTTATGCTGCTGCAACCCAAAATGCTGCAACCTTAAAAAAAAGTTGCAGAGGTGTTCATGTTACAACTTAAAGGGGAGTCGAAAAAAACGATCCTTTATTTGTACATAAATATTTTATTTATTAAGTTTTATTGGGTTTTCTTTTGTTTTATATTAATAATATTATTATTATTTGATTTCGCTCGCTTGATCCTGCTCTTAGTTCTTAAACTTCTAACGCAGCCTCACGTTAGGGAATTTATGGCTTGGTCCAGTTTACGAAACTAAGGTAAGGTCAGCTCGCGTGTATATTCTCGACTGACCCTGACTCCATCTTCAGTTCGTCCTTTTTATAGTAAATTTTTGGTATTTAAATGCGGGCGTTAGTTCCCACCAAAAATTCTATAAACCGAAAAGAAATTCCTTTCTCAATAGTTCTTAGAACTGAAGGATAATTGCCTAGTTTGCTTTTATTACCTAATGCATTTTGTTAGACGAAAATGCATAGCGATGACTCAGGAAACACTTATGTAAATCCCTTTAACGATACGAAAACACTTAAGCACAAATGTCTTTGACGAGGTCAAGAAAAGGATTGAAATAAGTATTTAGGACCCGCCAAAGAAATTCCTTTCGGCAATTACAAACGTAATTGCGTCGATGGTGTAAAAACATGTTCATCCGCTTTAGTCGGTAATAAAAAGGCAGTCAGGATATGATATAAGAAATGCCGCCGGCAGAGAAATATGTAATAAAAGAATATTGGAATAGGTCGTGATAATGAGTTGCATTTATTGGCTTCATGTGTATACATATATATATATATTTATACATGACGCTCAACTCATTATAACACCATACCCCTTATTTGCGAAAGTTGATATTTTTGAAATGAAACTTTCGGTTGTAGGAACGAATTGAAAGATTGAGTCGTACATTTTTTTTTTTTTTTACTTCTAATTATTTATATAATAGTAATTTTTATTTTTTTTTTTTTCTAAATAATTTGTTTCATGAAAAATACTTAAATATCGTAAAAATACATTTTGTGTTTTTATATATTTGAATTAGTTAATTTAAAAAATTTGATAAATATATGAATGTTTGTAATACATTTTTTTTTTTTTTTTTTTTTTTTTTTTTTTTTTTTTTTTTTTTGTACATTTTGTGTTTATATATGTATTTATGAATGTTAAAATTATGGACCCCTTTTTTTGTTTTTAGTAATTTCTCTCAATATTATTATTATATTTTGTGCAATTTTTCTTATTAGTAATCGGTTGATTTTTTTTTTCCCTGGGTATCCATTGCGTGTTCATTTTCATGTCTAGATTTCTACTCTAGTAGAATTTTATCGGGAAGTGTATATGATAAATAGGTAGGTATATGATCTTTACTGAGAATGTAGAAATTGGGTGGAATTTCGTCAATTTAACATTAATTTGGATAGCTTGAAGAAGAGTTTTTGTTGCATACTATATCAATAGTTTTAATCGAAAAAAGGTTTGAGGTTGTTGTTATGAATTCTTTTTTGTTTATTTCCAACTCGTATTGTAGAGTTTTCTGTGGAATTTATTTCTGTTATTTCGTATGGACCTATCCATAGTGCTGAGAACTTATTTTTCTTTACTTGATTTTTTAGTAATACCTTGTCGCCTATAACAAATGTTTTTGTTTTGCTGCCTACGTCATAATAATTTTTTGATCTGTTTTTATTCTGAATAAGATTTTCTCGTGCGATTTTGTAACTATTTTGAAGGCGAGCCTTAAGTTCGTTGGCGTAGTTGTCATAATTATAGCTAATTTCGGGTTCTCTTTTTAATGAGGATGGTATCGCTGGTGGAAAACCGTATAATAGTTCGTGTGGAGTATAATTGGTACTTGAATGAGTAGAAGAGTTATACACGAACATTGCGTAAGGTATCCAAGTGTCCCAAGTGAGTGGATCCTTGTTGACGTAATGACGTAAATATTCAGTTAAGGTTCTGTGACTTCTCTCTAATGCACCATTCGTTTGCGGGTGGTATGGGGTAGTTTGTATTTTGTGTATTTTTAACAATTTACATACTTCTGAAAACATTGAGCTTAAAAAGTTAGATCCTTGATCAGTTAGAATTATATCGGGGATACCGTGTTTGCAAATAATTTCTTCTGTAAAGTGTTGTGCGATTGTTGCTGCTTCGGCATCTTTTATTGCAATGGCCTCAGAATACTTTGTTAGATCATCTTGGAATGTTAACATATATTTATTGCCTTTATAGCTCACAGGTAGTGGACCTACTATGTCTAGAAATATTTTTTCAAAAGGTTTTGAACTTGTAGTAGTAATTTTCATCGGTATTTTTTGGTTTTTTCGAACTTTATTAAGTTGACAAGTAGGGCATTGCCTTATAAATTTCTTTATATCATTAGCCATACCGTTCCATTTATAACTACGTTTTATTCGTTTCAAAGTTCGGTTTTCTCCTTGATGGCCACCTAAGGGTGAGTTGTGATATTCCTTCATGACTTTATTTATTTCTTCAGGATCTGTGAGCGTTAAAATTTGGTTTAAATAGAAAATAGGTTGAATCGGAGAATTTTGAAATATTTGAGAACAAATAGATTTGGTTAGGAAGTAGTGAGCATTGTTTAATATCTGAATAGAAATATTAATTTCTTTTTCTTGTGTTTTTTCACATGATTTTTTGAAATTGGAGAAAATTTCCTCGAGACCTTTTTGGTCTTGTTGCATAGGTACTTTGCCTATAGTGTAGTTGATTTTGTCTGCTTTGAACTGTTTTATATCCCCTTGTCTCATATCTTTAATTTCTTTAAATTTTTCTTCTAGTTTCTTGTTATTTCCGAAATAAACGAAATATTTATTTTTTATGTTTCTTACTTCCAATAGGCAATTTTTGTTTTCCATGATGATTTTATTTTCCTTTTTATTTGCAGCTTTACTTCTAGTTATTACTTGAATTTCTTTAGTATTTTCATTTTCCTGAGACATATTATTTATTTCCTTAATTCCTTCTATAATTACTTGATATGCGAATTGTAATTGATCAGCCGTTTGAACAAGTCCCATTCTATATTGCCGTAGTTGACACAATATATGTTGTACTGACACAGACTTTTTTTCTTCTTTGTCGATAACAGCAAGACAACATTCGATTAAACAGAATGTTCCTGATCGACCGATGCCGGCCCTGCAATGTATTACAGGTGGTCCGACTTCAGTGTTAAATGTGCCTGAGTTTTTAATTTCCTTAAGAAAGTTCAAAAGTTCGGTTGGGGAATTTGGAATTCCGAAATCCGGCCAATTTTTATAGTGGAAATGTGTAATTTTTCTGCTTTCTTTTGATTCAACATCTGTAAGTTTAAAAGTTCGTTTTGCAAAATTTGCATATTCTTCATACTTAATATATTCAACAGTGAGACCAACATCTGTTAAATACAATAAATGTTTCCTTTCAAAATTCGTCGGCCAATATATATGACTTTCAATGTTTTTAAGTAATTCGTTTAACATTATTATTGTTCTACTGTCTTGTTCCCAGATCATTGACCAGAAATGACTTGTGGTTTCCTTAAGAGGTTCTTGAGTTAAAATGTATTTTCGTTCTACTTTATTTATTTTGATTAGGTTAGCATTGATATAATCGGTTTTCGAGCGATGAATTTTTATTCGAGAATGATCATAAGGGATTATATCCGAATATCGATTGAAGGGTTGATTATTGCTTTTTTGAGATTCGTTCGACGAGAGTGAATTCTCTTTCGCTTCTTTTTTACATTTTTTGTTAATCTTTGAAAATATTGTATTCCATTCGTTTCTAGATTCGATTTCGTCATATTCTTCTTTGATGTCATTTGTGTTACTTTGACCAAGTTTTTCGATTTTTATTCTGCTTAAGGCATCTGCGTTTGAATTTGCTTTACCCGGTTTATACACAATTTTGTATTCATATTCTTCGAGTTTTATTCTCCATCTCATTAAACGAGAGGTTGGGTCTTTCAGACTCATAAGCCACGTAAGCGGTTTATGGTCAGTAATAATGGTAAATTTTCTGCCATAAAGGTAAGGTCTAAATTGTGCAACTGCAAATATAATTCCTAACAGTTCTTTTTCGATAGTTGAATATCGCGTTTCTGCATTATTGAGTGTTCTACTTGCATAGCAGATAGGTTTATCTTCGCCTATTTTGCCTTGGGATAGTACTGCTCCAATCGCAAAATCGCTGGCATCAGATGTTACTAAAAATTCCTTATCATATTGTGGATATTGTAATAAAGGGGCTGTAATTAGTCTTTGTTTTAATTTTGTAAAAGATTCGTCACAAAAGGCATCCCATTTAAAGTTTTCACCTTTTTTTAATAATTTGGTCAAAGGTTTTGCCAATTTGGAAAATTCTGGAATAAATCGTCTATAGTATCCCACGAATCCGAGGAAAGCTTTAATATCTTTTTCTTTTCTTGGTACTGGGTAATTTTTGACAACTTCTATCTTATTAGGGTCCGGTGATACGCCGTTTTCTCCTACTGAATGTCCTAGATACTGAATTTGTTTGCTAGCGAAGTGGCATTTTTCAGGTTGTAATTTAAGGTTATTTGACCGCAATCGTTGTAATATTCTTATTAGTTTTTCATTGTGATCTTTTAAATTATACCCGTGCACTACAATATCATCCATATAAACAAAGCATTCGATTCCCTGAAGACCAATAAGTACCGTATTCATTAATCTCTGAAAGGTAGCTGGGGCGCGTTTTAGACCGAACGGCATCCGATTATAATGATAATGTCCGTATGCGGTACTAAACGCCGTTTTTTCTTTATCGTCTTCACACATTGGTATTTGATGGAATCCATTTGCCAAATCTAAGGTACTAAAATATTTAGCTCTACCCAACTGATCGAGTATATCAGTAATATTTGGTAATGGGAATGCATCTCCAACAGTGATATCATTTAGACGACGAAAGTCAACAACTAACCTCCATCTTTTATTTCCAGATGAATCAGTCTTCTTTGGTACAAGTAGTAGAGGAGAATTCCACGGACTATTACTTGGTGAAATTATACCTTCATCTATTAGTTTGTCGATTTGTTTGTTGATTTCTGGACGATGAGCTTGCGGTAGTCTGTATGGTTTTACATTCACTACCGGTTTGTCAGATAAAATCGGAATTGTATGGGTAATTGCATTTGTGCATGTTAAATAATCTCCTTCTAAATAAAAAACATCATTAAATTCTCGGCAGATATCGAAAATGGATTTAGCTTCTTCTTTATTACAATGGCTTAGATTTATTTCGTTCTCCAATCGATTTAAACGATTTTGTATAGGGTCGTGCTCTGTATTTAAGAGTAAGATGTCGTATTTGTCTAAAGGTTCGACATGTAGTTTCAGCTCATGGATATTCAAGTATTCGTCGTTTTTATTCGAATTTAATATTGGAACTTTTGCATAACCACTTTGGTCAGCTGTCACTATTACATTTCCCAAATATACACCCTGTTTTAATGTTTGATTTAAAAAAAATACTTCGCCTTTAATTTCTGTTTTTATGACCGCTATGACCTGACAACGTGCAGGAATTTTAATTTTCCTATTTGCACACATAGCTCTCATTACAGATGATTTAGATACGTCTTCAGTTTCGATTACTGAATCATTTTTTGTTTTTTCTCCGATTTTTTCGGGTTTTGAAAAAAATTTTCTAGCATTTTGGGGTTTAGAAATTCTGTCAAAAGATTGTACAGGTTGTTTCGGAAGTACGGAAAGGGATAGAAATTGGTTTGAATAGTCGATATGACATTCAAATTTGTCAAGGAAGTCGTGGCCTAAAATACCATCGTAGCTTAATAATAAGTTATCTCTTATTATTTGAAAAGAATGTTCGAATACTTGGTTCGATATATTTATGTTGGATTTGGCTGTACCGATTGTCGAGATTGTTTTACCGGCTACTGAAGATATTTTTATAGTTTGCGATTGATTTATTATAGTTTCACCCGATGTAGAAGATGCTTTATGAAGTGAAACTTCGGCACCTGTGTCGATAAGAAAAATGCTTTTTCCTGATTTAGATAAGTCATTTTTTAATGTTACTGTCAAGTCTTTTCTAGTAACGTTCAGTTTTATTTTGATTTGTTGTGGGTTTATTCGTGGTGTATGTCGACTTCTATTGTTATTATGATTGAGGCGGGACGCGAATTGATTGGGGTTTCGATCCCGCCCATGGGAGATTTCCGATTTATTTTGGGCTTTAATATTGTTACTATTCTGGCTTTGTTCTGTGGTTGCGAAATTTACTCGCCTCTCCACAGGGCTTCGATTTCGCGATTGATAGTTTTGATCGTTTGTAACATGGTTGTTGTTTCTTGGACTATTGTAATTCGCGTTGTTGTTTCTAACGTTGTTATTGTGATAATTTACATTATTGTTTCCAGAATTGTACTTGGTGTTAAACTGGGAGTTTTGATATGTTTGTGTCATGGGAATTCTCTGAGAGGAAGTGTTTAGTGGACCTTGTTGCCGCGAACTGTTGCTGAACATTCTTGTTCTACATTCCAAAATATGGTGATTAGGTCTTTTGCAATAAGAACAGAAGACACTTCGAAATTCATTTTTTATATGTGAGTTTCTTCTTTTATTTGCGAAACATTGCTCTTCAGCATGACTTTCACTATTACATTTGGAACATTGTTTGGGGCTACTCTTATTTTCTATCCTATCAGATTGGTCGATAGCATAGTCTATGGCTTCTTCCAAAGAATTTTTTGATTGACACTTTGTTAATATTTTAATGTGTTCATTTGATAGCCCTTCTTCAAAAGCTCTTTGAACTAATTTTTTGTTTTCTGAGATTAACAGATTTTGTAAGGTTGTGTTTGTTTGGGAGTTTATTGTTACTTCGTTTAACAAGGATAGAAGTTTTTTTGTCCTAAATGAATATTCGTAAATATCCTCTTTCTGTTTTTGCTTTAATGCAATTGCCTCGTTTTGCAGAGACAACCGAGATCGCTTTTCTGAAAACTGATCTTGAAGCAGTTTTTTTAATTCCTCCCAATTTTCTATTAAGTTATATTTAATTATTTCGTACGCTTTTCCCGTTAATTTTGTTTTAATTAACGTTAAAAGGCATACTTTTTCCGTTTCTGTAAAAGGAGTAGCTGTAAATAATTGGCAACACATCAAGAATCGATGCAAATCTATAGGGTTACCATCGAACTCAGGGATAAGGGTTGCAGCGTCCCTTATGTTTAGCCCTGGGTTTGGAGTAATGGTATTATTGTTGGTCATTTTGCTCTTACTTCTAGTGAACGGCCCTATGACGGAAATGTTAATATAATTGTTGACAGAAAGGAAATGCAAGGAACACAAAAATTCAACCGATCACACGTATTTATATAAAATTTTATATTATTATTATTTTTTTTCACTTTTGCACTTTAAAAAAAAAATATAGGGTCTTACAAAAATATTTTATATACTTATTTATGTGTATTCTTAAGAATCTATCATACACTTTATTTTCTAAAGATATTTTCAAAAAAAAAATACAATATTTGACTTACTACTTTTCTATTTATTTTCTTCTTTGATTATTCTGGTCTTCGCTATTTTAGTTTTGTTGATGCTGCTATTAGCGCGTTGATTTGATGCTGCTTATGTTGCGTTACTTTTGTTTGTTGTTTTTCTTTTTGTATGGGCACGCTCCTCCCTAAATGTGTTGGCCAGGTATTTGTTCCTCTGACTATATATATAGTACTTCGTACACTTTTTACACTCGCACGTATTTTTTTTCACTTTTTTTTTTTGTATTGTTCCTCGCGGGTGACCGGTCAAAACCTGGCGCCACGATTGCGCGATTTTTTTTTTTATTATTTATTTTTGGGGTAACAGGCTTAACAAACCTGCCGTATCAATTTCACGATTATATTATTCACCCTTTTTTATATTTTCCACGATTTCGATTTTTTTTTATTTTAATTAATTTGTTATATTTTTGGTGTGACCGGTCTTACAAACCTGTCGTCACATCCCACTCGCTGCCACCAAATTTATGTTACAACTTAAAGGGGAGTCGAAAAAAACGATCCTTTATTTGTACATAAATATTTTATTTATTAAGTTTTATTGGGTTTTCTTTTGTTTTATATTAATAATATTATTATTATTTGATTTCGCTCGCTTGATCCTGCTCTTAGTTCTTAAACTTCTAACGCAGCCTCACGTTAGGGAATTTATGGCTTGGTCCAGTTTACGAAACTAAGGTAAGGTCAGCTCGCGTGTATATTCTCGACTGACCCTGACTCCATCTTCAGTTCGTCCTTTTTATAGTAAATTTTTGGTATTTAAATGCGGGCGTTAGTTCCCACCAAAAATTCTATAAACCGAAAAGAAATTCCTTTCTCAATAGTTCTTAGAACTGAAGGATAATTGCCTAGTTTGCTTTTATTACCTAATGCATTTTGTTAGACGAAAATGCATAGCGATGACTCAGGAAACACTTATGTAAATCCCTTTAACGATACGAAAACACTTAAGCACAAATGTCTTTGACGAGGTCAAGAAAAGGATTGAAATAAGTATTTAGGACCCGCCAAAGAAATTCCTTTCGGCAATTACAAACGTAATTGCGTCGATGGTGTAAAAACATGTTCATCCGCTTTAGTCGGTAATAAAAAGGCAGTCAGGATATGATATAAGAAATGCCGCCGGCAGAGAAATATGTAATAAAAGAATATTGGAATAGGTCGTGATAATGAGTTGCATTTATTGGCTTCATGTGTATACATATATATATATATTTATACATGACGCTCAACTCATTATAACATTCACACATAGCGTGCAGCTTTTATTGCTTGCAACTTCCTCGCAGTTTTTTCGTGTATGTATGTGTTAAAAATTTGAAATCTTGTTTTAATTTTAACATTCAATTAATGTAACAAAATATGTTTTATGGCGAGGAAGAACAACCTGTTGCACGTTTAACACTTATTTCATTGAGAACAGAAAAATGACGGCGTAAAAAATTAAAAGAAAATGGATAAAACAACGTGAACAGTACGGATTTGTTCATAATTTATTACATGAATTAGGTGTTATTTTTTTGATTATCTTTTGGGAAAACTGAGACCCATAATTAAAAAAAGGATATTCTTATGTGAATTTCATTACATTTTAAAAACTTATCAGAAACAATAACACTCAAATATCAAAAAACTTGCATGCAGCATGCAGCAAAAATTTAAACCATTTTAATATTTTTTGTTGCATATGTAACTTTGTTTTTTGCTATTCGCACGTTTAAACTTTCCAGGTTGCGCGCAATATAAAAATCTAGTCATGCAGCAAAAAAGAATCGCAACTTTTTGTGTTGCAATGCTGTTCACACTATGCAGCACTCTAGTTTCGCATTTTTCTATGCTGCATTGCAACAAAAGTTGCAGTGTGTGATCTTAGCTTTATGGGGGCTTCAAATTTATGTACAAAATAGGGTGCATCATAAGCTATCGGCTTAGAATGTGCAAATTTTATATATACGCCATTCCACATGGGAATGGAAAAAAAAGGAGATACACAAATATGTATATATTCACTTTATTAGTATTAATAAGAAACAACATAAGAAAAAAAAGGAAATTAAATTGAAATTACATTTTTTTTATTAATAAATTTTATTATTGTTACATTTAATAAGGCATAGAAAAAAAAAAATTAAATCTACATAAAAATTGTAACTTAATTCACTCCATTTTAAGTAGACAAATATCAAACTTCAAAATTAAAATTAATTTAGGCATAATGATGAACCGTAATTTAACGTAAAGTCACACCCATAGGGTTTATTAATGGATGCATATCTAGCTTTCAAAGTTTTTCTGTTTGTTTATTAAATAAACATATTGTGACGTGCTACTCTTTCGGTTCGATGTTATTAGAATTATAACACTTTTTATTTATGTGAATTTAGTGTATAAAGTTTATTTATATTTATTTCTGCGTTACAATTAGTCTTAAAATATTTGTCTTTCAATAATTTAATTATTACAATTAATTTATCACAGTTTTAGAGCTTCACTATTTTAATTACTTTTAAAATCACAGCTTTTGTTTTACTTCGAATATTTCAAGTTCACAGCTCGGCTTTCTGATTTCAATTGATTCTAGCCTCGACTTTACGGCTGCTTATATACAAAATTGGTGTGTCTCGGAATATTCTCGAAAATACTTCTCGAAAATTCTTATTCAATACACAAAAAAAATACTTCGCGAAAATTCTTATTCAATACACAAAAAAAATACTTCCGGAAAGTTCTTCTATTATGAATCATTGCATTGGTTCGTGACAATGATTTATTATTTATTTCGGAGCTTTCTGGAACAGATCTTTTGTATGTGCTTTTTTTATGACATGAGTCATTGCTATTGTTCACATTATTGAGAAGTGTATTGTATTGTCTCGGTCGTGTGAACAATTTAATTTTGGAGTTTTCTGGAAATATTTTTGATTTATTTATTAAATCAAAATATTTCCAGCAATTTCTAGTGATGTGTAGTGCACTACTCCCTCCTTAAATCTGTTCGCCCCGAACAGAATCTTCTGAAGTCGTCTCGTGATATTTTGCTAGCCGATTTAAATGAACAACTTTCATTTTTGCCCTTGGAGATCTTCGTATGCGATATACGACGTCATTTATCCTTTTTATGACGGTATATGGACCCTCCCATTTTGGCATAAACTTAGGTGACATTCCCTTTTTCCGTTGTGGATTGTAAAGCCATACCAAGTCATCATCCTGGAATCCACAGGAAGCCGTATATTGCGTCCAAACAATATTTCCGATGGAGTATGTTTTGTGCTGTCGTGGTCTGCAGTTCTATATGCCATTAGGAACAATGGAATGTGTTTGTCCCATTCACTTTGGTCTGATGTTACCACCTTTGATAAATGTTCCTCCAAGGTTCGGTTGAAACGTTCCACCATACCATCGGATTGCGGGTGCAGGGGTGTTGTTCTGGTTTTATGTATTCCCAGCAATTGGCATACTTCCCGGAATACCGCTGACTCGAAGTTCCGCCTTGGTCCGAGTGTAGTTCTAGTGGAACCCCATATCGACTTATCCAATTTTCAATTATTACTCCTGCCACTGTGGTAGCTTCTTGATTCGGAATAGCGTACACTTCCGGCCATTTGCTGAAATAGTCGATGACAACCAACACGTATCGGTTCCCTTGTTTAGACTGAGGAAATGGTCCAGCTACATCAATTGCGATTCGTTCAAATGGAGCGCCAACGTTATATTGCTTCATTGCTGCCCTAGTTCGTCTCTGTGGTCCTTTGCTCGCTGCGCATGTGTCACATTTTCGACACCAACTTTCAACGTCAGCTCGGCAATTTACCCAATAAAATCGTTCTCGTACTTTTTCTAATGTTTTGTACCTCATGTACTTTGGACTTGGGCACAATCAACTGCATTAGTGTATCTCTACCATCAGAAGATTCCCATCTTCTACTGAGAACGCCATTTTCTATTTCCAGCGAGTCCCACTGAGCCCAATAACTCTTCGTTGTACTACTATAAGCTGCAATATCGCTCCGTCCCGGACGCTGATCCTGTTCTTTCCATTCAAGGATTGGTCCAATATCTTTGTCCCTTAGCTGTTCATTTCTGATACTAGTCTCGTCATCATTACCTATTCTTGTTGTCTTGACCATGACTATTTCCTTCTCATCTAGCCTACCACAGTGCTTACAATTCTCACCGCATGGTCTTCTAGATAAAGCGTCAGCATTACCATGCGATGTCCCTTTTCTATGTTCTATCTTGAAGTGATACCCTTGTAGTCGCTCTGGATTTTTTGCCACTTGACCTTCTGGATTTTTAAATTGTAGCAACCATTTAAGCGCCGCATGGTCGGTTCGAAGTAGGAACTCCTGCCCGTAGAGGTATTTGTTGAAATGCCTAACAGTTTCAACTACTGCCAAGAGTTCTTTCCGGGTGACGCAGTAGTTTACCTCTTGTTTGGAAAGTTTCCTACTGAAGTATGCGATCACTTTTTCCTCACCTTCGATCTGTTGAGAGAGTACCCCTCCAATTCCGATATTGCTGGCATCCGTATCCACTATAAATCTTTCTCCAAATTTTGGATACGCCAATATCGGAGCAGAACATAGTCTATGTTTCAACTCCTCGAAAGCTGACTGGCATTCTTCGGTCCACTCGTATGGTTTTCCCTTATCCGTTAGCTTGTGTAGACAACCGGCTATATTAGCAAAATTCCTTATGAAACGTCGGTAGTAAGTACACAAGCCTAAGTATGACCGGATTTCATGCTTATCTTTTGGTACTGGCCATTGCTGAACTGCTCTTATCTTGTCTTCATCGGTGGCAATTCCTTCTGCAGACACAACATGTCCTAAGTATTTCACCTCATGTTGAAATAGTTCGCACTTCTTCGGACTTAACTTCAAATTAGCTGCACAAAGACGTCCAAATATTTCTCGTAATCGCTGGAGATGTTCATCAAAAGTTTTCCCGATTACGATGATATCGTCCAAGTATACCAGACACGTCTTCCATGTTAAGCCCCGTAGGACATGTTCCATCAGTCGTTCGAATGTTGCCGGTGCATTACATAATCCAAATGGCATTACTGTGAATTGCCATAAGCCTGTTCCTACGCTGTCTTTTCTCTGTCTTCCGGTTCAATTCCAACTTGCCAATAGCCACTTCTTAAATCAAGTGTTGAAAACCAAGTTGCTCCTGAGAGTGTATCTAATGTGTCGTCTATGCGAGGAAGAGGGTAACTGTCCTTCTTAGTTACGTCATTCAGTCTTCGGTAATCTACGCAAAATCTTGTAGTCCCATCCTTTTTCCGTACTAGGACTACCGGAGATGCCCATGGACTGTTTGATGGTTCAATTACTCCCTCCTGATGCATTTCATCGATCATGTCAGCAACCTCTGTTTGTTTGGCTAATGGTAGTCTCCTTGGCGGTTGGCGAATAGGATCTGCATTGCCGGTATTAATTCTATGTTTCACTTGGTCCGTTCGTCCAAAGTCCCCTTTACTGCATACAAAGACATCTTCAAACTCCTTCAATAAACCTGTAACCTTAACTGCTTCCGACTCTGATACTCTTTTAGTGATATCAGAGACAAGTGGTTTCAAGGCTTCCGGAAGAACCCGTTCCTCCCGTTGAGTTTTTTTGTCTTTGCAGTCCTCATTTGTTATTGACGAAACCCCTTCAGCACTGCCGACAATGGTTCCCTTTTTCAATTTCTTGTCAATTTTTGAAAAGTTCGCCACTCTGACTGGACTTGTCCCTTTTTCGTTCACTTTCACTATTGTTCGTGCTATCATTAGTCCGTCCTTTAAGTTTTGACTGTCCGTTTCTATTATTTGTATTGCTGGCCTCCCAGTACCATCCACCAGTCTCGCCCCTACAACAGCTTCAGTTCAATTGTTTGGTCTTGTAGAATTTCTACTTTGGCACTGGAACCCGCTTCCTCCAACGTTAGCGAGAAATCAATATTTCCACATCGCAGAACTTCCTCTTCAACATTTACACTCACTCCATTCTTTTTCATGAAGTCCAGGCCCATGATACAATCGTCCATTATATCAGCCACCAAAAATGTATGTCGGAACACATACCCATCTAGCTCCAATGCTAGATCGACTTCGCCAAGAATCGGAGATGATTCAACCGTAACGGTTTGAAGCACCCTGTTACTGCTTTCACTGATGTGTTTATGATTGATAAGTCTCTTGTTAATGATGGATTTACTTGCGCCTGTATCTATGATAATTCTGCACTGATGACCAGCAATTACACCCTGTACCGTTAGACTGTTGTTGTTGTGTTGCATAAGCGAGACAGATGCAACGATGCTGGGGGCATTGTTCTTTGGAGCTAACTTGTCCCCCTTTAAGTTAGCTCCGTTTCGTTTCCCGAACCTTTTTGTCTTGTTGCTTGGTTCGGGCACTTATGTTGTACATGCCCCTCTTTTCCGCAGCCCCAGCATGTGATTTTCCTGCGCGTGTTTCTGTCTCCTTCTTTCTGGATTGACCGCAGTACTTCCTTTATCTGCTGCCTGAGGTCTTTGATGTCCAGTTGCGGCGACCCTTCAGCAACTGTAGCAGTCCTGATTCGTGGGACTGATCTTGTAGCTTTCTTCGCACCTTCTAATGTCAAAGCGAACGCCAATACTTCTTGTAGCGTTCGCTTTCCGCTAACCCGGACGCTATTTTGTATGCCCGTATCCCGTATGGCGCTAACAAACCTTTCTCCCGCCATCTCGCACCGCATCTCCACAGGGTAATCAGGATAGGACATGTACACTAAACGTTCAATCTCCGCTGCTAACTCCTGAAGCGTTTCCTCGGATTTCTGCATTCGGTTGATAAGCTCGATCCTGTATACATCCTTCATGTGGTTGTCCCCAAACCGATTATCCAATTGCATTACAATGTAATTGTAATTTTTCTCATTTTCCGGTGAGATTGTCCGCAATAAATCGGCTGAGTTACCCCGTAGAGCCAGAATTAATGCTGTGGCTTTTTCTTTATCGGACCAGTTGTTCGCACCAGCAGCCGCTTCAAACTGTCGTTTGTATACTGGCCATGAAGTTTTTTCGTCAAATATTGGTGGCTTCATCCTTTTACCTGATGACTCAATATTTGGTTAATTTTCTTTGATATGAGCCATTTTTGCTTCGAGTTCTGCCACTTTTTCTTGAACGTTGCTGACTTCGGTAGTTATTCTTTCTTCCAATTTCTGCTCAACTTTGTTTACTTCCTTACGAACTGCAGAGACTTCCGTACTAATTTTAGTTTCAAGGTTCGCAACACTGGATTCCACCTGATATTTTAATTCACCCATGCTGGATTCCATTTTGCTCTGCATATCAGATATGCTTGCAATCTTATTTTCGAGACTTGCTGTATTGGATTGCATCTCACTTTGCAGACTAGAAGCAGTTGATTTTAATTCGCCTTGTAAACTAGAAGCAGTTGAATCCATTTTGGTTTGAAGACTAGAAGCATTTGTTTTCATTTCGTCTTGTAGACTAGAAGCAGTTGAGTGCATTTTAGTCTGAAGACCGATCATCATGGTCATAAGCGTTTTTAAATCATCCTGAACACTTGCTGTTGTTTCAGCCGCGTCTTTGTTGGTAATTTCTTCTTCGTTTCCCTCTTTCAGAATTTCACTAAAGTCGAATGTGCTACTGTCTAGTTCTCTTTCTGCACATTCAGCGATTACTCTTTTCTTCTTTTCTGTTTTAGTTCCCGTGGAAACTGACTTCCACACACGCAGAACTGTGGATAGTTCTGATGTACTCAAGCTGTCTAATAGTTTACTTTCCATTGTTCAAATATTTTTTTAGTTGTTCACGAAATTCTTATGTTCTATAGAAACTTCTCGCACAGTATCTAAATACCACGAAATTTCCCAGTATAATCTTAATTTCTACGAAATTTCTCGTACAATCGAAATTTTCACACGATACACGACGTATAACCTCAAATTTCGCACAATCGAAATTTTTATACAACTCATATAAAATTTCTTGTACGCCCCTGAAATTTCTCACACAGTCGAAATTACTTAATAACGAATTTCTTCGAAATTTTCCCCACAGAAGTTTCTAGTTTAATCTCGAATTTTCTTGCAGAAATTTTTAGCACAATTGTCTTTCCCGCACTGATTCACAATAAATAATCCCACTTCTGACACCAATGTGACGTGCTACTCTTTCGGTTCGATGTTATTAGAATGATAACACTTTTTATTTATGTGAATTTAGTGTATAAAGTTTATTTATAATTATTTCTGCGTTACAATTAGTCTGAAAATATTTGTCTTTCAATAATTTAATTATTACAATTAATTTATCACAGTTTTAGAGCTTCACTATTTTAATTACTTTTAAAATCACAGCTTTTGTTTTACTCCGAATATTTCAAGTTCACAGCTCGGCTTTCTGATTTCAATTGATTCTAGCCTCGACTTTACGGCTGCTTATATACAAAATTGGTGCGTCTCGGAATATTCTCGAAAATACTTCTCGAAAATTCTTATTCAATACACAAAAAAAATACTTCGCGAAAATTCTTATTCAATACACAAAAAAAATACTTCTGGAAAGTTCTTCTATTGTGAATCATTACATTGGTTCGTGACAATGATTTATTATTTATTTCGGAGCTTTCTGGAACAGATCTTTTGTATGTGCTTTTTTTATGACATGAGTCATTGCTATTGTTCACATTATTGAGAAGTGTATTGTATGTGCTTTTTTTATGACATGAGTCATTGCTATTGTTCACATTATTGAGAAGTGTATTGTATTGTCTCGGTCGTGTGAACAATTTAATTTTGGAGTTTTCTGGAAATATTTTTGATTTATTTATTAAATCAAAATATTTCCAGCAATTTCTAGTGATGTGTAGTGCAATATAGTAACTTAAAATCGTCGTATAGCCGATGCCGTATGGTAGAAATAGGAGGGAAAAACAGTCAAATCTAACAGTATTACAAGGTTTTTTCTTCATAACTTTGTTTCTTCTTTCCAAAATTTCCTCTAATTCACAGGTAACCTAGACCCTAATAGGATAAATTCAATCCGCAAATCAGTATGTCAGTTTTTAAAGTACATCAAAAAAACTTTATGGGCAAACTTATTTTCTCCTAGGATTATTTCTTTCTCCACTATCCTTGGACCGATTTTGCTCAAATTTAACATGGTATCGTCTATTTACGTATTTAACCGTTTAATTTAAACAAAATTGATTCACAAATGTTCCAGTTAAACCCGAAAAACCATATAAAAAAACGACAAAACATTCTGGTTACCCTGGTTTTTCCTTTATAACTTTGCCCCCCGCGAATCGATTTTGCTCAAATGCAATACCAAACGCAGTTAAGGAATAACCAACTTACATTCTAAATTTCAACAAAATCGGATAACGCGTTTTTGAGTTATCTTGTCCACAGACGGACGGACGGACGGACGGACGGACATGCATAAATCGATATAACTTTTGATTCCCTGCATAACCATACCCTTAAAATTTTTCTGCGATGATTATTTCTATGCGTTACACACTTAGTGACAAAACTAATATACCCTCTGGTAGTACCTACCATAGGGCATAAAAAGTTACATGTATCTGTCCCGAAAAAAAAAATATATATATATGTATATATGTATATATATCTATACACCTATTACGACTATCTAAAAACAAAAGAAAAAGAAAAAAACAAAATTCTTTTTTTTGTCATTCAAGTTTAAGGCATATGTATGTTAGTTTTTTTTATAAGCAGCTGTACACACAAAGAAAAAAAACAAGAAAAGAAATTTTCTTTTGTACTTGAAGTTATGATAACATCTAATGAAAAATAACAAAAAAAATGAATTACAAATTTTTTCTTGCATCGCGAATCAATACGACACGAATGAATGGACTTCTCCCTTAGAGGTGGTAATTTAGCGGAGATACAGGTTTTCTTTTTTTTCTTGCACAGAATAAAACACAACATGAAGGAAATCAGTAGATCCGCTTCCAGGTATGTTTAGTTGCTTGGGGGGATGAGGAAAGAGTAGATAGGAAGAGAGAGAGAGAGATGAGATAGGTAACACGATGCGAGAAGCATGAAAAAAAGGGACCATACCTGTTGTGTTTCACCGTGGGATCAATATATAAGAAACCAAACTGAATTATATATATTTATTTTCCA
This sequence comes from Xylophagus ater, assembly GCA_963422695.1. Classification (NCBI taxonomy): domain Eukaryota; kingdom Metazoa; phylum Arthropoda; class Insecta; order Diptera; family Xylophagidae; genus Xylophagus; species Xylophagus ater. The sequence goes on from OY730479.1 coordinate 34,413,966, forward strand.
ATCTTAATACATTAAGAAAATTCATAGAACTGACAAATATTTTTTATATATCAAACGATGACTAGATTATTATTTAATAAAATGCGACGACTAGATTATTATCTATCTTTAATAATAATTACTGTCAACATCTTCCTCTTTTAGTTCCGATCTTAGGGCGGTTAATATCTCAAACGTTGCGGAGATCTTCGTAATCTGGTGGATCGTCTTGAAATTGGTTCATCTTGTTGGATTGGTAAATAAGTAAAAGATTGACTTGGCTCCTCTTGTTGAATGTCGTTAGAAGCTGCTACTGACTCTTCTGTAACTGTTACGGGCTTTTCTTCTTTTGCGGAATTATCAAATATATCTATAAGTACATTTAGTGGAACTGATTGTTTATGATAATTTTCTTCATTCGGTGTTTGTCTGTATCTTAATTGGTTAGCATCCGATCTAATTAGCTTGTTTCTTCCCATGACTTCTACCAAAACATTATAATTTACAGCGTTCAATTATTTTGCCAGGAAACCATTGAGATTGGTTTCTAGTGAAAACTTTGGCAAATACTGTTTGACCATTGCTAATTTTCTTGGATTGGACACCATACTTTTTGTTAAATTACTTTCGAAATTTGTCACTTGTTTCATTTATTTCAAATTTTCTATAAACTGTTGGTTTAATTAAATCGAGTGTTGTGCGGACAGGACGACCAAACATTAATTCAGCCGGTGATTTCCCATTTATGCTACGATTTGGTGTTGATCGATAATGTTTCAGTATTGGTTTCTTAAGATTTCTCCTCCGTTAAGTTTCTTTAGATTTCCTTTGAAAGTGTCAACAAAACGTTCTACTTGTCCATTGGACTGAGGATGATACGGAGCTGTCCTAATATCTTGAATACCATTTGCAATACAGAAGTCTTTGAAGTTAGCAGATATAAATTGACTTCCATTATCTGAAACTATTGTTTCCGCTAAACCAAAACTTACAAACACTTCGTCTAAAATGTCTATAGTGTTTGTAGATGTAATTGATTTCATTATAAAAATTTCTGGCTATTTTGTAAATGAATCTACAGTGAGTAGAAAATAAGTTCCTTCTACTGGTCCAGCGAAATCAATATGAATTCGTTGCCAAGGTTTTTCTGGAGCCGGCCATGGTTGCAGTGGAACTTTAATTGGTGTCTTTGCCGCCAGTTGACAATTTTGACAACTTTTCACATATAATTCGATTTGTTGATCAATATTTGGCCAATATACATAGGATCGTGCCAAAGCTTTCATCCTTTCAATACCCGGGTGGCCTTTATGCAATTGATTCCGTATTTTGCCATGAAATTGTTCTAGAATCACTACTCTTTCCATGAACATCAAACACTTTTGTACAACCGATAATGAATTACTTCGAAAATAAAATTCTTTAATTTTCTCATTAATTCTGTAATATTTTTTGGTCATCCATTGTTCATGAAATCTATTACTTTTCTTAATGTGCACTGGGTAGCTTTTTGAATTTGAACTGCTGTTAAAGGAAGAGTAACTCTTAATTCATTGAGAATTTGATTAATTTCGTCCTCTATCTGAATAGAAGCAACAACATGTTCTTCGTCCACTTTAGCATGCGACCTGATCAACCTTGATAAAATATCTGCACAACCAAAATTATTTGTACTTATATATTCAATTTTGAAAGCATATGCTATAAGAGTCAATGCCCAACGTTGTAAACGATTTGTTGTATGTACAGGAATACATTTTCGCGAACCAAAAATTGCTAGTAGAGGTTTATGATCAGTTTGTAAAATGAATCTGCGACCAAAAATCATTTTATGAAATTTAATTACAGCAAACACAAGAGCTAGAGCCTCCTTTTCGATTTGACTATAATTTTTTCGTTCGTTTAAATTCCATGAATGATTTTTGACAGTTTTCTGACCAAATCCATTCTTCTCCTTTTTTTAATAACTCATCCAGAGGTTGACGGAAATTGTATAATTGTGGAATGAATTTTCCATAATAATTTATTGCTCCCAAAAATGATCTGAGAGTTGAAAGATTTGTTGGAGATGGCATATCGACAATGGCTTTAATTTTGATTGGATCTAAATGCAATCCATATTCATCAATGATGTGCCCTAAGTATTTTATTTCTTTTTTAAAAAAACTACGCTTTTCAAAACGTAAACGAAAACCATATTCTTGTATTCTATGAAAAAGCTTGATTAAATTTTTCTCATGTTCTTCTTCTGTTTCACCCCCAACTACAATGTCATCTAGGTATGCACATACTTTTGGTAAACCAGTAATCATCGTGTCTATTATCTGTTGAAAAATCCCAGGAGCTCATTAAATTCCAAAGGTGAGCCTATTGTAGATGTATAAACCCCGATGGGTATTGATGGTTAAAAGTTTTCTTGACTCAGGTTCAACTTCCACTTGCAAATATGCATTTGATAAATCTAGTTGACTGAAAATTTTACACCCCGACAAATTCTTAAAAATTTCTTCCGGTAACGGAATAGGATGTCTATGTAATTCTAATGCTTCATTTAATCTTGTTGAAAAATCGGCGCAAATACGTAAAGCATTATTTTTCTTTTTAACTACTACGATGGGTGCTGCCCATTCAGAATAGCTAACTGGTGAAATAATATTTTCATTTTCCAGTTTATTGAGTTCTTCTTTTGTGAAAGAATTGCATATGGAACTGATCGTTTATTTCAGAAAACTGGACGTGAATTTGGTTTTGAAACTAATGATGCTTTTGCTTTTGTACATAAACCAATTTTCTCGTTAAAAATTCCCGGAAAATGTGTCAAAATCCAGTTAATTTCATTCTTTTCATTTAGTTATATTGAAACTTTGTTACAAAAACTGTTGACTGGCAATTCCCATAAATTAAATGATTCCAACCAACCATTTCCAATCACATTTAAATTATCTTGAGGTGAAACGAAACATGTCAACCGTTTGTTGATGTTCCTGATGGTTACATCACAGTCAAATTCTGAAATTAATTTCAAAATATTACCTGAAGGGACTTTTGCTTGTTTTTTCTTATATTTCCCTTTTGGTTTTCCCAGTTCAATCCACTGTTTGGCAGTGTAATGCTTTTGTTATTAATTTTCAGTTGCACACACTTTCTTTTTGGAAAAGACAATCTATTGACTTGTGCAATAATATTTACTTGGGTATTTTTTTTGACTTCGTTTTATTATTAACTGAACAGTACTCTTCTTTTTTTACAATCTTGACATTCGTGTGTTTTAAAATTACAGAATTTTGCATAATGCAATTATCCACAAAACCAGCATGGTGATTTGGGTACGTTCTTCTTAGGATTTTTTGAAGTTTCCTTTGATTTCTGTTGAATTGCGTTTATTACGATAGAATCTGTTTTTGAATTTTCAATCATCTTGGTATCTTTTCGTAAATTAAATATTCGTCGACATTCAAATGTAAGTTCTTCTAAAGTGGTTTCCTTGGGGTTAGAATCGATCATCATTAGTAATTTTTTTCGAATATCCGAATAATTTGAAGAACGCAGTCCACAAACGAAAATAAGATATTTGAATTGATCTGCTGTGATGGAAGAGATTTTGAATTCTTCACATTCTTTGTTCACATTTGCTGCGTATGCCCCAAAATCTTCATTTACTGAATCCGTTTTATTCATACATTTGTACCGTCTGCTGAAAAGAGAAATCTTCTTCCCAAACATTTCTTTTAATTTTAAAATGGTTTGTTTAAACATAAAATTTTTGCTTCTTTTGGCAAAATTAAATTTATATATTGTGTATAATTTTCCGCAATAATAATCTAACTTTTGCTGAATCGTCCAAATCACATAACTGTAATATTAAAAAACCATTCAAATTTTCATATCAAAATAGTAGCGAAATAGATATTGATAATGATGGTCATTCCATTAGGTCAACAGACATTAATAATAGACAACAACCGACTCAAATAACTGTAACAACCGGTGTTGGTTGTGTGTTAGGAATTTGTTTGCTTCATCAAACAAATGTCCTAACATTGTGATCCTTTGCTAAAAGGCATATAACTGACTGATATCAGTTATATGTAGTGGTATTAGAGCTGAAAGTAACCAAGAAGAGGTACACCTAGCTTCATTGCTCGAACTAGCTCGCCGGAGGGAAGTGGGCGGTTACCTTCTACCAGTAATCACGGTGTTACACAAAGTTTCATGTGTACCATGATTTGGGCTGACGAAAAGGCTGGAGAAGTGGATTTATTACGTCCACACCTTTTCATATCATCAGCGGGTATATAAAATAAAAAGACAAAACTGATTTTATAAAAAAAACTTGTGGAATTAGGTGAACTATAAGTTCAAGCAAGGGTTACCAGATAAAGGAAAGAGGGCAATCATTTATATGATTACAAAACCCTCAACGGACAAAAGACGGACTGACTTATGGCGTCAAAATTACGCGTGACGCTGGTGCTGTCATCGGAGGGGGTGAACCGATGATATTGTTCACCCCGGGGCTAATTTTTCCCACCCATGGAGTCCAACAAAAACAGGACTCCCCATGACTATGTTTTGCCCATAAAAATAACATAGTCCCTTTACTCTCTTATTGGGGGATTTACCCTCCTACTACGCTTCTCTTACACACATGCCCTCCCACACAATTGACATTCAGCACATCATCCTTTCGATGAGAAATACCACAAAACGACAACCAAATAAAACCCCAAATGTTTCACCCGAAACGCATTATTTATTTTAAAAATTATTTATATAAAACAAAAAAAAAAAAATCAACTAAAAAAAATATTAAGAGCCAATTTCAGTAAAAAAAAAATTTATATGTAATTAATAAAAAATATAAAAAAAAATTTAATAAAAAGGGAACTTACGTTTGCTCCACGGAGGCCTCTGCGTAACATCCTGTCCTAAACGAAAAAAATTAAACTAAAAAACTAAAAAAAAACTAAAAAACCAAAAGAATTGAAAATTCAAAACAAAAAAAAAACTAAATTAATGTTGAGTGGGTGTGAGCTCCTCTTTTATATCTTGGTTTGTATTTTTCTTGGATTTGCTGTTTCTCTTTTCTTCTTTGTATGATGTTCGATGTGGATTTTATGTATATTTTATTAGTATTATTATTATTATTAGTATTCTAATTTATTTGAATAATCGAAATATATTATATAATTTCGACATTTTATCTTATTTATATGATTATTGATAGTTAAATTATGAATTATTTTTAAACTTTTAGCTATTAATATTATTTTATGATATTACAGTTTTTGAACATATTTCACAATATTATGTTTTTTTTTTCCATAAATTTCTTGGGTTTTAATAACCAGATTTTCAATTAATTCATATTAATATTATTATTTTTTTTTTTTTGTACTTTCACCAATTTCTTGTTAATTCAAAAATTTTCAAAAGTTTTAAAACCACAAAGTCTTTATCACCAAAATCTTATCTTTTTTTTTTTTTATCAATAAAAAAAAACTCTCTAAGGAAAACTCAAGAAAACTCACTAATAAAAAAAATCCAAAGAAAAATTAAATTTTTAGTCCGTTTCTTTAAAACTATCCCAAGTCTAGTTTTCGTTTTTTTCTCCCCCACACCAGAAAAAACCCGAATTTTTCCAAATCCCGTTTTCCTTTTCTTACCTCTCCCAGTTGTTAAAAAAAAAAAATATATAATATTATATACTTTTTTTAACAATAACTTTAATTTTAAAAATGAAAATAAAATCAATGCAATTGTCCCATGCAATACTGCAACCAGATGATTTTTATGATTAAAAAAAAAAATCAAAATACAGTGAAGGCACCATTGCACGGCACATGTTACAACACAGATTCTCAAGGAAATGTGCAAACGTTCCTTGAGAAGCTGAAAAGCTTGTGGGTGCAATTGGAGATCAGTGTAATCTTGAACCAGCCCAACGTGGGACTCGACCACACCCTGGCGAAGTCTCGTGCTATACCATGCTAGCCGGGCTATTGCCTTAGGTCCTTTGCATGGTACATGACAATGTGAGTGCCGCAAAGATCCTCGATCTCGTACATGGAATTACCTACGGCTCGGACAATTCGGCACTTTAGGAACTTGCGATTTAGTTCCGCAACGCAGTCAAGCTTTCGGAGGAGTTTGTACGTGCTCGCGTGGGTCACCATGTGCGTACCGAACACCAGGGAATACGGATCCGAACCAGTCGCCGCATGGACAGTGCTCCTGAGGGCACTACCAATGCTTCCAAGGTTTAAATCCCATTCCCGGTGATCGTCACGCACATAGGATCTTATTCCGGCCAAAATTGACCAATTTACGCGTTCCGAAGCATTTGACTGCGGAGAATATACCGCGGTACGAGTATGCTTTACACCATAAGTTGACAACAATTTAGCGAATTCCTTTGAGAGGAACTGGGGGCCATTGTCGGAAAGACGTTTTCCTCGACGAAATCGACGATATTCGCCGCACTCGCACGACGCAACGCCTTCAGGAAAACGAATTTCGTAAATTTATCCAAGATGATAAGGAGGGTTGTATTCCCTCGCTTAGATCTTGGATAAGGACCTAGCAAGTCTATGTATAAATGTTGGAACGGCCTATTGACCTCCACCAGACTACCCATAGGCGGCCGCAATATGCAATTAGGGGCTTTCGTCTCTTTACACGTTGCACAATCAGCTATGTATTTTCGGACTTCCGCTGCCATTTTCGGCCAGAAGTGCCTTTGCCGTAATCGATACAACGTTTTCGCGATCCCACCATGCGAAGATTGAGGCGAATCATGTGCCAATCGGACCAGTTCGGGCGTCAGTTGCCTCGGAATCCAAAGTCTCCAGGTTCTATCAGCACGATCGACATTCTTTGTGAATTCGGTTTTAACGTACACATAGCAATCCGATACTTGCATATCGGGTAACCTGTGTCCGTTTTCCGTAACCGTGTCGATCAATGCTTGATACTCCTCTGACTTAAAGTGTTCCGAATCTAGATAAACGCAAGGGACAGGTTCCGTCACTTCTTCCACCAGAATTCTGGATAAAGCGTCGGGAACCACATTTTCCGATCCTCACGGTGTTCTATTTCAAAGTAAAAGGCCTGAAGCTTTAGACTCCGTCGCGCCAAACGCCCGCTCAGGTCCTTCTGATCCATGAGCCACCTCAAACTCGCATGATCGGTGACAATTTTGAAGGGTTGTCCTTCCACATACGCCCGAAACTTCTTTACACTTAGCACAGCAGCATAGCATTCAAGTTCGGTAACGCTATAATTTTGCTGTGCAGCGTTTAGTTTCTGTGACATGAAGGCGATTGGTTTCTCATTCCCTTGTTCGTCACACTGCAAAAGCGCACTGCCGACTCCAGTTTTATACGCATCACATTGAATGATGAAAGGTTTACTGAAGTCAGCGTTCGCCAAAATTAGAGCAGAAATCAGAGATGCCTTCAGCACCTCAAAAGCTTTTGTGCACCATTAGTCCAGGTGAATTTGACCGACTTTTTGAGACAATCGGTTATTGGAGATGCAAGGCTAGAATAGTTGGCTATGAACCTTCGATACCAGCCTGTCATCCCCAAAAACCGCCGTACCTGTTTTGGAGAAAATGGTACCGGAAAATCCGCCATCGCAGAAACCTTGCCGGGATCAGTTTTTAAACAACTGTTCCCAACAATGTACCCAAGATAACGCACCTCCTTAAAGCAGAATTTGCTTTTCTCCATGTTGATTGTTAGTCCCGCTGTCATAAGGCAACAAGCGACAATGTTCAACAGGTCCAAATGCGTCTCAAAATTTTAGATACTACCAATAAATCGTCCAAATACACGAAAACTTGTTCCTTCAAGTGGGTCGGTATGACTTTGTCCATCAGTCTGCACATACGCTGGGGAGCGTTGCACAAACCGAAGGGCATCACTGTGAATTGGTACAGAGGGCGGCCAGGAATAGTAAAAGCCGTTTTCTCTCTACTCTGTTTTTCCAGTGCTATTTGCCAAAAGGCATCCTTTAAATCAATGCTCGAAATGTATTTCGTATTTTCGAGACGGCTGATGAGACCTTCAATGTGGGGCAGGGGGTAAGCATCCTTTTTAGTCACCCGGTTCACCTTTCTTGAGTCCAGGCACAAGCGTACTTTTCGGGGCTTGCGAACCAGGACTATAAGCGAACTCCAGGTACTGTGGCTTACCTCAATCACTCCCATACCCAACATCCGGTCTATCTCAGCATCCATTAATTGTTGTACCGCTGGCGAAACAGGGTAGTGCCGTTGCTTAATTGGCTCTACACCCCCTACATCAATCACGTGTGTGGTCTTTTCAAGGTGCATCTTTTCATTCGCGTTTAGGACATGCATATTGTGGTCCTCAACGGGGTCGTCATCAATCGCATCAACAGAACCAAACAAATGTGGAGCTATTCCAAAATCCTTCCAACCTGCGTTAGACCGGGCACTACGTAGAGTTTAACATCTCTTGTTACGTTTTTGTACGTAATTGGTAACAATGTTGTGTAATATGGCCCTACAGGCGACCCTCGTGGCTCTCTCCGGGGAATTGTTTTGCGAAGACGATAGAGCTTCTTCTTTCGGAAGAGGAATCGCGAATCCAGATTGGAGCTTTCGATGTTTGAATGTGGTTGTTGTAAAAAAAGGTAATGAAAACAAGTGACTTACATAATTTCCTTTGAGCTTTATTTCCTTTTTCACAAATGATCTTTTAGATCTGTTTCTAAATTTTTCTTACACTTTATTTTTTCTCTTTCATTAAAACTTTAAAATTTCCTTTCAACTTTATTTCCTTTTTCACAAATGATCCTTTAGAGCTGTTTCTAAATTTTTCTTACACTCTATATTTTTTTCCTCTTGCACTAAATCTTTGAAGTTTCCTTTCAACTTTATTTTCTTTTTCACAAATGATCCTTTAGATCTGTTTCTAAATTTTTCTAACACTTTATTTTTTCTCTTTCAGTAAAACTTTAAAATTTCCTTTCAACTTTATTTCCTTTTTCACAAATGATCCTTTAGATCTGTTTCTAAATTTTTCTTACACTCTATATTTTTTTCTTCTTACACTAAATCTTTGAAGTTTCCTTTCAACTTTATTTTCTTTTTCACAAATGATCCTTTAGATCTGTTTCTTAATTTTTCTTACACTTTATTTTTTCTCTTTCAGTAAAACTTTAAAAATCCTTTCAACTTTATTTCCTTTTTCACAAATGATCCTTTAGATCTGTTTCTAAATTTTTCTTACACTCTATATTTTTTTCTTCTTACACTAAATCTTTGAAGTTTCCTTTCAACTTTATTTTCTTTTCACAAATGATCTTTTACCGAACTTCACCTTTCTTTCAAAAAAAACGCAACGACTTTACTTTCAATCACTACCGCGTACCGTATGTTTTTACTAACTCGACTTTACTTTTTTTTTAAAAAACGTCACGACTTTACTTTTGAATCGTTAACGGCTATCCGATATTTTTAGAACTGACTTTTTGGATATTCAAAGCCACTATTTTTATAGGCAGAAAATTCATACTTTGTGCTCGTTATTTTCTAGGTCGCAGAACATTTACGTAATAGTTCTGGTTTACTTTTTTCTAGAATGTTTTCATTGATTTCGTAATTCATGCCAATAACATGTATTACAAAATCAATGTAATTTTCTGCCGATAATGAGTTTCGAAATGCATCAAGTAATTTTAATGCATTTCGCAATTCATTATTTTTCATTCACAAAGTAGAACTTTCGCCGAAAAATGTCTATAGTAATTTTTGGTTTTAAAATATGATTTATAACTAGAAGTATGTGTAATGTTTTATTACATTACACTCCTTCATATTGCCGCAAGAAAATTATATTTACTTTTAAACAAAGAATCGAGATACTTTGTTAAAAAGGAGATATAATTTTCTTTATGTTTACATATATAAAATTGAACGATCGCCCGAATGTTAAGAAATAAGAAATAAAGTTGTTTTTCAAAAAAAATTTAACTTATTACTATTTTTTTTTTCTAAATTAAATGTTCAATAAAAATAAAAAAAATGTAAATTTTTGTTTTGTTTACATTTTTTATAACACTAATTTTTATTACTTAATACTAAAATTTAAAAGGCTTATTGTTTAAATTTGTGTTCAATTCAATTTACTACAGTTGTAATATAAAAAAAAAAAAAAAAAAAAAAAGATTTGCTAGGTCAGCATTTTTACGTATGAAAGGTTTATGGTTAAAAATTTATGAATGGGCTTTTTATTTGCATACAAAAAAAATAGATCACCTTTTTAGTGATTCATGATTGATTTTTGTTTTGATATCTGTTTGGTATGGCTGGAATAATTGGTTTTGTTTACATTTTGTTAAAAATTGTTTTAAAAGAGAATGACATATTAATTTGACCAATTTTTGGATGAAATTCTAAAATTTATAGTGTTTCAAGTTATTGGCAAAAACAAACAAAAACATGTTATGTTATTATATTTTATAGAAATTTAAAAATATTCAAAGAAAAACATGGATCGCGCAAAGACTAAATGTTAATTTTATAATAAAAAAGTTTTAACGATCCAAAATGTAGGTTATCATTGGTTTAAACAAGAAATTTTTCTTTTTCGCGTTTTATAATTTCTTATATTGTGGTCTAAAAGACTTGGTTCGAGCTCGCGGTGCTCAACAGGGTTGTTTTTGTAAAATAATGTTGTACTAGGCTTAGGGAACAATGAGTTTCTAGGACGTTTCTTATCTATATGGACTTTGTTTTCAAGCATTTCGTTTGTTTTTTGTTGAATTTGTTCAGTTTTCTGTTCTCTTGGTTGCTTATTGAAGGTACAAACCGTCATTTTCTCGTCACCTGGCTCGACAAAGCAACTTCCAAAATAAACTTCTTTAGAAAAGAGGGGTTTATCTTGTTTCGATTCCTTCTTTGTATGAACTGATTTAATGGAACGAATTGGAATAAGAATTTCTCTCTGAGTCTTTGTTTCATATTCCAAATCGTTTACCTTTAAATTTTGGTTCAAAGGTTTTTGTCCGTTCTTGCGGCCACTTACAATTTTAGCCTTAGGTACTGGTGTTTCAACCTGTGCCTGGGCGACATCTATATGGACCACCTCTGTGAACATTGCGGACATACCTATAAAGGATGGAATCTCAATGTTTTCCTTGTCAAGTTTTGTTTTTTTGAACGTTACGCGTTTGTTTGGTCTTTCAATAATACCATTTGGAGGCACGCAATTGAACCCTGAATTGCCATCTTTTGAATTCAGACTGGCTTTTTCCACTGCATGTTCTTTGCTTTTTGGGAGTATTTGGAGTGGAGAACTTGTACCTATATTTTGTAATGTGCCGGATGCCGATTGAACTTTAATTTTTTCTTTAATATTATTATTTTCTTCGTCTTGACTTTGCGTCGTTTTATTTATTTTCTTACATACTACTTCGGCCGGACTTATTTCAATTGGTTTGGGTACTGATCCTATAATTGAATTAGAGGGGTTCATTGCGGGTTGCTTGAGAGGAGATGAGTAATTTTTCTCCCACTGTTTTTTGGGGTAACATGTGTTTTCGTCATGTCCCGGTTGTAAACAAAAGTTGCATTTATCATTATTTCTATTATTATTATTATTATCATCGTGTGTAACCATGTGTATTTGGTTACTTATATTGTTAGGTGAAAGACAATTACACGTATTATTCGTGTGTCCGTACACACAAGAAAGATCGCAGTAGGGGGTGCGCATACGAATTCTGCATTCTTCGTAAAGATGACCAAATTTACTACAAAAACCACATTGGATCTGTTGATTTGAGTAAAGGTCATTATTAAAATTTTGGCCATTCGTATCGTTATTATTATTTTCAAAGTTGCTATTATTATAATTGTTATTATTATAACTATTATTTTTATTGTAATTACCGTTTCTATTGAAATTATTTTGATTATTTTTAAAGTTGTTGTTTCTATTATTATTCTGTTTATAACGTTTATTATTTCTATTATTCTTATTATTGTTATTATTATTATTATTATTATTACAATGTCCGGTACTATTACTTGGGAAGTTATTGTAGTGATTGTATGTAAGTAAATTCTCTTCTATATTTTCTCCAAACTTGTAATTGTAATTACAATTGTTCAATATTAATTGCTCATTTAAAAGAAAATTATTTTCATTTGTTAAACTAGGTTGAAAGTTTCCCTGTAGGTTGGGTGTAAAATTGTTAAAAGATGAGGAGGTTGCTATTGCAAATTGTTTCTCAGCCCCCTCGAGGTATTCAGCCTTTTTAATAAGCTGATCAAAATTTTTAAGTTCACGATTTAAAAAAAATATTCGGTAAGTTGGATTTAGAAGTCCAGCTTGGAATGTAAATACAGCTGTTTCTTCTAAATCCTCTATAACTGATTCATATCCCTCCGGGTGCCTCTGGATTGCTTGGTTTATGCATTCCCTTAACAAAGTTTTCATTCGCCCTGCAAATCCAGATAAAGTTTCACCCGGTAACTGACTTAAGTGTCGTAATTCGTGTAACAAGGTCGGATATGGCTTACGTTCAATTAACTTTTCTTGCACATTATTTAAAAAATCAGTAAAATTTCCCGTCGGAATATTTACTAAAACAGCGGCGGCTCGACCACGGAATCTGAGGGGAAGAAGGGATACAAAAATTTTTTGCTCTTCTGCCGAAAGAATGTTATATGTTGTTCGGCAACATCCCATAAATACCGTTACCTCGGATGCTAAATTAGGTCCGAGTTCCGCGCTTAGTAAAGGAATCGAATTGCACACAAAACTGCTTATTTTTTCTAATAACATATTTATTTTTATCTCTACTTGACTTAATATTATATCCGCCTTAAAATCTAATTGTTTTTGAAGTAGCTGTCTGCGGGGACTTGTTGTTCCAGGGAAATCGGCTTTAATAGGTGATATTGGTGTTGACTTTGAATATGTTCGACCGCTTCGAGTGCGCCCTGGTTCAACGATTCTTGGTGAAGTAAAGAAATCGTCCGGGCTAGTGTTGTCAAAAGATAATTCGTCGATTCTTTCGTCGAAAGTTCGGTCTACCTCTTCGTTTTCAACTTCCGGAGGAGAGTTTGAATCAGTCATCCGTTAGGCTATTACACTTGTAAGTTCGTATTTTCTCAGATTTTTAACGCTTAGCGCCTGAGAACTACCGTAGCTGCGCCAAATGTTGTGTAATATGGCCCTACAGGCGACCCTCGTGGCTCTCTCCGGGGAATTGTTTTGCGAAGATGATAGAGCTTCTTCTTTCGGAAGAGGAATCGCGAATCCAGATTGGAGCTTTCGATGTTTGAATGTGGTTGTTGTGAAAAAAGGTAATGAAAACAAATGACTTACATAATTTCCTTTGAGCTTTATTTCCTTTTTCACAAATGATCTTTTAGATCTGTTTCTAAATTTTTCTTACACTTTATTTTTTCTCTTTCAGTAAAACTTTAAAATTTCCTTTCAACTTTATTTCCTTTTTCACAAATGATCCTTTAGATCTGTTTCTAAATTTTTCTTACACTCTATATTTTTTTCTTCTTACACTAAATCTTTGAAGTTTCCTTTCAACTTTATTTTCTTTTTCACAAATGATCCTTTAGATCTGTTTCTTAATTTTTCTTACACTTTATTTTTTCTCTTTCAGTAAAACTTTAAAAATCCTTTCAACTTTATTTCCTTTTTCACAAATGATCCTTTAGATCTGTTTCTAAATTTTTCTTACACTCTATATTTTTTTCTTCTTACACTAAATCTTTGAAGTTTCCTTTCAACTTTATTTTCTTTTCACAAATGATCTTTTACCGAACTTCACCTTTCTTTCAAAAAAAACGCAACGACTTTACTTTCAATCACTACCGCGTACCGTATGTTTTTACTAACTCGACTTTACTTTTTTTTTAAAAAACGTCACGACTTTACTTTTGAATCGTTAACGGCTATCCGATATTTTTAGAACTGACTTTTTGGATATTCAAAGCCACTATTTTTATAGGCAGAAAATTCATACTTTGTGCTCGTTATTTTCTAGGTCGCAGAACATTTACGTAATAGTTCTGGTTTACTTTTTTCTAGAATGTTTTCATTGATTTCGTAATTCATGCCAATAACATGTATTACAAAATCAATGTAATTTTCTGCCGATAATGAGTTTCGAAATGCATCAAGTAATTTTAATGCATTTCGCAATTCATTATTTTTCATTCACAAAGTAGAACTTTCGCCGAAAAATGTCTATAGTAATTTTTGGTTTTAAAATATGATTTATAACTAGAAGTATGTGTAATGTTTTATTACATTACAACAAGAGATGCCCAAGAACTGATTGAGAAGCACCATCAGCTGTCTTAACTTCAGAACTCCGTCCTGACAACTGCAAGTTCTTCCGTTCAAGGAATTCAATGGAGCCTGCACCAAGGCATGAAATGCTAGCGCCACTGTCTAGGAAACCTAGCAGAGGTTCACCAGCGATTTCTACCCGAGCATAGGGTCGTATGTCATCCTTCTTTAGCTTTGACACTGCTTCTATGTCTTGTCTAAACTGTCTACGTCGTCCCGCGCGCGCTCGACAGCGTTCAATGTGTTTTGAAACACCGCTCTTTGGAAGGACCTCGAAAATTCTTTTCCGAGCATCCTCATACTCCATCTGTCTCTTATGAAGCGATTTTATCGGGGTCATGTTTTTCGGAATAGGCACGTTCCAATCGGGATCACGTTTCATGATGGTAACGCGTGATACCGAGTGCGGACCATTCGGAAGGTCGCGGGGGCCTATTTGGAAGTCGGGGGTTGGTCCGGGTGCATCGGTGGCATCCGAGGTGTCCCGGGGAATACTCGGTGCCCTTGGGGGTTTCCCGGGTTAGAACGGGGACACTGCGGAGTGACGACATATTTATGTCCACACCGATAACAGAAAAGGTTCCATCTGTCGGAAGGGCAGAAATAAAAATCATGGCCCATTTGGCCACAATTCCAACACGGCCGCCTCGGTCTTCGTTCAGGCTCCACTGCTTCCAACACACGTAACGGTGGTTGGACGGGCTCAAAGTTCGGGTCTTGATATGGGTATAAATCCTCTTCATCAGCTGGAAAATACTCAATTTCGTGAATGGGTTTAGGGGCTGCATGCCATAAACGTCTAGCGGAATCTTTGGATGCTACGTGTCTTTCGGCTTTCCTACAAGTTTCCTGAAATTGTTCTAGGGTTCTTATGTTTATTACGAATACGAGGTTGGAAAGTTTTTCGCGTAAATTATTCTTTATTATTTGCACCAACTTGTATTCGGGTAATGGGCTTTGCATTTGGTAATAAATGGATAGAACCCTATTATAAAAGAAGTCAAAACTTTCATTGGGTAGTTGCCTTGTTTGTAGGATCCGCTGGACAATCTCGTAATCCGTATCGAGGCCCCTGAATTCACGTAGAAGTGCTTCTCGAAGGGTTGGCCAATTCGGAAATCTATTTCTCCGTAAAAATCTCCAGCACCAACCCTCCGCCATTTCGGATAGCAGTAAATGGAAATTCCCACATATTGACTCCCATGGAATTCCACTTCTACTCTGAAGGGTCTCCGCACGGAACACGAGATCATCCACCGTCATGCCACGCGAATCCCCGCTAAACTTAAACCTCCATTTGTCCATCCGATTATCGGAGACAACTGAAGGTTGGGACGATATTTGTGTTTGGTAAAATTCATCACCACGTTCATTTGAATGTTGAGTCCTACCGTGTTGCGGATGCAAAAGAGGATTTTTATCACGCCCATTCATATTCCGCGTCGGTGGTGGCTGGTTGGAATGATCAATCATGGATTGTGCCAGCGCTTGCTGAGCATAACTCTTGGCCTCAAATTACTTACGAATTGAGTCAGGAATACTTGCTTCGTTTTGTTTCACCGCAGCACGAATCCACTCCTGGATTGTTTCCATGCTGGGTGTAGTAGATGGTGGTTGGAAAGTCGGCACATTAATTATGGGCGAGTAGTCAGAGTTCAATCCTTGCAAATTAAATAAGGTATTCAAACTTTTCCGACTAGGTAGGGGAGGAGGGGCAAACCTAAATTAATGGGTACCTCTGGATTATTTTGTGCAAGCAAAGAGTGTGCACCGACAATGTCATTAATTGGATCCAATTCCCTAACCGGAGAATGTTGGACATTACTCGTCTGCTGGGTAATCGTTATGCTCCATCATATTTGGTGTATTAGGAGCTGATTGATGGGGATAACGCTTATTTTGTGATCGGGTCGTTCTTCCCTTCCTACGCATCACAATCTAGATATAATAAAATAATTTACCACGACACTCCGGCAGCAGAAAATAAAAAAAAAGACAAATCAGGTGACAAATAATAGTTTCTGTTTTACTTTTCTCAACGTTAATCAATTGCTCCAAAAATATTTGAATGGAAAAGAAAAACCTAAGAAAATAGAAGACTACTAAAAATGGTGATAAATTCAAAATATTATAATAAATTTATTTAATTTATTTAATTTATTTAATTTATTTAATTTATTCAATTTATTTAATTTATTTAATTTATTTAATTTATTTAATTTATTTAATTTATTTAATTTATTTAATTTATTTAATGTATTTAATTTATTTAATTTATTTAATTTATTTAATTTATTTAATTTATTTAATTTATTTAATTTATTTAATTTATTTAATTTATTTAATTTATTTAATTTATTTAATTTATTTAATTTATTTAATTTATTTAATTTATTTAATTTATTTAATTTATTTAATTTATTTAATTTATTTAATTTATTTAATTTATTTAATTTATTTAATTTATTTAATTTATTTAATTTATTTAATTTATTTAATTAATAATCTATTTGTTATTATCAATTGTTATTCATTTTTGTTTTCATTTTTATTTATTTTGTATGGAAAAAGGAATTTACAAAATATTCACCTTTTGGTCCATATACAAGTATGTATTACTCACAATAAATTCCAAAAGTAGAAAAAAAAATTTTAAGCTGAAATCTTTCTGTTCAATATGAAGTGAATGAAATGTACAGGGAGGGAGCGTAGCGAGTGTAGCAACTGGAAAAATCCACCAAACTCAATGACAACACAGCGCAGCATTTGGGTTAATAGAATAATTAACCAAGCGATGTTAAAAGTTGGAAGCCGATTGTGTTCCATATGGCAGAGCGCAAACAAAATATTTAAATTGCATTTAAATTAAAAATGAATGGCATACATTGGTGAAAAACCTATATACCGCGTACCGTACCAAATTTGAACACAATCACCCTCCAAAAAAAAAATTTCATAGCTGCAATTAATCCGACACGAGTTAGTCGCGAATTACATGGGTGTTCAACCCTTAATGCATTGCGTCCTATAAAACTCGGTCTGATCAGTCGGATCTACTTCTTGACCAAACTTTTTGGTGGACATGGCAAAATTTCAGGTGATGTTACCTAAAATAATTATTTTGCCATGTCCATCCAGTGTTTGATCAACATTTTGCTGATCATCATCCAATTGAGAGAAATGCTAAATATCACGACAGTGTGAGATCCAACACTTGTCCCAACCAGACGACAACCACACGCAATCTATCTGCCACAAATCACATATAAAATAAAAAACAGTTTAAAGTTAAAATGGTAATGAATAAATTGGACGAACGAATGTGCAGATAATTATCTACACCAGAAAAGATTCATTTAATTCAAATAAAAGAAAGTTTAATGGGCAATCAAAATTGCCAATACTCAAACACAATAAGGATATACGCCATTTTTGTGTAACATAAAACGTGCAGTTTTATGTTACACCGCGCACAACCTGAAAAAAAACTAAACTCGGAAAAGCTGCAAAGCCTTATCCCCTTGGACGCCATTTATGTAACAACCGGTGTTGGTTGTATGTTAGGAATTTGTTTGCTTCATCAAACAAATGTCCTAACATTGTGATCCTTTGCTAAAAGGCATATAACTGACTGGTATCAGTTATATGTAGTGGTATTAGAGCTGAAAGTAACCAAGAAAAGGTACACCTAGCTTCATTGCTCTAACTAGCTCGCCGGAGGGAAGTGGGCGGTTACCATCTACCACTAATCACGGTGTTACACAAAGTTTCATGTGTACCATGATTTGGGCTGACGAAAAGGCTGGAGAAGTGGATTTATTACGTCCGTTTCATATCATCAGGGGGTATATAAAATAAAAAGACAAAACTGATTTTATAAAAAAAACTTGTGGAATTAGGTGAACTATAAGTTCAAGCAAGGGTTACCAGATAAAGGAAAGAGGGCAATCATTTATATGATTACAAAACCCTCAACGGACAAAAGACGGACTGAGTTATGGCGTCAAAATTGCGCGTGACGCTGGTGCTGTCATCGGAGGGGGTGAACCGATGATATTGTTCACCCCGGGGCTAATTTATCCCACCCATGGAGTCGAACAAAAACAGGACTCCCCATGACTTTGTTTTGCCCATAAAAATAACATAGTCCCTTTACTCTCTTATTGGGGGATTTACCCTACTACGCTTCTCTCACATGCCCTCCCGCATAATTGATATTCAGCACATCATCCTTTCAGTGAGAAATACCACAAAACGACAACCAAACAAAACCCCAAATGTTTCACCTGAAACGCATTATTTATTTTAAAAACTATTTATATAAAACAAAAAAAAAATAAATCAACTAAAAATAATATTAAGAGCCAATTTCAGTAAAAAAAAAATATATATGTAATTAATAAAAAATATAAAAAAAAATTTAACGAAAAAAATTGATTCGTTAACCCAACCCAATGCTGGTCGACATCGTTCCAACTCTCGACCCCGTTCTCGTTCCGCATCTGCTTCAAGGCAATATAAGGTATGTTGGTACCATTATAAATTTAAAGCAGACGCCCGAAAGTGCATTAAACCATGTAGTTTCGAAGACCCTCCAGCAACCAGCAATTCAAAAAACTAACTGCGACTACGCTGCCGGCGACCATCGATCATAGTCATAGGAGTAGTCGTCTCACTTTATTTGATCCCTCGTTGAAATTACAATTTTTAATTGACACTGGCGCCGATGTTTCTGTTATACCACCCACTCTCAAGGACAAATTTAACAAAAGCGCTTACAAACTCTTTGCTGCCAACTCCACTGTTATTGACACTTTCGGCCACAAAACGCTGAATGTGGATTTAGGGTTACGAAGACAATTCCTTTGGCGGTTTATCATAGCGAACGTCGAAAAGGCGATCATTGGAGCGGATTTTATAAACCATTTTGGCATAATGTGGAACACGCTATAGTAACTACAGGACATCCGTGTTTCGCCAGAGTTAGACGACTGAACGCCGAAAAATTAGCTATTGCAAAACAAGAGTTTGCAATCATGCTCGAGCAAGGGATTTGCCGACCGTCAAGTAGCGAATGGTCAAGTCCGTTGCACCTAGGAAAGAAAAGTAATGGAGATTGGCGACCTTGCGGGGATTATAGAGGCCTTAACTTTGTCACTAAGCCGGACCGCTACCTAATTCCTTACCTAACAGATTTTTCGTATCAACTGGATGGTTGCTCTATCTTTACCTCTCTCGACTTGGTCCGGGCATATCACCAAATACCGGTTAACGAAGAGGATATTCCCAAGACGGCAATTTGCACACCTTTTGGCCTATATGAATTCACCCGTATGACCTTCGAGTAGGTATGGTGGCACTTGAGACGGGGTCTGTGTAATGTGGCACTAGAGACCGACCAATGGGAGCGAAGCATTTGTCTCTTTCTGTCTTCTATCTCTCTCTCTATAGGCGTGGCAGGGGCGTGTGGGGAATTGTGATGGGAGAGGGGCGTGGTAAATTCGACCAATGCGGCATTTGTAGGCGATGGCGGCACTGTGATTTATTGTCGCCTCCGCGGGTTGGTGGGGGGAATGGCTGTTGCCACACCCCTAAAATGGCCTATCGACCAAAGAATTTAAACATGGCTGTCGACCAATTATTTTTAAACATGGCTGTCGACACATGTCAGGGCGTGGTATTTAGGACCTATTTTTTTTTACAGGATTACAATATTTAACCAGCTGATAATAATTAATTTTAAATTTATGGTCGTCGTCCTGTGTGGGAAAAAAATCGTCCTGAAAGGATTGAAATGTGAGTCTAAACAGATGTTTTAAAAAACCTGTTTTATGTGATTTAAACATTACACACGTGGTCGCGTGGGGTAGTATTAGATTACAACATTTAACCATCTGGTTATAATTAATTTTTCATGGTAAATGCATGTAAGTTTATGGAAATAATATGAAGGCGCAGGTGTGAGAAAGGGATAAGTGGAGAAGAAATTTTGGTATAAAAGGGCCGAATTATCTGAAGATTATTGATTTATTAAAATAAATTTTTTGACAGGACATTCTGATTGGCCAGAGAAAACTTAAAATAATCTGCACCCGTGACCTTTCACAAATACAATTTTTCATTTTCGCAGAAATGACATTTTGAATTTAAAAATCTACTAATTCCATTTCTTCTGACATTTTATACAATTTCATAGTTTTTAGTACTCACTTCCAAAAGAAAAACTCGTTAAAATAAATTCAAAATCGCACCTGTCAAAAATGAAAAATTTATCTTCGCAAGTTTGCGAAAATAATCAGCATCAGGGCTGCGTTCACTCTCCAACTAAAAGTAACTAAAAGCGACTAAAAGCTTAGATTAGGGAAAATATGGATAGGCCTTTCGCAGGGGAAATTGAAGCACTTTTGGAATTCACTTGCATTTTTTTGCTTATGTGTGCGGCGTAGTGGTGGCGTTAAAAACATGAATTCAGGGGGACAACATTGCAAATGGGCTAAAAGCTCATGCATTCTGTAACATCCGAATTGCAAAAAAATTGTTGCGTGTGATTGCTAAAAAAATCAAGTTTTCTTAAACATACAAAATTAAATTATTAAATAATAATTATAAACATGTATGCGCCTATATATTTCCTTTCCTGCGTAAACCAATAGCCGAAAGCCATTTCATACGTAGAGCCTCATTTTTTGGAAACTTTAAAACCAAAAAAACAGCATTTAAAACTGAAAATGCTGAATTTTCAAAAATTTCGACGAATTTTAAGAATTGCCCCCATTTTAACCAAAAATGACTGTCACTGGTAGATTTCGTTAAAATCGAAATAAAAAAAAAGTGGGATTTGACATTTCGGCGTGGATTCAAAAAAAACCAATTTTTTATTAATTTATGAATTAACATAATTTCTATTTGATTACCAAAAAGTAAATAAACACCATAAAAACTTTTTTTTATACGGCAATAATGAACATTAGCCCATTATAATAAAAAATAAGTCAAACTTAGTTGTGAAAGAAAATTCCAAGAATTTTTCGATGTTGTTTGTTATTACACCCAGAAATTAAACACTTCATATTGCAAATTTATTAACTTTGATTATTTAATTCAAAAGAATTTGGTTTGGAATCCGAAACGCACTAAAAATTATAAATTTAAAAAACGCAAGTTTTTTCCCCTCCAAATTTGACAGTTCGGCGTGATAATAAATGCTTCAGACACAGATATCGTAAAAACGAGTTAATGCCTACGCTTGACTAAAAGTTACACTTTTACGTTCACTGGTCAACATTTTTCGACTACGATGACGTCATGACATCGACACTCTGTCGTTCACTCATTAACACCGGTGTAAAATAAAAGTAACTTTTTTCAACCAATGCCTTGAACCGTAGTCGATTATTGCCATTTCTATTTCGTCAGTTTGATTTCGAATTCAAAACAAATTTTTATGAATTCAGTACTTTTTTTTATTATTTGGCAAATTTATAGAAAAGTTTTAGTTTTAGTAATAAGTTTATATTCAATTCGTTGAATTATATTCGAAAAAATTTTAAAATACCAAATTTATAAAAAAAGTGGGCCTCTGCGTAACATCCTGTCCTAAACGAAAAAAATTAAACTAAAAAACTAAAAAAAAACTAAAAAACCAAAAGAATTGAAAATTCAAAACAAAAAAAAAACTAAATTAATGTTGAGTGGGTGAGAGCTCCTCTTTTATATCTTGGTTTGTATTTTTCTTGGATTTGCTGTTTCTCTTTTCTTCTTTGTATGATGTTCGATGTGGATTTTATGTATATTTTATTAGTATTATTATTATTATTAGTATTCTAATTTATTTGAATAATCGAAATATAATATATAATTTCGACATTTTATCTTATTTATATGATTATTGATAGTTAAATTATGAATTATTTTTAAACTTTTAGCTATTAATATTATTTTATGATATTACAGTTTTTGAACATATTTCACAATATTATGTTTTTTTTTCCATAAATTTCTTGGGTTTTAATAACCAGATTTTCAATTAATTCATATTAATATTATTATTTTTTTTTTTTTGTACTTTCACCAATTTCTTGTTAATTCAAAAATTTTCAAAAGTTTTAAAACCACAAAATCTTTATCACCAAAATCTTATCTTTTTTTTTTTTTATCAATAAAAAAAAAACTCTCTAAGGAAAACTCAAGAAAACTCACTAATAAAAAAAATCCAAAGAAAAATTAAATTTTTAGTCCGTTTCTTTAAAACTATCCCAAGTCTAGTTTTCGTTTTTTTCTCCCCCACACCAAAAAAAACCCGAATTTTTCCAAATCCCGTTTTCCTTTTCTTACCTCTCCCAGTTGTTAAAAAAAAAAAATATATAATATTATATACTTTTTTTAACAATAACTTTAATTTTAAAAATGAAAATAAAATCAATGCAATTGTCCCATGCAATACTGCAACCAGATGATTTTTATGATTAAAAAAAAAAATCAAAATACAGTGAAGGCACCATTGCACGGCACATGTTACAACACAGATTCTCAAGGAAATGTGCAAACGTTCCTTGAGAAGCTGAAAAGCTTGTGGGTGCAATTGGAGATCAGTGTAATCTTGAACCAGCCCAACGTGGGACTCGACCACACCCTGGCGAAGTCTCGTGCTATACCATGCTAGCCGGGCTATTGCCTTAGGTCCTTTGCATGGTACATGACAATGTGAGTGCCGCAAAGATCCTCGATCTCGTACATGGAATTACCTACGGCTCGGACAATTCGGCACTTTAGGAACTTGCGATTTAGTTCCGCAACGCAGTCAAGCTTTCGGAGGAGTTTGTACGTGCTCGCGTGGGTCACCATGTGCGTACCGAACACCAGGGAATACGGATCCGAACCAGTCGCCGCATGGACAGTGCTCCTGAGGGCACTACCAATGCTTCCAAGGTTTAAATCCCATTCCCGGTGATCGTCACGCACATAGGATCTTATTCCGGCCAAAATTGACCAATTTACGCGTTCCGAAGCATTTGACTGCGGAGAATATACCGCGGTACGAGTATGCTTTACACCATAAGTTGACAACAATTTAGCGAATTCCTTTGAGAGGAACTGGGGGCCATTGTCGGAAAGACGTTTTCCTCGACGAAATCGACGATATTCGCCGCACTCGCACGACGCAACGCCTTCAGGAAAACGAATTTCGTAAATTTATCCAAGATGATAAGGAGGGTTGTATTCCCTCGCTTAGATCTTGGATAAGGACCTAGCAAGTCTATGTATAAATGTTGGAACGGCCTATTGACCTCCACCAGACTACCCATAGGCGGCCGCAATATGCAATTAGGGGCTTTCGTCTCTTTACACGTTGCACAATCAGCTATGTATTTTCGGACTTCCGCTGCCATTTTCGGCCAGAAGTGCCTTTGCCGTAATCGATACAACGTTTTCGCGATCCCACCATGCGAAGATTGAGGCGAATCATGTGCCAATCGGACCAGTTCGGGCGTCAGTTGCCTCGGAATCCAAAGTCTCCAGGTTCTATCAGCACGATCGACATTCTTTGTGAATTCGGTTTTAACGTACACATAGCAATCCGATACTTGCATATCGGGTAACCTGTGTCCGTTTTCCGTAACCGTGTCGATCAATGCTTGATACTCCTCTGACTTAAAGTGTTCCGAATCTAGATAAACGCAAGGGACAGGTTCCGTCACTTCTTCCACCAGAATTCTGGATAAAGCGTCGGGAACCACATTTTCCGATCCTCACGGTGTTCTATTTCAAAGTGAAAGGCCTGAAGCTTTAGACTCCGTCGCGCCAAACGCCCGCTCAGGTCCTTCTGATCCATGAGCCACCTCAAACTCGCATGATCGGTGACAATTTTGAAGGGTTGTCCTTCCACATACGCCCGAAACTTCTTTACACTTAGCACAGCAGCATAGCATTCAAGTTCGGTAACGCTATAATTTTGCTGTGCAGCGTTTAGTTTCTGTGACATGAAGGCGATTGGTTTCTCATTCCCTTGTTCGTCACACTGCAAAAGCGCACTGCCGACTCCAGTTTTATACGCATCACATTGAATGATGAAAGGTTTACTGAAGTCAGCGTTCGCCAAAATTAGAGCAGAAATCAGAGATGCCTTCAGCACCTCAAAAGCTTTTTGTGCACCATTAGTCCAGGTGAATTTGACCGACTTTTTGAGACAATCGGTTATTGGAGATGCAAGGCTAGAATAGTTGGCTATGAACCTTCGATACCAGCCTGTCATCCCCAAAAACCGCCGTACCTGTTTTGGAGAAAATGGTACCGGAAAATCCGCCATCGCAGAAACCTTGCCGGGATCAGTTTTTAAACAACTGTTCCCAACAATGTACCCAAGATAACGCACCTCCTTAAAGCAGAATTTGCTTTTCTCCATGTTGATTGTTAGTCCCGCTGTCATAAGGCAACAAGCGACAATGTTCAACAGGTCCAAATGCGTCTCAAAATTTTAGATACTACCAATAAATCGTCCAAATACACGAAAACTTGTTCCTTCAAGTGGGTCGGTATGACTTTGTCCATCAGTCTGCACATACGCTGGGGAGCGTTGCACAAACCGAAGGGCATCACTGTGAATTGGTACAGAGGGCGGCCAGGAATAGTAAAAGCCGTTTTCTCTCTACTCTGTTTTTCCAGTGCTATTTGCCAAAAGGCATCCTTTAAATCAATGCTCGAAATGTATTTCGTATTTTCGAGACGGCTGATGAGACCTTCAATGTGGGGCAGGGGGTAAGCATCCTTTTTAGTCACCCGGTTCACCTTTCTTGAGTCCAGGCACAAGCGTACTTTTCGGGGCTTGCGAACCAGGACTATAAGCGAACTCCAGGTACTGTGGCTTACCTCAATCACTCCCATACCCAACATCCGGTCTATCTCAGCATCCATTAATTGTTGTACCGCTGGCGAAACAGGGTAGTGCCGTTGCTTAATTGGCTCTACACCCCCTACATCAATCACGTGTGTGGTCTTTTCAAGGTGCATCTTTTCATTCGCGTTTAGGACATGCATATTGTGGTCCTCAACGGGGTCGTCATCAATCGCATCAACAGAACCAAACAAATGTGGAGCTATTCCAAAATCCTTCCAACCTGCGTTAGACCGGGCACTACGTAGAGTTTAACATCTCTTGTTACGTTTTTGTACGTAATTGGTAACAATGTTGTGTAATATGGCCCTACAGGCGACCCTCGTGGCTCTCTCCGGGGAATTGTTTTGCGAAGACGATAGAGCTTCTTCTTTCGGAAGAGGAATCGCGAATCCAGATTGGAGCTTTCGATGTTTGAATGTGGTTGTAGTGAAAAAAGGTAATGAAAACAAGTGACTTACATAATTTCCTTTGAGCTTTATTTCCTTTTTCACAAATGATCTTTTAGATCTGTTTCTAAATTTTTCTTACACTTTATTTTTTCTCTTTCAGTAAAACTTTAAAATTTCCTTTCAACTTTATTTCCTTTTTCACAAATGATCCTTTAGAGCTGTTTCTAAATTTTTCTTACACTCTATATTTTTTTCCTCTTGCACTAAATCTTTGAAGTTTCCTTTCAACTTTATTTTCTTTTTCACAAATGATCCTTTAGATCTGTTTCTAAATTTTTCTAACACTTTATTTTTTCTCTTTCAGTAAAACTTTAAAATTTCCTTTCAACTTTATTTCCTTTTTCACAAATGATCCTTTAGATCTGTTTCTAAATTTTTCTTACACTCTATATTTTTTTCTTCTTACACTAAATCTTTGAAGTTTCCTTTCAACTTTATTTTCTTTTTCACAAATGATCTTTTACCGAACTTCACCTTTCTTTCAAAAAAAACGCAACGACTTTACTTTCAATCACTACCGCGTACCGTATGTTTTTACTAACTCGACTTTACTTTTTTTTTAAAAGCGTCACGACTTTACTTTTGAGTCGTTAACGGCTATCCGATATTTTTAGAACTGACTTTTTGGATATTCAAAGCCACTATTTTTATAGGCAGAAAATTCATACTTTGTGCTCGTTATTTTCTAGGTCGCAGAACATTTACGTAATAGTTCTGGTTTACTTTTTTCTAGAATGTTTTCATTGATTTCGTAATTCATGCCAATAACATGTATTACAAAATCAATGTAATTTTCTGCCGATAATGAGTTTCGAAATGCATCAAGTAATTTTAATGCATTTCGCAATTCATTATTTTTCATTCACAAAGTAGAACTTTCGCCGAAAAATGTCTATAGTAATTTTTGGTTTTAAAATATGATTTATAACTAGAAGTATGTGTAATGTTTTATTACATTACAACAAGAGATGCCCAAGAACTGATTGAGAAGCACCATCAGCTGTCTTAACTTCAGAACTCCGTCCTGACAACTGCAAGTTCTTCCGTTCAAGGAATTCAATGGAGCCTGCACCAAGGCATGAAATGCTAGCGCCACTGTCTAGGAAACCTAGCAGAGGTTCACCAGCGATTTCTACCCGAGCATAGGGTCGTATGTCATCCTTCTTTAGCTTTGACACTGCTTCTATGTCTTGTCTAAACTGTCTACGTCGTCCCGCGCGCGCTCGACAGCGTTCAATGTGTTTTGAAACACCGCTCTTTGGAAGGACCTCGAAAATTCTTTTCCGAGCATCCTCATACTCCATCTGTCTCTTATGAAGCGATTTTATCGGGGTCATGTTTTTCGGAATAGGCACGTTCCAATCGGGATCACGTTTCATGATGGTAACGCGTGATACCGAGTGCGGACCATTCGGAAGGTCGCGGGGGCCTATTTGGAAGTCGGGGGTTGGTCCGGGTGCATCGGTGGCATCCGAGGTGTCCCGGGGAATACTCGGTGCCCTTGGGGGTTTCCCGGGTTAGAACGGGGACACTGCGGAGTGACGACATATTTATGTCCACACCGATAACAGAAAAGGTTCCATCTGTCGGAAGGGCAGAAATAAAAATCATGGCCCATTTGGCCACAATTCCAACACGGCCGCCTCGGTCTTCGTTCAGGCTCCACTGCTTCCAACACACGTAACGGTGGTTGGACGGGCTCAAAGTTCGGGTCTTGATATGGGTATAAATCCTCTTCATCAGCTGGAAAATACTCAATTTCGTGAATGGGTTTAGGGGCTGCATGCCATAAACGTCTAGCGGAATCTTTGGATGCTACGTGTCTTTCGGCTTTCCTACAAGTTTCCTGAAATTGTTCTAGGGTTCTTATGTTTATTACGAATACGAGGTTGGAAAGTTTTTCGCGTAAATTATTCTTTATTATTTGCACCAACTTGTATTCGGGTAATGGGCTTTGCATTTGGTAATAAATGGATAGAACCCTATTATAAAAGAAGTCAAAACTTTCATTGGGTAGTTGCCTTGTTTGTAGGATCCGCTGGACAATCTCGTAATCCGTATCGAGGCCCCTGAATTCACGTAGAAGTGCTTCTCGAAGGGTTGGCCAATTCGGAAATCTATTTCTCCGTAAAAATCTCCAGCACCAACCCTCCGCCATTTCGGATAGCAGTAAATGGAAATTCCCACATATTGACTCCCATGGAATTCCACTTCTACTCTGAAGGGTCTCCGCACGGAACACGAGATCATCCACCGTCATGCCACGCGAATCCCCGCTAAACTTAAACCTCCATTTGTCCATCCGATTATCGGAGACAACTGAAGGTTGGGACGATATTTGTGTTTGGTAAAATTCATCACCACGTTCATTTGAATGTTGAGTCCTACCGTGTTGCGGATGCAAAAGAGGATTTTTATCACGCCCATTCATATTCCGCGTCGGTGGTGGCTGGTTGGAATGATCAATCATGGATTGTGCCAGCGCTTGCTGAGCATAACTCTTGGCCTCAAATTACTTACGAATTGAGTCAGGAATACTTGCTTCGTTTTGTTTCACCGCAGCACGAATCCACTCCTGGATTGTTTCCATGCTGGGTGTAGTAGATGGTGGTTGGAAAGTCGGCACATTAATTATGGGCGAGTAGTCAGAGTTCAATCCTTGCAAATTAAATAAGGTATTCAAACTTTTCCGACTAGGTAGGGGAGGAGGGGCAAACCTAAATTAATGGGTACCTCTGGATTATTTTGTGCAAGCAAAGAGTGTGCACCGACAATGTCATTAATTGGATCCAATTCCCTAACCGGAGAATGTTGGACATTACTCGTCTGCTGGGTAATCGTTATGCTCCATCATATTTGGTGTATTAGGAGCTGATTGATGGGGATAACGCTTATTTTGTGATCGGGTCGTTCTTCCCTTCCTACGCATCACAATCTAGATATAATAAAATAATTTACCACGACACTCCGGCAGCAGAAAATAAAAAAAAAGACAAATCAGGTGACAAATAATAGTTTCTGTTTTACTTTTCTCAACGTTAATCAATTGCTCCAAAAATATTTGAATGGAAAAGAAAAACCTAAGAAAATAGAAGACTACTAAAAATGGTGATAAATTCAAAATATTATAATAAATTTATTTAATTTATTTAATTTATTTAATTTATTTAATTTATTCAATTTATTTAATTTATTTAATTTATTTAATTTATTTAATTTATTTAATTTATTTAATTTATTTAATGTATTTAATTTATTTAATTTATTTAATTTATTTAATTTATTTAATTTATTTAATTTATTTAATTTATTTAATTTATTTAATTTATTTAATTTATTTAATTTATTTAATTTATTTAATTTATTTAATTTATTTAATTTATTTAATTTATTTAATTTATTTAATTTATTTAATTTATTTAATTTATTTAATTTATTTAATTTATTTAATTTATTTAATTTATTTAATTTATTTAATTTATTTAATTTATTTAATTTATTTAATTTATTTAATTAATAATCTATTTGTTATTATCAATTGTTATTCATTTTTGTTTTCATTTTTATTTATTTTGTATGGAAAAAGGAATTTACAAAATATTCACCTTTTGGTCCATATACAAGTATGTATTACTCACAATAAATTCCAAAAGTAGAAAAAAAATTTTTAAGCTGAAATCTTTCTGTTCAATATGAAGTGAATGAAATGTACAGGGAGGGAGCGTAGCGAGTGTAGCAACTGGAAAAATCCACCAAACTCAATGACAACACAGCGCAGCATTTGGGTTAATTGAATAATTAACCAAGCGATGTTAAAAGTTGGAAGCCGATTGTGTTCCATATGGCAGAGCGCAAACAAAATATTTAAATTGCATTTAAATTAAAAATGAATGGCATACATTGGTGAAAAACCTATATACCGCGTACCGTACCAAATTTGAACACAATCACCCTCCAAAAAAAAAATTTCATAGCTGCAATTAATCCGACACGAGTTAGTCGCGAATTACATGGGTGTTCAACCCTTAATGCATTGCGTCCTATAAAACTCGGTCTGATCAGTCGGATCTACTTCTTGACCAAACTTTTTGGTGGACATGGCAAAATTTCAGGTGATGTTACCTAAAATAATTATTTTGCCATGTCCATCCAGTGTTTGATCAACATTTTGCTGATCATCATCCAATTGAGAGAAATGCTAAATATCACGACAGTGTGAGATCCAACACTTGTCCCAACCAGACGACAACCACACGCAATCTATCTGCCACAAATCACATATAAAATAAAAAACAGTTTAAAGTTA
This sequence comes from Xylophagus ater, assembly GCA_963422695.1. Taxonomy (NCBI): domain Eukaryota; kingdom Metazoa; phylum Arthropoda; class Insecta; order Diptera; family Xylophagidae; genus Xylophagus; species Xylophagus ater. The sequence goes on from OY730479.1 coordinate 34,443,948, forward strand.
AAATGGTAATGAATAAATTGGACGAACGAATGTGCAGATAATTATCTACACCAGAAAAGATTCATTTAATTCAAATAAAAGAAAGTTTAATGGGCAATCAAAATTGCCAATACTCAAACACAATAAGGATATACGCCATTTTTGTGTAACATAAAACGTGCAGTTTTATGTTACACCGCGCACAACCTGAAAAAAAACTAAACTCGGAAAAGCTGCAAAGCCTTATCCCCTTGGACGCCATTTATGTAACAACCGGTGTTGGTTGTATGTTAGGAATTTGTTTGCTTCATCAAACAAATGTCCTAACATTGTGATCCTTTGCTAAAAGGCATATAACTGACTGGTATCAGTTATATGTAGTGGTATTAGAGCTGAAAGTAACCAAGAAAAGGTACACCTAGCTTCATTGCTCTAACTAGCTCGCCGGAGGGAAGTGGGCGGTTACCATCTACCACTAATCACGGTGTTACACAAAGTTTCATGTGTACCATGATTTGGGCTGACGAAAAGGCTGGAGAAGTGGATTTATTACGTCCGTTTCATATCATCAGGGGGTATATAAAATAAAAAGACAAAACTGATTTTATAAAAAAAACTTGTGGAATTAGGTGAACTATAAGTTCAAGCAAGGGTTACCAGATAAAGGAAAGAGGGCAATCATTTATATGATTACAAAACCCTCAACGGACAAAAGACGGACTGAGTTATGGCGTCAAAATTGCGCGTGACGCTGGTGCTGTCATCGGAGGGGGTGAACCGATGATATTGTTCACCCCGGGGCTAATTTATCCCACCCATGGAGTCGAACAAAAACAGGACTCCCCATGACTTTGTTTTGCCCATAAAAATAACATAGTCCCTTTACTCTCTTATTGGGGGATTTACCCTACTACGCTTCTCTCACATGCCCTCCCGCATAATTGATATTCAGCACATCATCCTTTCAGTGAGAAATACCACAAAACGACAACCAAACAAAACCCCAAATGTTTCACCTGAAACGCATTATTTATTTTAAAAGCTATTTATATAAAACAAAAAAAAAATAAATCAACTAAAAATAATATTAAGAGCCAATTTCAGTAAAAAAAAAATATATATGTAATTAATAAAAAATATAAAAAAAAATTTAACGAAAAAAATTGATTCGTTAACCCAACCCAATGCTGGTCGACATCGTTCCAACTCTCGACCCCGTTCTCGTTCCGCATCTGCTTCAAGGCAATATAAGGTATGTTGGTACCATTATAAATTTAAAGCAGACGCCCGAAAGTGCATTAAACCATGTAGTTTCGAAGACCCTCCAGCAACCAGCAATTCAAAAAACTAACTGCGACTACGCTGCCGGCGACCATCGATCATAGTCATAGGAGTAGTCGTCTCACTTTATTTGATCCCTCGTTGAAATTACAATTTTTAATTGACACTGGCGCCGATGTTTCTGTTATACCACCCACTCTCAAGGACAAATTTAACAAAAGCGCTTACAAACTCTTTGCTGCCAACTCCACTGTTATTGACACTTTCGGCCACAAAACGCTGAATGTGGATTTAGGGTTACGAAGACAATTCCTTTGGCGGTTTATCATAGCGAACGTCGAAAAGGCGATCATTGGAGCGGATTTTATAAACCATTTTGGCATAATGTGGAACACGCTATAGTAACTACAGGACATCCGTGTTTCGCCAGAGTTAGACGACTGAACGCCGAAAAATTAGCTATTGCAAAACAAGAGTTTGCAATCATGCTCGAGCAAGGGATTTGCCGACCGTCAAGTAGCGAATGGTCAAGTCCGTTGCACCTAGGAAAGAAAAGTAATGGAGATTGGCGACCTTGCGGGGATTATAGAGGCCTTAACTTTGTCACTAAGCCGGACCGCTACCTAATTCCTTACCTAACAGATTTTTCGTATCAACTGGATGGTTGCTCTATCTTTACCTATCTCGACTTGGTCCGGGCATATCACCAAATACCGGTTAACGAAGAGGATATTCCCAAGACGGCAATTTGCACACCTTTTGGCCTATATGAATTCACCCGTATGACCTTCGAGTAGGTATGGTGGCACTTGAGACGGGGTCTGTGTAATGTGGCACTAGAGACCGACCAATGGGAGCGAAGCATTTGTCTCTTTCTGTCTTCTATCTCTCTCTCTATAGGCGTGGCAGGGGCGTGTGGGGAATTGTGATGGGAGAGGGGCGTGGTAAATTCGACCAATGCGGCATTTGTAGGCGATGGCGGCACTGTGATTTATTGTCGCCTCCGCGGGTTGGTGGGGGGAATGGCTGTTGCCACACCCCTAAAATGGCCTATCGACCAAAGAATTTAAACATGGCTGTCGACCAATTATTTTTAAACATGGCTGTCGACACATGTCAGGGCGTGGTATTTAGGACCTATTTTTTTTTACAGGATTACAATATTTAACCAGCTGATAATAATTAATTTTAAATTTATGGTCGTCGTCCTGTGTGGGAAAAAAATCGTCCTGAAAGGATTGAAATGTGAGTCTAAACAGATGTTTTAAAAAACCTGTTTTATGTGATTTAAACATTACACACGTGGTCGCGTGGGGTAGTATTAGATTACAACATTTAACCATCTGGTTATAATTAATTTTTCATGGTAAATGCATGTAAGTTTATGGAAATAATATGAAGGCGCAGGTGTGAGAAAGGGATAAGTGGAGAAGAAATTTTGGTATAAAAGGGCCGAATTATCTGAAGATTATTGATTTATTAAAATAAATTTTTTGACAGGACATTCTGATTGGCCAGAGAAAACTTAAAATAATCTGCACCCGTGACCTTTCACAAATACAATTTTTCATTTTCGCAGAAATGACATTTTGAATTTAAAAATCTACTAATTCCATTTCTTCTGACATTTTATACAATTTCATAGTTTTTAGTACTCACTTCCAAAAGAAAAACTCGTTAAAATAAATTCAAAATCGCACCTGTCAAAAATGAAAAATTTATCTTCGCAAGTTTGCGAAAATAATCAGCATCAGGGCTGCGTTCACTCTCCAACTAAAAGTAACTAAAAGCGACTAAAAGCTTAGATTAGGGAAAATATGGATAGGCCTTTCGCAGGGGAAATTGAAGCACTTTTGGAATTCACTTGCATTTTTTTGCTTATGTGTGCGGCGTAGTGGTGGCGTTAAAAACATGAATTCGGGGGGACAACATTGCAAATGGGCTAAAAGCTCATGCATTCTGTAACATCCGAATTGCAAAAAAATTGTTGCGTGTGATTGCTAAAAAAATCAAGTTTTCTTAAACATACAAAATTAAATTATTAAATAATAATTATAAACATGTATGCGCCTATATATTTCCTTTCCTGCGTAAACCAATAGCCGAAAGCCATTTCATACGTAGAGCCTCATTTTTTGGAAACTTTAAAACCAAAAAAACAGCATTTAAAACTGAAAATGCTGAATTTTCAAAAATTTCGACGAATTTTAAGAATTGCCCCCATTTTAACCAAAAATGACTGTCACTGGTAGATTTCGTTAAAATCGAAATAAAAAAAAAGTGGGATTTGACATTTCGGCGTGGATTCAAAAAAAACCAATTTTTTATTAATTTATGAATTAACATAATTTCTATTTGATTACCAAAAAGTAAATAAACACCATAAAAACTTTTTTTTATACGGCAATAATGAACATTAGCCCATTATAATAAAAAATAAGTCAAACTTAGTTGTGAAAGAAAATTCCAAGAATTTTTCGATGTTGTTTGTTATTACACCCAGAAATTAAACACTTCATATTGCAAATTTATTAACTTTGATTATTTAATTCAAAAGAATTTGGTTTGGAATCCGAAACGCACTAAAAATTATAAATTAAAAAAACGCAAGTTTTTTCCCCTCCAAATTTGACAGTTCGGCGTGATAATAAATGCTTCAGACACAGATATCGTAAAAACGAGTTAATGCCTACGCTTGACTAAAAGTTACACTTTTACGTTCACTGGTCAACATTTTTCGACTACGATGACGTCATGACATCGACACTCTGTCGTTCACTCATTAACACCGGTGTAAAATAAAAGTAACTTTTTTCAACCAATGCCTTGAACCGTAGTCGATTATTGCCATTTCTATTTCGTCAGTTTGATTTCGAATTCAAAACAAATTTTTATGAATTCAGTACTTTTTTTTATTATTTGGCAAATTTATAGAAAAGTTTTAGTTTTAGTAATAAGTTTATATTCAATTCGTTGAATTATATTCGAAAAAATTTTAAAATACCAAATTTATAAAAAAAGTGGGCCTCTGCGTAACATCCTGTCCTAAACGAAAAAAATTAAACTAAAAAACTAAAAAAAAACTAAAAAACCAAAAGAATTGAAAATTCAAAACAAAAAAAAAACTAAATTAATGTTGAGTGGGTGAGAGCTCCTCTTTTATATCTTGGTTTGTATTTTTCTTGGATTTGCTGTTTCTCTTTTCTTCTTTGTATGATGTTCGATGTGGATTTTATGTATATTTTATTAGTATTATTATTATTATTAGTATTCTAATTTATTTGAATAATCGAAATATAATATATAATTTCGACATTTTATCTTATTTATATGATTATTGATAGTTAAATTATGAATTATTTTTAAACTTTTAGCTATTAATATTATTTTATGATATTACAGTTTTTGAACATATTTCACAATATTATGTTTTTTTTTCCATAAATTTCTTGGGTTTTAATAACCAGATTTTCAATTAATTCATATTAATATTATTATTTTTTTTTTTTTGTACTTTCACCAATTTCTTGTTAATTCAAAAATTTTCAAAAGTTTTAAAACCACAAAATCTTTATCACCAAAATCTTATCTTTTTTTTTTTTTATCAATAAAAAAAAAACTCTCTAAGGAAAACTCAAGAAAACTCACTAATAAAAAAAATCCAAAGAAAAATTAAATTTTTAGTCCGTTTCTTTAAAACTATCCCAAGTCTAGTTTTCGTTTTTTTCTCCCCCACACCAAAAAAAACCCGAATTTTTCCAAATCCCGTTTTCCTTTTCTTACCTCTCCCAGTTGTTAAAAAAAAAAAATATATAATATTATATACTTTTTTTAACAATAACTTTAATTTTAAAAATGAAAATAAAATCAATGCAATTGTCCCATGCAATACTGCAACCAGATGATTTTTATGATTAAAAAAAAAAATCAAAATACAGTGAAGGCACCATTGCACGGCACATGTTACAACACAGATTCTCAAGGAAATGTGCAAACGTTCCTTGAGAAGCTGAAAAGCTTGTGGGTGCAATTGGAGATCAGTGTAATCTTGAACCAGCCCAACGTGGGACTCGACCACACCCTGGCGAAGTCTCGTGCTATACCATGCTAGCCGGGCTATTGCCTTAGGTCCTTTGCATGGTACATGACAATGTGAGTGCCGCAAAGATCCTCGATCTCGTACATGGAATTACCTACGGCTCGGACAATTCGGCACTTTAGGAACTTGCGATTTAGTTCCGCAACGCAGTCAAGCTTTCGGAGGAGTTTGTACGTGCTCGCGTGGGTCACCATGTGCGTACCGAACACCAGGGAATACGGATCCGAACCAGTCGCCGCATGGACAGTGCTCCTGAGGGCACTACCAATGCTTCCAAGGTTTAAATCCCATTCCCGGTGATCGTCACGCACATAGGATCTTATTCCGGCCAAAATTGACCAATTTACGCGTTCCGAAGCATTTGACTGCGGAGAATATACCGCGGTACGAGTATGCTTTACACCATAAGTTGACAACAATTTAGCGAATTCCTTTGAGAGGAACTGGGGGCCATTGTCGGAAAGACGTTTTCCTCGACGAAATCGACGATATTCGCCGCACTCGCACGACGCAACGCCTTCAGGAAAACGAATTTCGTAAATTTATCCAAGATGATAAGGAGGGTTGTATTCCCTCGCTTAGATCTTGGATAAGGACCTAGCAAGTCTATGTATAAATGTTGGAACGGCCTATTGACCTCCACCAGACTACCCATAGGCGGCCGCAATATGCAATTAGGGGCTTTCGTCTCTTTACACGTTGCACAATCAGCTATGTATTTTCGGACTTCCGCTGCCATTTTCGGCCAGAAGTGCCTTTGCCGTAATCGATACAACGTTTTCGCGATCCCACCATGCGAAGATTGAGGCGAATCATGTGCCAATCGGACCAGTTCGGGCGTCAGTTGCCTCGGAATCCAAAGTCTCCAGGTTCTATCAGCACGATCGACATTCTTTGTGAATTCGGTTTTAACGTACACATAGCAATCCGATACTTGCATATCGGGTAACCTGTGTCCGTTTTCCGTAACCGTGTCGATCAATGCTTGATACTCCTCTGACTTAAAGTGTTCCGAATCTAGATAAACGCAAGGGACAGGTTCCGTCACTTCTTCCACCAGAATTCTGGATAAAGCGTCGGGAACCACATTTTCCGATCCTCACGGTGTTCTATTTCAAAGTAAAAGGCCTGAAGCTTTAGACTCCGTCGCGCCAAACGCCCGCTCAGGTCCTTCTGATCCATGAGCCACCTCAAACTCGCATGATCGGTGACAATTTTGAAGGGTTGTCCTTCCACATACGCCCGAAACTTCTTTACACTTAGCACAGCAGCATAGCATTCAAGTTCGGTAACGCTATAATTTTGCTGTGCAGCGTTTAGTTTCTGTGACATGAAGGCGATTGGTTTCTCATTCTCTTGTTCGTCACACTGCAAAAGCGCACTGCCGACTCCAGTTTTATACGCATCACATTGAATGATGAAAGGTTTACTGAAGTCAGCGTTCGCCAAAATTAGAGCAGAAATCAGAGATGCCTTCAGCACCTCAAAAGCTTTTTGTGCACCATTAGTCCAGGTGAATTTGACCGACTTTTTGAGACAATCGGTTATTGGAGATGCAAGGCTAGAATAGTTGGCTATGAACCTTCGATACCAGCCTGTCATCCCCAAAAACCGCCGTACCTGTTTTGGAGAAAATGGTACCGGAAAATCCGCCATCGCAGAAACCTTGCCGGGATCAGTTTTTAAACAACTGTTCCCAACAATGTACCCAAGATAACGCACCTCCTTAAAGCAGAATTTGCTTTTCTCCATGTTGATTGTTAGTCCCGCTGTCATAAGGCAACAAGCGACAATGTTCAACAGGTCCAAATGCGTCTCAAAATTTTAGATACTACCAATAAATCGTCCAAATACACGAAAACTTGTTCCTTCAAGTGGGTCGGTATGACTTTGTCCATCAGTCTGCACATACGCTGGGGAGCGTTGCACAAACCGAAGGGCATCACTGTGAATTGGTACAGAGGGCGGCCAGGAATAGTAAAAGCCGTTTTCTCTCTACTCTGTTTTTCCAGTGCTATTTGCCAAAAGGCATCCTTTAAATCAATGCTCGAAATGTATTTCGTATTTTCGAGACGGCTGATGAGACCTTCAATGTGGGGCAGGGGGTAAGCATCCTTTTTAGTCACCCGGTTCACCTTTCTTGAGTCCAGGCACAAGCGTACTTTTCGGGGCTTGCGAACCAGGACTATAAGCGAACTCCAGGTACTGTGGCTTACCTCAATCACTCCCATACCCAACATCCGGTCTATCTCAGCATCCATTAATTGTTGTACCGCTGGCGAAACAGGGTAGTGCCGTTGCTTAATTGGCTCTACACCCCCTACATCAATCACGTGTGTGGTCTTTTCAAGGTGCATCTTTTCATTCGCGTTTAGGACATGCATATTGTGGTCCTCAACGGGGTCGTCATCAATCGCATCAACAGAACCAAACAAATGTGGAGCTATTCCAAAATCCTTCCAACCTGCGTTAGACCGGGCACTACGTAGAGTTTAACATCTCTTGTTACGTTTTTGTACGTAATTGGTAACAATGTTGTGTAATATGGCCCTACAGGCGACCCTCGTGGCTCTCTCCGGGGAATTGTTTTGCGAAGACGATAGAGCTTCTTCTTTCGGAAGAGGAATCGCGAATCCAGATTGGAGCTTTCGATGTTTGAATGTGGTTGTTGTAAAAAAAGGTAATGAAAACAAGTGACTTACATAATTTCCTTTGAGCTTTATTTCCTTTTTCACAAATGATCTTTTAGATCTGTTTCTAAATTTTTCTTACACTTTATTTTTTCTCTTTCAGTAAAACTTTAAAATTTCCTTTCAACTTTATTTCCTTTTTCACAAATGATCCTTTAGAGCTGTTTCTAAATTTTTCTTACACTCTATATTTTTTTCCTCTTGCACTAAATCTTTGAAGTTTCCTTTCAACTTTATTTTCTTTTTCACAAATGATCCTTTAGATCTGTTTCTAAATTTTTCTAACACTTTATTTTTTCTCTTTCAGTAAAACTTTAAAATTTCCTTTCAACTTTATTTCCTTTTTCACAAATGATCCTTTAGATCTGTTTCTAAATTTTTCTTACACTCTATATTTTTTTCTTCTTACACTAAATCTTTGAAGTTTCCTTTCAACTTTATTTTCTTTTTCACAAATGATCTTTTACCGAACTTCACCTTTCTTTCAAAAAAAACGCAACGACTTTACTTTCAATCACTACCGCGTACCGTATGTTTTTACTAACTCGACTTTACTTTTTTTTTAAAAGCGTCACGACTTTACTTTTGAGTCGTTAACGGCTATCCGATATTTTTAGAACTGACTTTTTGGATATTCAAAGCCACTATTTTTATAGGCAGAAAATTCATACTTTGTGCTCGTTATTTTCTAGGTCGCAGAACATTTACGTAATAGTTCTGGTTTACTTTTTTCTAGAATGTTTTCATTGATTTCGTAATTCATGCCAATAACATGTATTACAAAATCAATGTAATTTTCTGCCGATAATGAGTTTCGAAATGCATCAAGTAATTTTAATGCATTTCGCAATTCATTATTTTTCATTCACAAAGTAGAACTTTCGCCGAAAAATGTCTATAGTAATTTTTGGTTTTAAAATATGATTTATAACTAGAAGTATGTGTAATGTTTTATTACATTACACTCCTTCATATTGCCGCAAGAAAATTATATTTACTTTTAAACAAAGAATCGAGATACTTTGTTAAAAAGGAGATATAATTTTCTTTATGTTTACATATATAAAATTGAACGATCGCCCGAATGTTAAGAAATAAGAAATAAAGTTGTTTTTCAAAAAAAATTTAACTTATTACTATTTTTTTTTTCTAAATTAAATGTTCAATAAAAATAAAAAAAATGTAAATTTTTGTTTTGTTTACATTTTTTATAACACTAATTTTTATTACTTAATACTAAAATTTAAAAGGCTTATTGTTTAAATTTGTGTTCAATTCAATTTACTACAGTTGTAATATAAAAAAAAAAAAAAAAAAAAAAAGATTTGCTAGGTCAGCATTTTTACGTATGAAAGGTTTATGGTTAAAAATTTACGAATGGGCTTTTTATTTGCATACAAAAAAAATAGATCACCTTTTTAGTGATTCATGATTGATTTTTGTTTTGATATCTGTTTGGTATGGCTGGAATAATTGGTTTTGTTTACATTTTGTTAAAAATTGTTTTAAAAGAGAATGACATATTAATTTGACCAATTTTTGGATGAAATTCTAAAATTTATAGTGTTTCAAGTTATTGGCAAAAACAAACAAAAACATGTTATGTTATTATATTTTATAGAAATTTAAAAATATTCAAAGAAAAACATGGATCGCGCAAAGACTAAATGTTAATTTTATAATAAAAAAGTTTTAACGATCCAAAATGTAGGTTATCATTGGTTTAAACAAGAAATTTTTCTTTTTCGCGTTTTATAATTTCTTATATTGTGGTCTAAAAGACTTGGTTCGAGCTCGCGGTGCTCAACAGGGTTGTTTTTGTAAAATAATGTTGTACTAGGCTTAGGGAACAATGAGTTTCTAGGACGTTTCTTATCTATATGGACTTTGTTTTCAAGCATTTCGTTTGTTTTTTGTTGAATTTGTTCAGTTTTCTGTTCTCTTGGTTGCTTATTGAAGGTACAAACCGTCATTTTCTCGTCACCTGGCTCGACAAAGCAACTTCCAAAATAAACTTCTTTAGAAAAGAGGGGTTTATCTTGTTTCGATTCCTTCTTTGTATGAACTGATTTAATGGAACGAATTGGAATAAGAATTTCTCTCTGAGTCTTTGTTTCATATTCCAAATCGTTTACCTTTAAATTTTGGTTCAAAGGTTTTTGTCCGTTCTTGCGGCCACTTACAATTTTAGCCTTAGGTACTGGTGTTTCAACCTGTGCCTGGGCGACATCTATATGGACCACCTCTGTGAACATTGCGGACATACCTATAAAGGATGGAATCTCAATGTTTTCCTTGTCAAGTTTTGTTTTTTTGAACGTTACGCGTTTGTTTGGTCTTTCAATAATACCATTTGGAGGCACGCAATTGAACCCTGAATTGCCATCTTTTGAGTTCAGACTGGCTTTTTCCACTGCATGTTCTTTGCTTTTTGGGAGTATTTGGAGTGGAGAACTTGTACCTATATTTTGTAATGTGCCGGATGCCGATTGAATTTTAATTTTTTCTTTAATATTATTATTTTCTTCGTCTTGACTTTGCGTCGTTTTATTTATTTTCTTACATACTACTTCGGCCGGACTTATTTTAATTGGTTTGGGTACTGATCCTATAGTTGAATTAGAGGGGTTCATTGCGGGTTGCTTGAGAGGAGATGAGTAATTTTTCTCCCACTGTTTTTTGGGGTAACATGTGTTTTCGTCATGTCCCGGTTGTAAACAAAAGTTGCATTTATCATTATTTCTATTATTATTATTATTATCATCGTGTGTAACCATGTGTATTTGGTTACTTATATTGTTAGGTGAAAGACAATTACACGTATTATTCGTGTGTCCGTACACACAAGAAAGATCGCAGTAGGGGGTGCGCATACGAATTCTGCATTCTTCGTAAAGATGACCAAATTTACTACAAAAACCACATTGGATCTGTTGATTTGAGTAAAGGTCATTATTAAAATTTTGGCCATTCGTATCGTTATTATTATTTTCAAAGTTGCTATTATTATAATTGTTATTATTATAACTATTATTTTTATTGTAATTACCGTTTATATTGAAATTATTTTGATTATTTTTAAAGTTGTTGTTTCTATTATTATTCTGTTTATAACGTTTATTATTTCTATTATTCTTATTATTGTTATTATTATTATTATTATTATTACAATGTCCGGTACTATTACTTGGGAAGTTATTGTAGTGATTGTATGTAAGTAAATTCTCTCCTATATTTTCTCCAAACTTGTAATTGTAATTACAATTGTTCAATATTAATTGCTCATTTAAAAGAAAATTATTTTCATTTGTTAAACTAGGTTGAAAGTTTCCCTGTAGGTTGGGTGTAAAATTGTTAAAAGATGAGGAGGTTGCTATTGCAAATTGTTTCTCAGCCCCCTCGAGGTATTCAGCCTTTTTAATAAGCTGATCAAAATTTTTAAGTTCACGATTTAAAAAAAATATTCGGTAAGTTGGATTTAGAAGTCCAGCTTGGAATGTAAATACAGCTGTTTCTTCTAAATCCTCTATAACTGATTCATATCCCTCCGGGTGCCTCTGGATTGCTTGGTTTATGCATTCCCTTAACAAAGTTTTCATTCGCCCTGCAAATCCAGATAAAGTTTCACCCGGTAACTGACTTAAGTGTCGTAATTCGTGTAACAAGGTCGGATATGGCTTACGTTCAATTAACTTTTCTTGCACATTATTTAAAAAATCAGTAAAATTTCCCGTCGGAATATTTACTAAAACAGCGGCGGCTCGACCACGGAATCTGAGGGGAAGAAGGGATACAAAAATTTTTTGCTCTTCTGCCGAAAGAATGTTATATGTTGTTCGGCAACATCCCATAAATACCGTTACCTCGGATGCTAAATTAGGTCCGAGTTCCGCGCTTAGTAAAGGAATCGAATTGCACACAAAACTGCTTATTTTTTCTAATAACATATTTATTTTTATCTCTACTTGACTTAATATTATATCCGCCTTAAAATCTAATTGTTTTTGAAGTAGCTGTCTGCGGGGACTTGTTGTTCCAGGGAAATCGGCTTTAATAGGTGATATTGGTGTTGACTTTGAATATGTTCGACCGCTTCGAGTGCGCCCTGGTTCAACGATTCTTGGTGAAGTAAAGAAATCGTCCGGGCTAGTGTTGTCAAAAGATAATTCGTCGATTCTTTCGTCGAAAGTTCGGTCTACCTCTTCGTTTTCAACTTCCGGAGGAGAGTTTGAATCAGTCATCCGTTAGGCTATTACACTTGTAAGTTCGTATTTTCTCAGATTTTTAACGCTTAGCGCCTGAGAACTACCGTAGCTGCGCCAAATGTTGTGTAATATGGCCCTACAGGCGACCCTCGTGGCTCTCTCCGGGGAATTGTTTTGCGAAGATGATAGAGCTTCTTCTTTCGGAAGAGGAATCGCGAATCCAGATTGGAGCTTTCGATGTTTGAATGTGGTTGTTGTAAAAAAAGGTAATGAAAACAAATGACTTACATAATTTCCTTTGAGCTTTATTTCCTTTTTCACAAATGATCTTTTAGATCTGTTTCTAAATTTTTCTTACACTTTATTTTTTCTCTTTCAGTAAAACTTTAAAATTTCCTTTCAACTTTACTTCCTTTTTCACAAATGATCCTTTAGATCTGTTTCTAAATTTTTCTTACACTCTATATTTTTTTCTTCTTACACTAAATCTTTGAAGTTTCCTTTCAACTTTATTTTCTTTTTCACAAATGATCCTTTAGATCTGTTTCTTAATTTTTCTTACACTTTATTTTTTCTCTTTCAGTAAAACTTTAAAAATCCTTTCAACTTTATTTCCTTTTTCACAAATGATCCTTTAGATCTGTTTCTAAATTTTTCTTACACTCTATATTTTTTTCTTCTTACACTAAATCTTTGAAGTTTCCTTTCAACTTTATTTTCTTTTCACAAATGATCTTTTACCGAACTTCACCTTTCTTTCAAAAAAAACGCAACGACTTTACTTTCAATCACTACCGCGTACCGTATGTTTTTACTAACTCGACTTTACTTTTTTTTTAAAAAACGTCACGACTTTACTTTTGAATCGTTAACGGCTATCCGATATTTTTAGAACTGACTTTTTGGATATTCAAAGCCACTATTTTTATAGGCAGAAAATTCATACTTTGTGCTCGTTATTTTCTAGGTCGCAGAACATTTACGTAATAGTTCTGGTTTACTTTTTTCTAGAATGTTTTCATTGATTTCGTAATTCATGCCAATAACATGTATTACAAAATCAATGTAATTTTCTGCCGATAATGAGTTTCGAAATGCATCAAGTAATTTTAATGCATTTCGCAATTCATTATTTTTCATTCACAAAGTAGAACTTTCGCCGAAAAATGTCTATAGTAATTTTTGGTTTTAAAATATGATTTATAACTAGAAGTATGTGTAATGTTTTATTACATTACAACAAGAGATGCCCAAGAACTGATTGAGAAGCACCATCAGCTGTCTTAACTTCAGAACTCCGTCCTGACAACTGCAAGTTCTTCCGTTCAAGGAATTCAATGGAGCCTGCACCAAGGCATGAAATGCTAGCGCCACTGTCTAGGAAACCTAGCAGAGGTTCACCAGCGATTTCTACCCGAGCATAGGGTCGTATGTCATCCTTCTTTAGCTTTGACACTGCTTCTATGTCTTGTCTAAACTGTCTACGTCGTCCCGCGCGCGCTCGACAGCGTTCAATGTGTTTTGAAACACCGCTCTTTGGAAGGACCTCGAAAATTCTTTTCCGAGCATCCTCATACTCCATCTGTCTCTTATGAAGCGATTTTATCGGGGTCATGTTTTTCGGAATAGGCACGTTCCAATCGGGATCACGTTTCATGATGGTAACGCGTGATACCGAGTGCGGACCATTCGGAAGGTCGCGGGGGCCTATTTGGAAGTCGGGGGTTGGTCCGGGTGCATCGGTGGCATCCGAGGTGTCCCGGGGAATACTCGGTGCCCTTGGGGGTTTCCCGGGTTAGAACGGGGACACTGCGGAGTGACGACATATTTATGTCCACACCGATAACAGAAAAGGTTCCATCTGTCGGAAGGGCAGAAATAAAAATCATGGCCCATTTGGCCACAATTCCAACACGGCCGCCTCGGTCTTCGTTCAGGCTCCACTGCTTCCAACACACGTAACGGTGGTTGGACGGGCTCAAAGTTCGGGTCTTGATATGGGTATAAATCCTCTTCATCAGCTGGAAAATACTCAATTTCGTGAATGGGTTTAGGGGCTGCATGCCATAAACGTCTAGCGGAATCTTTGGATGCTACGTGTCTTTCGGCTTTCCTACAAGTTTCCTGAAATTGTTCTAGGGTTCTTATGTTTATTACGAATACGAGGTTGGAAAGTTTTTCGCGTAAATTATTCTTTATTATTTGCACCAACTTGTATTCGGGTAATGGGCTTTGCATTTGGTAATAAATGGATAGAACCCTATTATAAAAGAAGTCAAAACTTTCATTGGGTAGTTGCCTTGTTTGTAGGATCCGCTGGACAATCTCGTAATCCGTATCGAGGCCCCTGAATTCACGTAGAAGTGCTTCTCGAAGGGTTGGCCAATTCGGAAATCTATTTCTCCGTAAAAATCTCCAGCACCAACCCTCCGCCATTTCGGATAGCAGTAAATGGAAATTCCCACATATTGACTCCCATGGAATTCCACTTCTACTCTGAAGGGTCTCCGCACGGAACACGAGATCATCCACCGTCATGCCACGCGAATCCCCGCTAAACTTAAACCTCCATTTGTCCATCCGATTATCGGAGACAACTGAAGGTTGGGACGATATTTGTGTTTGGTAAAATTCATCACCACGTTCATTTGAATGTTGAGTCCTACCGTGTTGCGGATGCAAAAGAGGATTTTTATCACGCCCATTCATATTCCGCGTCGGTGGTGGCTGGTTGGAATGATCAATCATGGATTGTGCCAGCGCTTGCTGAGCATAACTCTTGGCCTCAAATTACTTACGAATTGAGTCAGGAATACTTGCTTCGTTTTGTTTCACCGCAGCACGAATCCACTCCTGGATTGTTTCCATGCTGGGTGTAGTAGATGGTGGTTGGAAAGTCGGCACATTAATTATGGGCGAGTAGTCAGAGTTCAATCCTTGCAAATTAAATAAGGTATTCAAACTTTTCCGACTAGGTAGGGGAGGAGGGGCAAACCTAAATTAATGGGTACCTCTGGATTATTTTGTGCAAGCAAAGAGTGTGCACCGACAATGTCATTAATTGGATCCAATTCCCTAACCGGAGAATGTTGGACATTACTCGTCTGCTGGGTAATCGTTATGCTCCATCATATTTGGTGTATTAGGAGCTGATTGATGGGGATAACGCTTATTTTGTGATCGGGTCGTTCTTCCCTTCCTACGCATCACAATCTAGATATAATAAAATAATTTACCACGACACTCCGGCAGCAGAAAATAAAAAAAAAGACAAATCAGGTGACAAATAATAGTTTCTGTTTTACTTTTCTCAACGTTAATCAATTGCTCCAAAAATATTTGAATGGAAAAGAAAAACCTAAGAAAATAGAAGACTACTAAAAATGGTGATAAATTCAAAATATTATAATAAATTTATTTAATTTATTTAATTTATTTAATTTATTTAATTTATTTAATTTATTCAATTTATTTAATTTATTTAATTTATTTAATTTATTTAATTTATTTAATTTATTTAATGTATTTAATTTATTTAATTTATTTAATTTATTTAATTTATTTAATTTATTTAATTTATTTAATTTATTTAATTTATTTAATTTATTTAATTTATTTAATTTATTTAATTTATTTAATTTATTTAATTTATTTAATTTATTTAATTTATTTAATTTATTTAATTTATTTAATTTATTTAATTTATTTAATTTATTTAATTTATTTAATTTATTTAATTTATTTAATTTATTTAATTTATTTAATTTATTTAATTTATTTAATTTATTTAATTTATTTAATTTATTTAATTTATTTAATTAATAATCTATTTGTTATTATCAATTGTTATTCATTTTTGTTTTCATTTTTATTTATTTTGTATGGAAAAAGGAATTTACAAAATATTCACCTTTTGGTCCATATACAAGTATGTATTACTCACAATAAATTCCAAAAGTAGAAAAAAAATTTTTAAGCTGAAATCTTTCTGTTCAATATGAAGTGAATGAAATGTACAGGGAGGGAGCGTAGCGAGTGTAGCAACTGGAAAAATCCACCAAACTCAATGACAACACAGCGCAGCATTTGGGTTAATTGAATAATTAACCAAGCGATGTTAAAAGTTGGAAGCCGATTGTGTTCCATATGGCAGAGCGCAAACAAAATATTTAAATTGCATTTAAATTAAAAATGAATGGCATACATTGGTGAAAAACCTATATACCGCGTACCGTACCAAATTTGAACACAATCACCCTCCAAAAAAAAAATTTCATAGCTGCAATTAATCCGACACGAGTTAGTCGCGAATTACATGGGTGTTCAACCCTTAATGCATTGCGTCCTATAAAACTCGGTCTGATCAGTCGGATCTACTTCTTGACCAAACTTTTTGGTGGACATGGCAAAATTTCAGGTGATGTTACCTAAAATAATTATTTTGCCATGTCCACCCAGTGTTTGATCAACATTTTGCTGATCATCATCCAATTGAGAGAAATGGTAAATATCACGACAGTGTGAGATCCAACACTTGTCCCAACCAGACGACAACCACACGCAATCTATCTGCCACAAATCACATATAAAATAAAAAACAGTTTAAAGTTAAAATGGTAATGAATAAATTGGACGAACGAATGTGCAGATAATTATCTACACCAGAAAAGATTCATTTAATTCAAATAAAAGAAAGTTTAATGGGCAATCAAAATTGCCAATACTCAAACACAATAAGGATATACGCCATTTTTGTGTAACATAAAACGTGCAGTTTTATGTTACACCGCGCACAACCTGAAAAAAAACTAAACTCGGAAAAGCTGCAAAGCCTTATCCCCTTGGACGCCATTTATGTAACAACCGGTGTTGGTTGTATGTTAGGAATTTGTTTGCTTCATCAAACAAATGTCCTAACATTGTGATCCTTTGCTAAAAGGCATATAACTGACTGGTATCAGTTATATGTAGTGGTATTAGAGCTGAAAGTAACCAAGAAAAGGTACACCTAGCTTCATTGCTCTAACTAGCTCGCCGGAGGGAAGTGGGCGGTTACCATCTACCACTAATCACGGTGTTACACAAAGTTTCATGTGTACCATGATTTGGGCTGACGAAAAGGCTGGAGAAGTGGATTTATTACGTCCGTTTCATATCATCAGGGGGTATATAAAATAAAAAGACAAAACTGATTTTATAAAAAAAACTTGTGGAATTAGGTGAACTATAAGTTCAAGCAAGGGTTACCAGATAAAGGAAAGAGGGCAATCATTTATATGATTACAAAACCCTCAACGGACAAAAGACGGACTGAGTTATGGCGTCAAAATTGCGCGTGACGCTGGTGCTGTCATCGGAGGGGGTGAACCGATGATATTGTTCACCCCGGGGCTAATTTATCCCACCCATGGAGTCGAACAAAAACAGGACTCCCCATGACTTTGTTTTGCCCATAAAAATAACATAGTCCCTTTACTCTCTTATTGGGGGATTTACCCTACTACGCTTCTCTCACATGCCCTCCCGCATAATTGATATTCAGCACATCATCCTTTCAGTGAGAAATACCACAAAACGACAACCAAACAAAACCCCAAATGTTTCACCTGAAACGCATTATTTATTTTAAAAACTATTTATATAAAACAAAAAAAAAATAAATCAACTAAAAATAATATTAAGAGCCAATTTCAGTAAAAAAAAAATATATATGTAATTAATAAAAAATATAAAAAAAAATTTAACGAAAAAAATTGATTCGTTAACCCAACCCAATGCTGGTCGACATCGTTCCAACTCTCGACCCCGTTCTCGTTCCGCATCTGCTTCAAGGCAATATAAGGTATGTTGGTACCATTATAAATTTAAAGCAGACGCCCGAAAGTGCATTAAACCATGTAATTTCGAAGACCCTCCAGCAACCAGCAATTCAAAAAACTAACTGCGACTACGCTGCCGGCGACCATCGATCATAGTCATAGGAGTAGTCGTCTCACTTTATTTGATCCCTCGTTGAAATTACAATTTTTAATTGACACTGGCGCCGATGTTTCTGTTATACCACCCACTCTCAAGGACAAATTTAAAAAAAGCGCTTACAAACTCTTTGCTGCCAACTCCACTGTTATTGACACTTTCGGCCACAAAACGCTGAATGTGGATTTAGGGTTACGAAGACAATTCCTTTGGCGGTTTATCATAGCGAACGTCGAAAAGGCGATCATTGGAGCGGATTTTATAAACCATTTCGGCATAATGTGGAACACGCTATAGTAACTACAGGACATCCGTGTTTCGCCAGAGTTAGACGACTGAACGCCGAAAAATTAGCTATTGCAAAACAAGAGTTTGCAATCATGCTCGAGCAAGGGATTTGCCGACCGTCAAGTAGCGAATGGTCAAGTCCGTTGCACCTAGGAAAGAAAAGTAATGGAGATTGGCGACCTTGCGGGGATTATAGAGGCCTTAACTTTGTCACTAAGCCGGACCGCTACCTAATTCCTTACCTAACAGATTTTTCGTATCAACTGGATGGTTGCTCTATCTTTACCTCTCTCGACTTGGTCCGGGCATATCACCAAATACCGGTTAACGAAGAGGATATTCCCAAGACGGCAATTTGTACACCTTTTGGCCTATATGAATTCACCCGTATGACCTTCGAGTAGGTATGGTGGCACTTGAGACGGGGTCTGTGTAATGTGGCACTAGAGACCGACCAATGGGAGCGAAGCATTTGTCTCTTTCTGTCTTCTATCTCTCTCTCTATAGGCGTGGCAGGGGCGTGTGGGGAATTGTGATGGGAGAGGGGCGTGGTAAATTCGACCAATGCGGCATTTGTAGGCGATGGCGGCACTGTGATTTATTGTTGCCTCCGCGGGTTGGTGGGGGGAATGGCTGTTGCCACACCCCTAAAATGGCCTATCGACCAAAGAATTTAAACATGGCTGTCGACCAATTATTTTTAAACATGGCTGTCGACACATGTCAGGGCGTGGTATTTAGGACCTATTTTTTTTACAGGATTACAATATTTAACCAGCTGATAATAATTAATTTTAAATTTATGGTCGTCGTCCTGTGTGGGAAAAAAATCGTCCTGAAAGGATTGAAATGTGAGTCTAAACAGATGTTTTAAAAAACCTGTTTTATGTGATTTAAACATTACACACGTGGTCGCGTGGGGTAGTATTAGATTACAACATTTAACCATCTGGTTATAATTAATTTTTCATGGTAAATGCATGTAAGTTTATGGAAATAATATGAAGGCGCAGGTGTGAGAAAGGGATAAGTGGAGAAGAAATTTTGGTATAAAAGGGCCGAATTATCTGAAGATTATTGATTTATTAAAATAAATTTTTTGACAGGACATTCTGATTGGCCAGAGAAAACTTAAAATAATCTGCACCCGTGACCTTTCACAAATACAATTTTTCATTTTCGCAGAAATGACATTTTGAATTTAAAAATCTACTAATTCCATTTCTTCTGACATTTTATACAATTTCATAGTTTTTAGTACTCACTTCCAAAAGAAAAACTCGTTAAAATAAATTCAAAATCGCACCTGTCAAAAATGAAAAATTTATCTTCGCAAGTTTGCGAAAATAATCAGCATCAGGGCTGCGTTCACTCTCCAACTAAAAGTAACTAAAAGCGACTAAAAGCTTAGATTAGGGAAAATATGGATAGGCCTTTCGCAGGGGAAATTGAAGCACTTTTGGAATTCACTTGCATTTTTTTGCTTATGTGTGCGGCGTAGTGGTGGCGTTAAAAACATGAATTCGGGGGGACAACATTGCAAATGGGCTAAAAGCTCATGCATTCTGTAACATCCGAATTGCAAAAAAATTGTTGCGTGTGATTGCTAAAAAAATCAAGTTTTCTTAAACATACAAAATTAAATTATTAAATAATAATTATAAACATGTATGCGCCTATATATTTCCTTTCCTGCGTAAACCAATAGCCGAAAGCCATTTCATACGTAGAGCCTCATTTTTTGGAAACTTTAAAACCAAAAAAACAGCATTTAAAACTGAAAATGCTGAATTTTCAAAAATTTCGACGAATTTTAAGAATTGCCCCCATTTTAACCAAAAATGACTGTCACTGGTAGATTTCGTTAAAATCGAAATAAAAAAAAAGTGGGATTTGACATTTCGGCGTGGATTCAAAAAAAACCAATTTTTTATTAATTTATGAATTAACATAATTTCTATTTGATTACCAAAAAGTAAATAAACACCATAAAAACTTTTTTTTATACGGCAATAATGAACATTAGCCCATTATAATAAAAAATAAGTCAAACTTAGTTGTGAAAGAAAATTCCAAGAATTTTTCGATGTTGTTTGTTATTACACCCAGAAATTAAACACTTCATATTGCAAATTTATTAACTTTGATTATTTAATTCAAAAGAATTTGGTTTGGAATCCGAAACGCACTAAAAATTATAAATTAAAAAAACGCAAGTTTTTTCCCCTCCAAATTTGACAGTTCGGCGTGATAATAAATGCTTCAGACACAGATATCGTAAAAACGAGTTAATGCCTACGCTTGACTAAAAGTTACACTTTTACGTTCACTGGTCAACATTTTTCGACTACGATGACGTCATGACATCGACACTCTGTCGTTCACTCATTAACACCGGTGTAAAATAAAAGTAACTTTTTTCAACCAATGCCTTGAACCGTAGTCGATTATTGCCATTTCTATTTCGTCAGTTTGATTTCGAATTCAAAACAAATTTTTATGAATTCAGTACTTTTTTTTATTATTTGGCAAATTTATAGAAAAGTTTTAGTTTTAGTAATAAGTTTATATTCAATTCGTTGAATTATATTCGAAAAAATTTTAAAATACCAAATTTATAAAAAAAGTGAAACCATAAAATATGTTTTTTATATAAAAATTTGCTACTAAATTAAATATTAAACATAAACAGATTTCATGAAAGTAATTTTAATAATTACAATACATAAATTAACCTATAAAGGCGCATTTTCTCCAATTGACATTTCGAAATGACACTAATTGACTAGGACCGTTCACTCGCAAACAACTTACATTTTTCGACACCGGCTTTTTTGACATTAAGTTACACCGACTTTTTTTTACACCGGTGTGATCGAGTGAACGGAACCCAGGGCATGTTTATTTTTGGCATAAGCTTCGCAAATCTGCGAAGTCTTTTAAGCAATTTGATTGATTCAACGAATTCTCAAAAATAATCAAATAATTTCGCAAGTTTGCGAACTAACGTGACGAGCCCAATTGTTGATATTTTTGTTAACTCGATTTGATTTTATTTAATATTTTCTTCAAAAATTATGAAAAATTATATTTCGCTGAACAAGAATTAAATTTGGGATCAGCTGATTATCAATTTATTTCATTTCATTACCAATCGTTCCCTGGCAGAATTTCTTTCAAAGAAAAATTTTCGGGCGTACTTTACCTAAAAAAAAGAAATCTACAAATTTTAAACATTCGATGCAGTTAAAATTTCCAACTTGGACGCATTTTTATATATAAATCTGACATCTTAGTATAACTCCAAAACCGAAAAAAGGAATAAATTTTCAACTGTTCCCCTGATTGTTTTTTTTTAAAGAAAATTCTAATTCAGTATGTCTTAACACAAGGGTGTCTAACCTTTTTGTTTCACTGGGACACATTGGAAGTAAACATGGTTTTTTGGGCCACAAGTATATTACTATAGCTGACGAGCAAAAAAAAAACGTAAAATATACAGTTTTTATCTTTAAGTAATTTAAAATTTTTTAGTTTATGAATTTCTTCATTATGAAAACAAAATATGAAATTCCTCAGAAAAATGGACATGCTTCAATAATTTTAAATATTTTCGGGCCGTATTGATACTTGCCTTGGGCCGCGGGTTGGACAGCCTTGTCTTGACACTTACTGCTTAAATTAAGAATTTTGACTAAGCGCTTAGGACTGCTGAATGCAACCATTGAAATATAAAGACAAGAAAATTTCTCCTAGTTACAAAAACCCACGTGCTTATCGAAAATAGTGTCGAGGTCAAAGTATAGGCAAAGTGTAACTAATGATAAAATCTGGAACTTCCTATCCTTACCGTACCGGCGTTTTTCAAATTTTGACTGTTCTTTCTCAAACAATTTTCTATCCACTGCTGCCATAGATAGCTACATATTGTAGGTATGGGTCAAAGAGCAATATAATGTAAGCAAAGAAGCACGTGTTGAAATTTATATGGCAATGCACCAATAGTAGAAGGATAAGGTTTTTAAGATTCTTTCACGATCGCGTCTAATTTCTCTTCAGCTCCCAGCCAAATTACTGTCTGTTTATAATACTGAGCCATTGAGGTAGCTGTGCATGTATGCGCCGCGATTTATCAGCATTTTTTTCAGGTTTTCACCAATTTTCATTCAGTTTTCGGTTATTACATTCGAATTCGATTCAGTTAATACTCTTCAAATGAATTTTTCTGAAATTCGTCAGCGAAAAGTGATTTCAAAGAGGTGAGTTCAGTTTTATGAAGTGCACATTGTGCAAGAATATGTCGCTTGTCATTATGCGCGTATCGACAATCAATCCAGACTTAAAAATCACTTCAAAACAAACGGCTCAAAATTTTGAAATTTCAAGTGTATAGTATTTTAGATAAATAAAAAAACTATATGTGGAAAGAAAAGAAAATTTTATTTCATTTCACAAAAAAATCTTTTTTACAATTTCATAAAATTTTATAATTCTGGAAGTTCTACCTTCTTATCTTTTGTCTCTCGTTGTTTCTCTTGACTTTCCGTCCAAGCTTTAGCAATCATTCGTTTCGTATCCGGATCACCACTTTGATACATTTTCTTCATTAAATTCATAATACCGGCGGTCGGATCATCTTTACTCTCGTCCGGATCGCTCATTTTATATTCCGAATCTTTTGAATCTTTCACACGTTTCTCCGTTAATGTTAAATATGACCAATGTTCAGTTTCCTTTTGTTTTTTCATATAAATCGCAATCATATCAGTTTTAATTTTATGATAACTTTTCTCAATAACAATTGGTGCAAGTAAATTAATAATTGTTAAACAATAATCACGATTATTTAGATTTCGTATTATTAGTTTTATTGAGGTTTCGGTGAAAATCGTTTCAACATCGGATTCTGTCAGTTTCTGATGGACACCATCAAGTGTTGCAAATATTTTCACAAACTTATCACTTTGATCCCAAGCATATTCATTTAGTTCTACTAAATATCTAAAAAAAAAAAAAAAATGTTTTAATTCTTCTCTGAGTTGCCAACTCTAACTCCACGTTAATAAGGAAAACTGCCGTATTTGGGGCGAGAAAAACCTACAAGTGCGCCAAGAGACGTATGTAATTGCAAAGACCAAAATTATCGATGGAAATGAATTTGTTCATAAAGTTTCCGATGTGTTTTCGTACCACGCCTACTGTATTATTAGTTGTCTAACAGACACCCACGTTCTGCAACTCACATGAAAATGAATTCGATATGAATTTCAAATTCACTCGAAATGTAAATTGGTGTTCTCAATTTCATTTGATTTCTTTCAATTTCATTTTTTCGAAATCACTTCAAATCCATTTTCGAAACGTCAAAAGTATCAGCTGATTGTCTTATTATTCAATTTACATCAAAAAATATTATGAAAATTTTGTAATTGCAATGGAAAATGAAAAAAGAGAACAAAATAGAAAAGAAAGAATTAGAAAAAAAATCTTAAGAGACAAATCAAATGTGTTAGACCTTCCAATATTTCAAATATTTTTATTTCCAGGCATTTTTTCTAGAAAAGAATAGTTTGGCGCCTTTATAACGACACCAATGAAATGTATTCAATTGAGTATTTCATTTTAACATAAATTCGTTTTATGACAAAAATATTAGAAATATTTTGAATAGCATTTTATTGAGGTAGATTTTAGAAAAACCCTGTATTACATTACCGTAATGCTACTAATTACAATTCCGGGAACAATTGATATTTTAAAAATTTTAAACATTTATTTCAGAGAAAATTTTAGAAATTTTATAAAAAAAAATATTCAAGAAGTCTAATGGAGTCATTGGGTGAAGAAAACTTAAATTTATTTTAAATGTTTTCCTTAGTTTTGTATCAATTTCACAACACCAACTAACAGTGAATTCATTTCAGAACACCAAAATTTCATTTTCGAAATTTCAATTCACAAAATTTTCGTTTTTCATTCCGTTAGAATTCCAGAACACCGATTTTCGTTTTCACCACTCCATTTCACAAAAAGTGAAATGCAGAACATGGGTGTATATAAGATCATCTTTAATTCACTCGCTACCAACTACAAAATACCTTGCGAATACCGAGATTTCGCAGTTTCTGTTATAAATTCGGATTAACTGCTACTGTCCTTGGAATAATTGTACAAACGTATTAGGCAAGAATAATGATAATGAATGATCATTTTAGGAAGAATTTTCTTTTGAAGAACCAAATTTCATTTCAGTTTTCTTAAGCAGTTTTTCGATCGAAATTATAACCAAATATAAAACATACAAGTCAAAAGATACAATCCTCCAAATGAACTGATGCCACGACAACACGATATTGTAAGCATATCATGCCTTACATCATAGATACAATCATTCTGAGAAATAGAATTAATCTTTAAAGATTTGCCATTTGCGCTTAACCGCCTGCAGTTTCCTGTCAAAATATGTTTTGGCATAATATTTAATAAGTCCCAAAGAAACAAATTTCAAGTGATTGGCATAAACATACTTCTCGACATCGCTCATTCTCACGATTTGAATAAAAACTTCTCACGTCCAACTTGAGCTAGGAATTTTCCTCGTTCGCGTTCTACTCTCCCCGACAAGACTCCTTCAGATTACCACTAGTTCTTTTTTTTTATATTTCAAAAATAATTCAGGTACAGAAATTATAATGCAAAATTAGTGCTCCAGAGTCGTGAGGCATATAAAGGAGCTAATCTGGCTACGCCATTATAAAATTAACTAATAAAGTTCTTTTTCTTATAACTAAATTTTAAATATTATTAATTCAATAAGGTTATATCAGACCTTAGGATAATAAGATTCGTTTCCTTATAACTAAGTTCCACTCAATCCAGAGCCAAATTGGTAGAAATGCGGTTTTCTAAAAATAGCTGGATGACTATTTTGCCTCAAAACTGCCAAGTTTTCATCACACAAAAATCCGAAAGTTGTCTGATAAATGCCAGAAAGTCATCTATATCGATATATAAAATTTTTACAGATGACGTATGTTTGTTTGCCATAAACTAAATGAGATATTTAGCCGTATTCTGGGCATACATTTTCTGTTATGTTATGTTAGATTTGACATAAAAGAAGATTTTTCCTTAATTTCGTATTCTGCACACAAATTTTATGTTATGTTAAAGTATTTTCTTATTTCACATAGAGCGAATCTAATCTGAATAACAGAGAGATGCAAACCGGTTTCTTTGAACCGCCTTGGACCGAACCAAAACCACTGAACCATCGAAATTTTCCGAACCAAAACCAAAACCAAAACCAAAACCAAACCACTTTTAAAATGATTCGGTCGAACCAAACCAGTTTTAAAATTAATACTTGAACCGAACCATAAACCGAAGTTTTTCTATTGGTTTATGGTTCGGTTCAACAGAAAAAATTTCTCCTAAAATTTACATTTTCCTTTTAAAAAAAACCGAAAAAGTCTACTACATTTTCTTATAAAAACGATGGTTAATCAACATTTAACAGTTTAGCAGTTTTCAAATTTGTTTTTAACGAGTAATCCAACACGACATAGTTTTTCATTTAGTGAAATCATAATTAAAATAAAAACAGAAACAAACACAAGAAGGAAGAATATACTTAAAATTAAAAGATATAAAATTCATGTCTAAATGACAAATGTAAGCAAGTCTGTACATTTTTGAGTTTAATAATAATTTTTTTAGTATTACCCAAAAGAAAATGTCAGGCAACAAAGAAAAAATACCTGGTTTTTAAAAAAAAATTTTTGTGATTCAATAACAAATAGCAGTAAGTACAATGAACGATGTATTGTTATGACAAATAATCACCCAGAAAATTTAATGCGGCATCTTGAAAAAAAAGCACTCCGAATCCTACGACATAATTGACACGAAGCGAACAAATAAAACAGCTGAAAAAATTTGCCAAGCAAATCTACATTCTTCCTCCGTTTCTGTCACAACAACTAAGAAAAAAAAGACATATTTGTTCTGAACCAAAACCAAAACCAAACCAAAAATTATGCAGTCTTAAAACCAGAACCAAACCAAAACCAAATTTTGAAATGTTTAGAAACCAAAACCAAACCAAAAACCAAAAAGATTTATGCTTAAACCAAAACCGAACCAACTGTAAAAAAGTCTTGGTTTGCATCTCTGCTAAATAGGTCATGTTTTGAGAGCATGTGTCAGAAATTTGAGCGAGTATTGAAAAAAAAAGAGAAATATTTTCCATACTGCTCATGCGCTGTTCTTCATTGCCGATTAACTAGAGTTGGTAAAAATTTTAGTTCACATTTATACATATTTCTTTACATATTTTGTAATTTCATATAAAAAATATTTCATGACGATAAAGTTTAAGTAAAAAAAATCCAATCAGACATGTTAAAATGATAAAAGCATTTAAAAATATTTATTTTTTCATAACTAAATATTTGGAAAAAATTTAACCTCATTTTTAAAAATTAGATAAATTTTGCGTCATATTTACTTTTATTTAACTATTAATTAACTAATTTTTATTTGAAAATTTTCTTAAAAATGACTACTAAAACACACTAATTAAATAAAATATTTAAACTTCAAATACTAATGTACTACAAAAGTAAGAAAATCTAGTACGTTTTCTAAACCTAAAATATCCCGTAAAAGAATTTTTGCAGAATACGAAATTTCAAAATATTTTAGAAATTATTTCAGAAATGAGGGGAAATTAACATAACATAACATGTAAAATCGCAGGATAGGGCTAATTATATAAAATGTGTACATATAATGATGAGTTCCACAGTTGTCTTTCCTCACTACCGCTGTAGGCAAAGTCGAGCGGGGTGGGGCAAATATAGCCCCGTATGAAACACTTTCCAAAAAATCAACACCGAATGAAAAGCATACAGAAGTTAATAAACACAATGGTAAATACAGATAAAGCCATCCACTACCCGATCGAGTTTCCGCCTCTTTCAATCCTTGCCTCGATATGAACTAGAATGCTTAGAAATCTTAAGCCACTATAGTTTTGAAAGACACGGAACATGTTAAGCGCCTCATGCTTTACAGCATAGATGTAATTATTCTAAATGGGCGCGCAGCCGATGAAATAACATTTTTCGCAAGGATACCTTTAATCCCTTCGGATTTTCCATTTACATTTAAAAGGCTTCAGTTTCCTGTCAGAATGTGTTGGCAATCAAATTGTTTTAATGTGCTTCGCGTAAAACTTTGAAACGAAATCTTTTCTCAGGGTCAATCACATACTGGTTTAGCAAAGGACCAAACGATACTCTGATGCCTGATGGAAGCAATAAAACTAGCATTGTTTTCACAATCAGAATCAATTAAATGTGTATAGTGTCGTTGGAAATCTTTATTAGTTTATGCTTCGCCTTTAATGATTTACTTGTTTTACTCACATGTACAGAACCGATTTTGAACGTTTCATTTTCAAAAGTTTTGCTTAAATTTTCCCCATAAGTCTCTACGAATGTCGGAAAATTCATCAAACTGAAGAAAACGAGCAGAATCTCACAAAACAAATTTTGTCGGTGCCTGATTTGATCAAGAATTGGCGGCTCTCTGTCGCGTAATCTCTTACCTTTTCGGTTGAATTGGTGCCGAAACAATTGGTGCTGCTGTTTCATTATCGGAACTAGATGATTTTGCATTTAACTCCTGTTGTTTACGTTTTTCTTCGCAACTTATTATATCCGTTTCCAATTTATGCCTAGCTATAGATAGAATATCTATAACTCGTTGTCTAGTTGCTTTTCCAGCAAATTGTTTGATTTCTTCCAAATCTTTTTTTAACTAGAAATTATACAAAAAATTATATTCGTTTTTTTATCTTTAAATTTAAACTTTTTCTTAAAATACTTCGTTTATATCCATTGGTAAAATTGATATTAGAAATCGATAATTTATTTTAAAGAAAGTATCTAATTCTTATTATATGGCTTTTTTTTTCCTTGAAAGAAACTTTTCCTTGTTTTACTGTCACTTCGAAACACGCCAACCTTATGTACCTTTCGCAAGCGTAGGCATTAACTCGTTTTTACAATATCTGTGTCTGAAGCATCGATTTTCAAGCCGCACTGTCAAAATTTGGAGGAGAAAAAATTGCATTTTTTTAGTTTATAATTTTTAGTGCGTTTCGGATTCCAAACCAAATTCTTTTGAATTAAATAATCAAAGTTAATAAATTTCCTATATAAAGTGTTTAATTTCTGGGTGTAATAACAAACAACATCCAAAAATTCGTGGAATTTTCTTTCCTAACTAAGTTTGACATATTTTTAATTAAAATGTGCGAATTTTCGTTCTTGCGGTATAAAAAAAGTTTTTATGGTGTTTATTTACTTATTGGTAATCAAATTGAAATTATGTTAATTCATAAATTAGTAAAAAATTCGTTTTTTTTAATCCACGCCGAAACATCAAATCCCACAATTTTTTATTTTAATTTTAATGAAATCTACCAGTGACAGTCATTTTTTGGTTAAAATTCGGGCAATTCTTAAAATTCGTCGAAATTTTTGAAAATTCAGCATTTTCAGTTTTAAATGCTTTTTTTTTGGTTTTAAAGTTTCCAAAAAATGAGGCTCTACGTATGAAATAGCTTTCGGCTATTGGTTTACGCAGGAAAGGAAATATATAGGCACATAAATGTTTATAATTATTATTTATAATATAATAATGGTTTTTTTCATCAAATCCAATTAGATTATTACTTCCCCTTCCTTTTTTACCGATGAGACACAAATTTTCTCCATTTTTTTTTATATATTATTATTTTCTTATTGGGACGCTAAAGTTTGAGGTTAGAATGTCGACGAAAAATTCCTAATGAAGGCAGTTCTCTAGTGAAATGAAATTAAATAGAAACGCAATCCACAAAACAGCTGATCGATTAAAACATGTTACCGTCATTCATATTATAAAAATCATTATAAAAAACAAATTACGTGATAATCCTAAGATTTTTTATTTAAAATCTATTTACTAAACTTTTTCCCATGTTTTGCATTATTTTTTTTTAAAGAAATAACCTTTGTAATACGTTAATTTTCCCTTCTAAAATTATTTCCGTCATTACAATGATCGTCGTATAACTTAGGCCTAATCTAAGACCTTTCGTTTCCACAATTCTTCTGAAATGTAGAATCAATTTTAACAGTTGTACCAACTTGAATGTCATATTTTTCGAAATATCGAGAAAATTCGATATTCAAAAAGAAAAGAAAAACTTTTGGTTGCATATAACATTCTTTTTATTTAAAAAATAAAATAAAATAAATATATTACATTTCTTTTTTAAGAATTATATAAGTAACAAAATTGTATTCTTTTAACTTAATAAAGTAATTATTGTTATGCATTTATTTTATTTGATTTCGGAATGTAAAAAAAATTAAAAAGATTAAAGAATATATGGATAGGCCACAACTGCAGTGGAATGGTGTAAAACTACAAGTGACAATTGATTGTCACTTTTAAACATTTCGACAGAGTCGTTATGAGGGACAGGCGTTCATTACCTGGAATCCGTTCACCCGATCGCACCGGTGTAAAAAAAAGTCGGCGTAAGTTAATGTCAAAAAATTTAAGTTGTTTGCGAGTGAACGGTCGTAGTCGTGGTCAATTAGTGTCATTTCGAAATTGTACTTGGAGAAAATGCGCATTTACAGGGTAGTTAATGTACTGTAATTATTAAAATTTTTTTCATGAAATCTATTTATTTTTAATATTTAATTTAGTAACAAATTTTTATATAAAAAACATATTTTATGATTTCACTTTTTTTAATAAATTTAATATTTTAAAATTTTTTCGAATATAATTCAACGAATTAAATATAAACTTATTACTAAAACTATAATTTTTCTATAAATTTGCCAAATAATAAAAAAAAGTACTGAATTCATAAAAATTTGTTTTGAATTCAAAATCAAACTGACGAAATAGAAATGACAATAATCAACCCTATGACATTGGTCGAAAAAAGTTACTAAAATTGACACAAATGTAAAGCAGTGAACGACAGTGTCGGTGTCATGACGTCATCGTAGTCAAAAAAAAGTTGACCAGTGAACGCAAAAGCGTAACATTAAAGTGTGGAGCAGAATGCCGTGAAAACCATCGCGAAAACCAACGTATTGGAATGTCAAATGAATTCAAATACATATGTTTTCTATCCGATTACCCACATTGACGTGAAAACAACTGAGCCACCGCAACAAGTTTATTAAAATCCGAAAACCAACGCGAAAACCAAAATATTCTAACCTCACTTTATTTTTATTTACATTTTTTGTGATAATCAAATTCTTATTGAGGGTAAAAGTTATATGTTTTAAATGCTTATTTCATTTGATATAATTAATTTCACAAACTTATTGAAAAAGAGGGAATTTATTTTCGAAATAAAATCAATTTACACTATACTTGGTTACGCTATTGTGTTCACATAAAATTTGAATACGGTTTTTTACATTCGAATACGTTGGTTTTCGCGGCATTCTGCTCTAAGCATTAGTTGCATTTAGTTGGTGAGTGAACGCAGCCCTAAAAGGGCGCAGAAATGAGAATTTTATTTTTACTATTTTCTTTAAAAAGGATTAAGTTTTGTTTTTTCGCCTACGCTACGAGCTTGGATAGCATCCCTTCTATATTTCACAAGCTAATTTATCACTTGAGAGTGACAAATTCGAGATAAAAACTCTATTGAACTGTCACTTTTAAATATTGTTTAGGGCATTTTTGAAGCGCAAAAGCCTTACTTTGAAGGCGTTGCTTTTAAAAATGATTCAAGGGGTAATTACTGACACAACTATAGAATTCCAGAATCGAAACTTTTAGATAGATTTTAGCAAATGGTACAGAATTACGTGTACATTTTTTAATTAAAAAAAGTGGATGCGCTAAATATTATATATACTACCTTGATCAAAAACAAACCGGAATGGCCGCCGTGTGGCGCTCCCATCGTTCCGATTTGAGTTGTTTTTTTGTTAAATTGGTACACCTCTAAATCTTAGCGTCATAGCTTGACATTTGCAAAAGTTACGTAGCCAAGAGTACATCTATCTCTGTGTGTGTTGGCGATTTTTTACAATTTTATGCAAAAAAGAGACTGTGTTGACGTCGCAAAAGACATAATTTGCGAGGCTGAATCCGATCCCACATTCATCAAAAGGATCATTACTGGAGGCGAGACGTGGGTTTATGAGTACGACACGCAATCCAGACATCAGGCAAGTGAATGGCGTTCACCAAATGAGCCGAGACCATAAAACCACGTCGTTTTCAGTCAAAAAAGAAGGCAATGCTCACGGTTTTCATGGATTACAACGGTGTAGTGCATCATGAATTTTTGCCAGAAGGTCAGACAGTAAACAAAGAGTATTATTTGGGCGTTATGAGACGTTTGCGTGAAGCAATTCGCCGAAAGAGACCAGAATTGTGGGCAGATCTTGCACCATGATAGCACAGTGCCATCATTATTCGTAATTTTTTGACGAAAAATGCAACAAATACCATCCAACAGCCACCGAATTCACCTGATTTGGCTCCCTGTGACTTCTTTCTGTTCAATCGAGTTAAAAAACCATTACGGGGAACGCGTTCCAGCAGCCGAGAGAAAGTAATGGAAAAATCGCTAACACACACAGAGATAGATGTACTCTTGACTACGTAACATTTGCAAATGTCAAGCTATGACGCTAAGATTTAGAGGAAATATCAATAACAGATCTACCAATTTAACAAAAAAAACAGAACTCAAATCGGAACGATGGGGCGCCACACGGCGGCCATTCCGGTTTGTTTTTGATCAAGGTAGTAAATTGCCTAGGGCTGCAAGCCAGCATAACGTGCCATTGTGTCCGGCAACCAGTTCGTCCCACCCAAAATGTCTGGCAGTGTTTTTAAATAATACATAATTAAGCTTTGGTACTATCGCATGATTAGGGCTGTTTTGTTTCCAACTTTTAGGATAGGCTGACGGCCTAGGTTCTAACGCCGAGTTGCCAGACGCCCACTTTTATGATCGCCAACTCTTATGGTATAAATTATAAACTTTTCTTCTGATATAAAAATGACCAATAGTTCTTCTATTTCGAATAACATCATTTTTCCCCTTGTCCAGATTCCTATCAATATATTCTTTAATTCGAAGTACCAACTTATTTTAAAAAGTGTAGAATATCTTTAATTTTTATTTGTTAAACAATTTCTAATAACAAAAATTGTTGCAATACCAAGAGAAAGTGCGCCGAGAGCAATCAACATTTGTCTAAAATTTTGAAAAGAAAATAATAAAAATAAATAAAATACAAAAAAAAAGAATATTTTCTTAACTTAGAAAAATTCCAAAAAAACGGTTCTAATATTTTATTTAAAAAGCACTAAATTAAATCTCAAAATAAAATGAAATTGAGAATTCACGAGCATGCGTTATAAAAAGGAAATATCCTGAGAACAAGTCGACTTTCTGTTTGACGTATTTTCCCTTTAGGATAAGGCACAAGCATTGGATGTAGTAGACCTGTAGATGGTTATTTTTCATAAATAAGAGAAAAGACAATATACTTTCATATTCTATTCTATAAACACAGATAAAGTACGAAACCCGTGTGTTATCTGAAATGTTATGTATATGAATTTTATTATGGCATAAAATTGCAAAATAAAAATATTAGTAGAAAACATGGTAAATTTTGGGCCGGTTTGTTCACTCTTGGTCAACTTTAATCCATGATTATTCCGGTGGTTAACCATCGATTGCGTTTGTTCACCAAAATTTTAATCAGAGAATCCATGGTTTGGTTAGTTAATCAACGATTTCGTTAATCAGCCGATTTTCCATGATTAACGCCATTTAACCCATGATTTACTGGAATTTCGTTTGTTCATGCTTGGTTTTCAGACTGTGTTTTACTTTTGACATTATATTTTAATACAAATATAACAACATTCACTGAAAATATTGAGCGATACAAAATTAATAATAATAAAATAACTCCAAATGGAGTGATTTTTTTTATTTTTTATTCTTTTTTCTTGTATATCTGTATTGTTTTATTTACAAATTCAGTTCTTTCGGAAATTGCATTTGAAATTCGTGGAGTAGTCACGATAATGACGAAGATTACAATCAATTATTTAAAAATTTTAAAATTGTAATTAACCATTGATTCAAATTTGATAGATGCATTGGAAAACATTGGAAAAATGGAAAAATCTATGGTTTGGTTACCAAGGTGAAAAAAAATGTGAGCAAACGCATTTCGTTAACCACAGATTCATAATCATGGATAAAAAAACGGAATTTTTTTTTATTAATTTACACTACCCAAAAAACTATTTTAATTTATAACAGAAAGATTATATCAAATAATAATAAAAATTACAAATTTCATCGACGACGTCGAGTTTGCCTACATAAAAATATTTATACCGTCGCGTCCGTCGAGATTGCCTCCAGGGTTATTTTCAGTCGAACTGAAAAATACGAATGTACGTGGTTGCAAGGTTTTTTTTCCAATATTATTTCCAAGACATTTTTTACAGAAAAAATTAACTTGGCGCCTTCATAACGACAGAAATAAAATATATACAACTTAGTATATTTCATTTAAAAAAATTTTGTTGAAAATTCATATCGCTTTATGACAAAAATATTAGAAATATTCATGACATTTTATTGTCGGAGTTTTAAGAGAAAACCTTTATTCCATTGATCTACCGTAATGCATTTTTCTAAGAAAATTTTGATATTTCGAGTCCGCTTTCTACTAACAATTCATATTTTAAAAATTTTGAACATTTATTTCAAAAGTGCTTCAATTTCCCCTGCGAAAGGCCTATCCATATTTTCCCTAATCTAAGCATTGAAGATACCCTAGGCAGGGAAGAGATGCTAGATGCACTTCAATTACGATATTCTTTACCAGGCGGAATGTTTGAACCTTGGCAAACACAAGGTTTAATTAGAGAAAAGGAACGCAAATGCATGGGATTGTTTAAGAAGGAAAGCTGGAAATGAATTTAAGGTTCGTAGTATTTCCATAAATAAAGTTAATAAAAATTATTATTTTCCAAATTTTTTGGTATTGAATTATTAAATCGTACGTTCACAGAAATGGTATTTTACAAATAATGGGAGACGGTATTACATGTGAATTAACATGACAAGACTCCGATAATCTTCTAATAAGTTTTATAAATCTAGTGTTAAAAGATGGTGGCGAAAAATTAGAAGATAAAACACCGTCTGTACGACAAAATGGTGTTTTATTAATAAAATCATTTTTAGAAAGAATATGATGGCTAAATTACCATTAGTTAAATTAATAAAATGTTATGAAGAAGAAGCTGAGAAATTAGATAAATTACGTGAGATTATAAATGAAGAAAATAAAAAAGTAGCAGAACTGTACAAATAATGGGAAGAAATTATACCAGATTTATATCCAATCATAGAAGAAGTTTAAACAAAAAGTATTCATTTTTATGCCCTATGGTAGGTACTACCAGAGGGTATATTAGTTTTGTCACTAAGTGTGTAACACATAGAAATAATCATCGGAGAAAAATTTCAAGGGTATGGTTGTGTAGGGAATCAAAAGTTATATCGATTTATGCATGTCCGTCCGTCCGTCCGTCCGTAGACAAGATAACTCAAAAACGGGTTATCCGATTTTGATGAAATTTATAATATGAGTTGCTTGTTCCTTAGCTTGGTTTGGTATTGCATTTGAGCCAAATCGATCCACGAGGGGCAAAGTTATAAAGGAAAAACCAGGCTGACCAGAAAGTTTTGTCGTTTTTTTGGTTATGGTTTTTCGGATGTAATTGGAAAATTTGTCAATCGATTTTGTTTAAATTAATTACATAGATTAACTACATAAATATATGATACCATGTTAAATTTCAGTCAAATCGATGGAAGGGTGGTGGAGAAAGAAATAGTTGTAGCCTAAAATAAGCCTGTTCATAAAGTTTTCCCGATGTATTTTAAAAAGTTATATACCGATTTCAATCAAATTTACGAAAAGTGTTTATGCTATTAGAGTCCAGCACACCTGTGAATTTGAGCCAATTTGAGAATGAAGAAACGAAGTTATGGAGAAAAAAACCTTGAAATTTTGAGTTAAGTAGAAAGTTCGTGGTGTTTTTTTCTCCAATAGATGGCTTTAGAGTCGTATAACTTTAGTAGTTATAAGCCTATCAAGATATGTTATAGCGCGCTTAAAAGGTGATATTTTATAGAATATTTATGAAAATTGTGAAATTCAGGCAGAACTAATTGGGGTAATTGGGTTTTGAAAATGAGCCGTTCGTGGACAAGATAACTCAAAAACGCGTTATCCAATTTTGATGAAATTTAGAATGCTACTTGGTTAGTGCTATAGTGGATATGGTATTGCATTTCAGAAAAATCGACTGAGGGGCAGCGAAGTTATTAAGCAAAAACAAGGGTGATCATAAAGTTTTGTCGTTTTTTTTATATAGTTTTTCGTATTTAATTGGAAAATTTGTAAAGCAATTTTGTTTAAATTAATTATATTGGTTGACTACATAAATAGACGATACCATTGTAAATTTCAGTGATATCAGTCTAAGGATAGTGAAAAAATAAATAGTTGTAGGAGGAAATAAGCCTGTTCAGAAAGTTTTTTTGATGTACATTCAGAACTAATACACCGATTTGAATAAAATTTCCAAATTGGACTTATACTACCAGGGTCTGGGTTACTTACAAATTAGAGAAAATTTTGAAAAGGGCAAAAAAAGTTATGAAGAAAAAACCTTGATATATTGTTAGTTTTCACAATTTTTCTCTCCCATTTCTACCATAGGGCATCAAAAAATCGGCTATGGGCCGATTTTTAATTACTTTATGTTTTTCTTTAAATTTTAAATGAAATAAATTATTTAATTAATGAAAAGAAAAAATAATAAATACACAGGAACGAAAAGAAGTAATAGAAAATAATTTACCAAAAATGGCAAAATTTTCTAACAAAGCCGATTTTCAGCAGGAAATACAGAACTAAGGTAGAATAGAAATACATATCTTCTGAATTTTAAAATATTTGATAAAGCTTTTAGACTAGCATTAAAATTTGAGGAGCAATGGATATTTTGAAATCATATCTTTTTCTTATTAACAGAGTAATTAATTTAAAAATTGTTGTAAAAACTTACAAAATATTTATTTTCAATTTTGTATAGAATGAAAAGAAAAGAAGTTAAAGTTTCTGGAAGATTCAACACGAATTTCAATAATAAACACAAAATTTCCGATCGAAATATCCAAAATTTTTTCACAAACACGTCATTACTACAATGGCTTCTAAAGAGTAGCCTAAATAAAGTAGGCATTGTTCAAACTCATGTCATTCAAACATCAATATCGAAGCTACGAACTGACAAGAAAATAAATTATTTCTAAAAAAATATTTTGAAACGTGATCAAATTAAGCCCAGAACTTTTTTATACACCTAATTTTTTTATGAAATTTTGAAATATGTACATACTTCTGTGAAATATCCAATTTCGATTTCCTGTCGCTTTCAGATAGCTCCCCGACATAATATTGTTCCATCATTTTTCTTCAAACCGCAAAAAAAAACGAAATCAGAAGAACTTTAATGAAATTTTTATACAAAAATTAAACTTACTCAGCTCCTTGACTGTGTCCAACATCAACAAAATCTTTAGTACCATCTTTTCCTGCAACATCAATAAGAACATCTTCACCTCCCGGATGCTAGAATACACCAAATAAGTATTACAATTAATTAAAATTCCAAGCGTACTGCATTCGTTCAATTGACTGACTTCATTTTTAAATTTTGTTACATCGTAAACTTTATTATGTATAACAATCCATAAATTATGAGAAATATTATGCCTAGAAACTTCTTTTAATGTTATTATTCTTTTATTTTCCATATTTACTAGAAACTTTCACTAAAAAAAACAATAATCTCACTACTTTTTGGCTTAATTACAAGCAATAAATGACATTGCTCCACAAGTTGTCATGCCTACACGAAATTGATGATCGTGAATTATTTATTAGTATTAACCTTAGACAAAGTGTAACTATGGTAAAGTGGCGAAAGTTCCTATCCTTACCGTACCGCCGTTTTTCAAATTTTGACTGTTCTTTTGCAAACAATTTTCTATCTACTGCTGAAATAGATAGCACTAAAAATTGTACATATGGGTGAAAGAGAAACATAATGTCATATGATTTTGAAAAACATCCCTCATTTTTTTGTTCGAAAAATTGATCCCATGATGGTGTTGCCATTAATGTATTTTTTTTAAACTGACTGTTTAACTTTTTTAAAAAATGATGAAAATCTTTAATAATTGAGTTATTATTTAAATGAATTTTTTAATAATGAAAAATGAAATTAATATTTCTCCATTCTTTGCTATTTTAGTTTTAATGCAGTATTAGGGTGGCTCTCACTTTTACATTAAAACAAATTTGAAATTTGTGAAAAGTAGAAGTATTCTTTAATTGTTATTTCTATTAAAACATGTTCTATAAAATTTATGCGAATTATAGGTATTTTTATACAATTTTGAAAAAAAACAAATTCGATCCACCCTAATATGCATAAACAAATTAGATGCACCATAATGTACACATCTTTATTAAATACAACACTTTATTGCAAAATGCACTAACCGTTCCGGATTTGTCGGCAATTTAAAAAACCGTACTTGACTGTTTTCAGATGTTGAAAAGCAGCCAGGCACAAAACACTTAAATTTATTTTGTTTCAAACATTTAAAATTTTCCATATTTTAAACGGCGTCTAACTCCAACGATTTTTTTTGAAAGAATAACAATTTGCAATATTGGCAACACCACTAATGGGTAATTTTTAAATGTAAAGAATGAAACACAGGCAAAAATTAATATACAAATGCACACATACCAGAAAAAAAAAAATTTTGGCGCAAATTCTTTTTCTGGTATGTATGTAAAATTTGTGCCCAAACATAAGATTCCGGGATCAAATCATAAGATTCCATCTAATTTTTAAGAACATTTCATTCTCTCTCTTGCTAATGGATTTTGCCTATGAAAAATATATGTACTCTTGCGTATTCTTTTCCCCGTCTGCCACGTGCTTTTTCTAGCTACTTCGCTAGCTTTCCTCACTTTACCATAGTTACACTTTGCCTTAGATTAGGGAAAATATGGATAGGCCTTTCACAGGGGAAATTGAACCAATTTTGAGAAACACTTGCATTTTTATTGCTTATGTGTGCGGCGTAGTGGTGTCGTTAAATATGAATTCGGAGGGGCGACATTGCAAATGGGCTAAAACTCATGCACTCTGGAACTTCCGAATTGCAAAAAAATGTTTGCGTTTGATTACTACAAAAATCAAGTTTTCTTAAACTTACAAAATTAAATTATTAAATAATAATTATAAATATTTATGTGCCTATATATTTCTTTCCTGCGTAAACCAATAGCCGAAAGTCATTTCATACGTAGAGCCTCATTTTTTGGAAACTTTAAAACCAAAAAAAAAACATTTAAAACTGAAAATACTGAATTTTCAAAAATTTCGACGAATTTTAAGAATTGCCCCATTTTAACCAAAAAATGACTGTCACTGGTAGATTTCATTAAAATTAAATTAAAAAAAAAGTGGGATTTGACGTTTCGCCGTGGATTAAAAAAAAAACGAATTTTTTACTAATTTATGAATTAACATAATTTCTATTTGATTACCAATAAGTAAATAAACACCATAAAAACTTTTTTTATACCGCAAGAACGAAAATTCGCACATTTTAATAAAAAATATGTCAAACTTAGTTGTGAAAGAAAATTCCACGAATTTTTGGATGTTGTTTGTTACTACAGAAATTACAGAAATTAAACGCACTATATAGGAAATTTATTAACTTTGACTATTTAATTCAAAAGAATTTGGTTTGGAATCCGAAACGCACTAAAAATTATAAAATAAAAAAATGCAATTTTTTCTCCTCCAAAATTTGACAGTGCGGCTTGAAAATCGATGCTTCAGACACAGATATTGTAAAAACAAGTTAATGCCTACGCTTGGTATTACCGAAGTGTAACTAATAATAAAGTGAGGAAAGCTAGCGAAGTAGCCAGAAAATAACCTGACAATACGGGGGAAAGAATACGCAAGAGTACATATACTTTTCATAGGCAAAATCCATTAGGAAGAGAGAGAATGAAATGTTCTTAAAAAAATTTATGGAATCTTATAAATTACCTCTGGAATCTTAAGTTTGGGCACAAATTTTATAAAATTTTACACACATACCAGAAAAAAAAATTAGCGCCAATTTTTTTTCTGGATTGTGTGCATTTTTATATAAATTTCTGGCTTAGTTTCTTTGTTTACATTTTAAAATTACCCATTAGTGGTGTTG
This sequence comes from Xylophagus ater, assembly GCA_963422695.1. Lineage (NCBI taxonomy): Eukaryota > Metazoa > Arthropoda > Insecta > Diptera > Xylophagidae > Xylophagus > Xylophagus ater. Next base: position 34,483,932 of record OY730479.1, read on the forward strand.
CCAATATTTCAAAATGTTATTCTTTCAAAAAAAAATCAATTGAGTTACATGCGCTTTTAAAATATGGAAAATTTCAAAACTTTGAAACAAAATAAATTTAAGTTTTGTACCTGGGTGCTTTTCAACATCTGAAGACAGTCAAGTACGGTTTTTTAAATTGCCAACAAATCCGGAACGGCACACATATTATCAGTTATGGCTTTGTAAAAAAATAATAGTTAGTAGTAGTAGTTTTTCTTATGTCTCTATTTAGAAATTCTATTAATTTTAGTTAGTTGTTATGTTTTTTAATGTATTTATTTCATCAAATTTTTTAATCGTACGAACTTGGGGATTAGGGCTACTGGCGATACCTCAAAAAGAAAAAACGAGCGGAGGTGATTACCTCTTGGTCGCTTGGAAACATCATTATATTTAATTTGTATTTGTCAATTCCGTAATTATTTAAGAAATCAATGAAAAGACTGAAATGGCGAAGAATGGCAAAATGTAAATTTAATTTTTCATTATTAAAAAATGCATTTAAATAGTAACTGGTTTATTAAAGATTTTCATAATTTTTTAAAAAAGTTAAACAGTCCGTTTAAAAAAAATACATTAATGGCAACACCATCATGGGATCAATTTTTCGAACAAAAAACTATCGAAAATGTGGGATGTTTTTTAAATACAATGGATGTGTGGTTTTTCTCAGTAAAAGCCATTTAAATTCAACCAGCCATCTTTTTAGCTACCTCTCATTTTTTTTAGATTACATTATATTAGTGGAACAGACATGAATATGCATTTAGCTTTAATAAATAATATAATATATATAATAAATGTAAATAATAATTCATACAGGCACTAACACTTAAAATATTTGAAAAATACATAACAAAAAATTTCGTCTACTTATTCTGCTTATCGAAAATCGTGTCGAGGTTTATTCTTACATGCACTAACACTTGAAAAAACTTTGGCCCAGCTTCTTTGCATAGGTAAAAACTTTGGCCAAATCATTTCGCGCTTAAAAGGCACGTGGTGTTTATTTACAAAATCTGAGTTAAAAAAATTTTCGATTGCTTTCTTTGTTTCATTCTTTTTTTAGCCCAAAATTCATAAGACTATTATAAGACTATTAATCTCTCCCTTACTACAATTATCTTATAGGAAGCACGATGTAAAATAAAATATATTTGTGTAGGATTGGCAACACTATACATCAGTTAAGCGCATACAATCGGTTATCTAAATTGTTAACGAAAAAGATTTGACTCTCGCTAAGCCTTTTAACCAGAGATGCAAACCAAGACTTTTTTACAGTTGGTTCGATTTTGGTTTAAGCATGAACCTTCTTTTTGGTTTTAGGTTTGGTTTTGGTTTCTAAATATTTCAAAATTTGGTTTTGGTTTGGTTCTGGTTTAAAGACTACATAATTTTTGGTTTTGGTTTTGGTTCAGAACAAATATGTCTTTTTTCTTAGTTGTTGTGACAGAAACGAAGGAAGCCAATGTCGATTTGCTTGGCAAATTTTTTTCAGCTGTATTATTTGTTCGCTTCGTATCAATTATGTCGTAGGATTCTGAGCGCTTTTTTTTAAGATGCCGCATTAAATTTTCCGGATAATTATTTGTCATAACAATATTGCATTCATTGTACTTACTGCTATTTGTTATTGAATCACAAACAAATTTTTTTAAAAACCCGGTATTTTGTATCTTTGTTGCCTAACATTTTCTTTTAGGAAATACTAAAAAAATTATTCTTAAACTCAAAAATATACAGACTTGCTTACATTTGTCATTTAGATATGAATTTTATATCTTTTAATTTTAAGTATATTCTTCCTTGTTGTGTTTGTTTCTGTTTTTATTTTAATTAAAAACAAATTTGAAAACTGGCAAACTGTTGAATGTTGATTAACCATCGTTTTTATAAGAAAATGTAGTAGACTTTTTCAGTTTTTTTAAAAGCAAAATGTAAATTATAGGACAATTTTTTCTGTTGAACCGAACCATAAACCAATAGAAAAATTTCGGTTTATGGTTCGGTTCAAGTATTAATTTTAAAACTGGTTTGGTTTTGGTTTGGTTCGACCATAGAGTAAATATAACCTTAATAGAGTGTAGAAGTAGAAGCAATTTTTTTTCAGATTTTTCTGATTTCTAGGTGGATAAAACTACGCCATCTCTTATTAAAAATATTATTCAAAAGTTTTTGGTGTTTGTATTCGGATAAATTCTTTAAAATTTTAAATTCTTTTGAATCTTCTTATTTTACTGGCATTTGTTAATTCAATATTTTTCTCCTTTTCTGGCGAAAATGTATTTAATATTTTTTTCATTCATATTGCTATAGGAAACGTAAATTGTGGTATTTTCAACTTAGAATCGCATTTTTTTTTGTGTACACAACTTCTTATAGAAGAATTGAACTGAATTTTTTTTTGTTTTTATGAAATTCCAAATAATATGTATGTGTGTAATATTTTTCAATATTTATTATCAGGACTCTCTGCTGTGTGCAATTGGGTTTAATAGCTATGATTTTAACAAATTCAATTTCAATAATAACTTCTTGGCAGCATATAAAATTTTAAGACCATCGAATGTTGCCAAATTTTGAAAAAACAAATAATTGATTTCAGTATGGAAATGTAAATGCGTTGTGTACTTTTAATTTAGAATTTCGATTTCTTATTTGAATGAATGAAAATTTTTACGATAAGATTCACTATCGGCGATAAACTTCCATTCTTCTTATTGCAATTTTGGATACGTTGTTTTGATCATTTATCCAAATACAATTTTTTCCAATTAATAATAAAAGTAGAAAATCAAGAATTTTAATATTATGTTCTCTACAATCATTTAGTGCAAACCAATCCGGGAAATGCTGATTAGTGTGCTCGATACATTTTATACACAAATTCTTTTTTAACATTTTATTATGAAGATTGTTTTTAAAATAACTCTCGAAGCACTTTATTTGCACTTTACATACGAGAAAGAAAGTCTCTGTAGGGCATTTCAAATAAATACCATGATTACAATTTTTATGCGAAATTAAGTACTGCCTTAGCATGTCCAGGACTTTTTCTTTATGCATTATCAAATCATGACAATCCTGACAAGAAACTTTCGATGTCATTTTATAAGCAATATATTCTACAAAGTATGAAATTGTATTTTGCTGTACAACGTCAGTTTTTAAAAAGTTTTCAACATATGACACCTCTTGTATCCGATCGTCATCCTCTTCCAATGTATTGCTTGTGGACTTTTATTTTATATCTATGGAATTGTTAAACGTTTCAGCGTGGCACTCATCATAAATGAAGTCACAAGCTGGTTCACAATTAGAATATTCTGCAACCATTTCTGCTCGAATATACTTTTATGAAATGAGATACTTTACATGTATTGAGAACTATTTAGCTGAAGGGTATCTATTAAATCCACCCATGGATCTTATTACAGAAAACAAATTTTCTAAAACGTCTTGTTGTAGCTTAGCTGTTAATAGAAATTTGAATCCTTCAAGCTCGGAAATTGTGTCAATCAACAACAAAACTCCATTTGCATACTGCACCAAATCATCAAGAGCATAAACTTTCGCTGCGGTTTTTGATTTTACTGAAATATCTTGAAAATATTTTAACATTTTTTTCTGTATATTAATAGACCCGACATTACCTTTGCTCAATGGTTTTTTAAATGGATTATTCGAGCCAAAAAAATTTACATTAGCGACATCAAAAAAATTATTTCTTTTTCGCAACAAGCAGCTGTTGATTCCGCTATCAAAGAACTCTTTTCGCTAAACGTTTTTAATGAATTTATTGCTCGAATTCCTGCAGCCACAGACCAACTTAAGACTTGTACAGCCAGTTTAACAATCATTTTTTGGAAATTATTTGGCTGTGTATGCTCTTCCTTAAGTTTACAACACAATTTCGTGGTTTTATTTTTATCAAATTCGTACAATTCTTTGATAACGTCCCATGAAACTTCACCATCTTGAGTTGATAAGTTTTTATGCCCTATGGTAGGTACTACCAGAGGGTATATTAGTTTTGTCACTAAGTGTGTAACGCATAAAAATAATCATCGCAGAAAAATTTCAAGGGTATGGTTGTGCAGGGAATCAAAAGTTATATCGATTTATGCATGTCCGTCCGTCCGTCCGTCCGTCCATCCGTCTGTGGACAAGATAACTCAAAAACGCGTTATCCGATTTTGTTGAAATTTAGAATGTAAGTTGGTTGGTCCTTAACTGCGTTTGGTATTGCATTTGAGCAAAATCGATCGGCGGGGGGCAAAGTTATAAAGGAAAAACCACGGTGACCAGAAAGTTTTGTCGTTTTTTTGGTTATGGCTTTTCGGATGTAATTGGAAAATTTGTCAATCGATTTTGTTTAAATTAATTGTGCAGATTAACTACATAAATAAACGATACTATATTAAATTTCAGTCACATCGGTCCAAGGATAGTGGAGAAAGAAATAGTTCTAGCCTAAAATAAGCTTGTTCATAAAGTTTTTCTAATGTATTTTAAAAATGTATATACCGATTTGAATCAAATTTACGAAACGTGTTTATGCTATTGGACTCTAGCCTACCTGTGAATTTGGGCAAATTTGAGAATGAAGAAATGAAGTTATGGAGAGAAAAACCTTAAAATATTGAGTTAAATAGAAAGTTCGTGGCGTTTTTTTTCCAATAGATGACTTTAGAATCGTATACCTTTACTAGTTCTAACCCTATCAAGTTATATTATAGCGCGCTTAAAAGGTGATATTTTATAAAATATTTATGAAAAAAATTGTGGAATTCAGGCAGAACTAATTGGGGTAATTGGTTTTGGAAAATGAGCCAAAATTCTGAAAACAATTCCCTATATTAATGCTAAATGTACTGCCGTCTGTCCGTGGACAAAATAACTCAAAAACGTGCCAACCAATTTTGATGAAATTTAGAATGCTACTTGGTTATTGCTATAGCGGATTTCATATCGCATTTCAGCAAAATCGACTTAGGGGGAGGGAAGTTATTAAGCAAAAACGAGGGTGACCGGAAAGTTTTGTCGTTTTTTTATATGGTTTTTCGGATTTAACTGGAAAATTTGTGAATCAATTTTGTTTAAATTAATTATATTGGTTAAATACTCAAAATCGGTCCAGGGATAGTGGAGAAAGAAATAATCCTAGGAGAAAATCAGTTTGTCCACAAAGTTTTTTTGATGTACTTTAAAAACTAACATACTGATTTGCGGATTGGATTTGTCCTATTAAGGCCTAGGTTACCTGCGAATTAAAGGAAATTTTGGAAAGAGGAAACAAAGTTATGAAGAAAAAACCTTGAAATACTGTTAGATTTGACTGTTTTTCTGTCCTATTTCTACCATAGGGCATCAAAAAATCGGCTATAGGCCGATTTTATGTTACTATATGTTTATTATAAAGAATGATTCTAAATGATTTTATTAGATGAACGATATCAAATAATGCAAAAATACGTTATACTTGGAAAATAGAAAAACAGGTTTTCAGAAGAAATTCCTAGCAATGTATAGCATTTTTTGTTGTTAGATCCTTGATCACATACAAGAACTGATATTTCAATATTGGAATTTTTGCATTCTTTTAAAATTTCCAGAATCAATTTTTTCAAATCCGATCCATGGATTGGACCTGCCGATAATATATGCCCTATTATATAGGTCCAATTGGACAATAAGCCTCTGATTAGAAACGTACACACCTCAGTTGTTTGAATATTTTTCCTTTCAGATCCATTGTCTATAACACCTTCAATTAGGTCTTGTTTGCAATTATATTCCATACCTCGACGAACGCGGACTTCGTCAAAAACAATGTTTGCCTTACTTTTGGATCACTATGTTTGAAAACTTCTTTCAGCTGGTGCAAAATATCGTAATAAATACCTGGCGTTATTGCTTTTAACATTAAATATTAATATTAATATTAATATTAATATTAATATTAATATTGCACTATATTCTACTTAGAATACTTGGTGATTCATAAAATCATCAAACAATAACAATAAAACATTGTCACAACACAAGTATTCTAAGTAAAACAACTAACACAAAAACACCACACAAACAAAAACAATTCTTGGAAATATTCAAGAATTTGTAGAGCTTTCGAGAAAATATCGCCATCTAATGTACAAAAGATCTGTTCCAGAAAGCTCCGAAATGAATCATTGCTTTGTGTATGGAATAAGAATTTTCTAGACGTTGCCATCTAGCTTTAGATAGCCAAACGACCAGTCTTTTCAAGAAAGTTCGCGAAATAGACCAATCTGATATAAAAAGCGCTGTAGGGTCGAGCCTGAAATCAATTCTTAATCGATCAGTTGAAGTGAAAAGCTTCGTCAGAGATTATACAAAGCAGAGATTGGAAACGAGATTATTTTTGTGAAAGTAATTAAAATAGTGAAGCTCTAAAACTGTGATAAATAATTGTAATAATTAAATTATTGAAAGACAAGTATTTTTAAGACTAATTGTTAAGCAGAAATAAGTACAAATAAAGTTTATACACTAAATTCACATAAATAAAAAGTGTTATCATTCTAATAACATCGAACCGGAAAGACTAACACGTCACATTGGTGTCAGAAGTGGGATTATTTATTGTGAATCAGTGCGGAAAAGACAATTGTGCTAAAAATTTCTGCAAGAAAATTCGAAATTAAACTAGAAACTTCTGTGGGGAAAATTTCGAAGAAATTTGTTATTAAGAAATTTGAGTGTATAATAATTTCACGGTGCGAGAAATTTCAGGGGCGTACAAGAAATTTTGTGAGTTGTATAAAAATTTCGATTGTGCGAAATTTGAGGTTATACGTCGTGTATCCTGTGAAAATTTCGATTGTACGAGAAATTTCGTGGAAATTAAGATTATACTAGGAAATTTCGTAGTATTTAGATACTGTGCGAGAAGTTTCGATAGAACAATAGAATTTCGTGAACAATTAAAAATATTTGAACGATGGAAAGTAAATTATTAGATAGTTTGAGTACATTAGAACTATCCACAGTTCTGCGTGTGTGGAAGTCAGTTTCCACGGGAACTAAACCAGAAAAGAAGAAAAGAGTAATCGCTGAATGTGCAATAAGAGGACTAGACAGTAGCACATTCGACTTTAGTGAAATTCTGAAAGAGGGAAACCAAGAAGAAAACACGAACGTGGACAATGACAAGTCCGATTTCAGTGAAGAGGGTGCAAAAACAACAGCAAGTGTTCAAGATAATTTAAAGACGCTTATGACCATGATGATCGGTCTTCAGACTAGTCTGCAAGAAGAAATGAAAACAAATGCTTCTAGTCTTCAGACTAAAATGGATTCAACTGCTTCCGGACTCGAAAACAAAATGGATTCAACCAATTCCAGCCTACATAGTTTACAAAGTAAAATAGATTCGACTTCTGCAAGTCTAGAAAGTAAGATTGCAAGTGTATCTGACATGCAGAATAAGATGGAATCCAGCATGGGTGAATTAAAAACTCAGGTGGAATCCAGTGTTGCGAACCTTGAAACTAAAATTAGTACGGAAGTCTCTGCAGTTCGTACGGAAGTAAACAAAGTTGAGCAGAAATTGGAAGGCAAAATAACTACAGAAGTCAGCAACGTAGAACAAAAATTGGAACAAAAAGTAGCAGAAATAGAAGCAAAAATGGCTGACATCAAAGAAAATAAACCAAATATTGAGTCATCAGGTAAAAGGATGAAGCCACCAATATTTGACGGCAAAACTTCATGGCCAGTATACAAACGACAGTTTGAAGCGGCTGCTGGTGCGAACGACTGGTCCGATAAAGAAAAAGCCACAGCATTAATTCTGGCTCTACGGGGTAACGCAGCCGATTTATTGCGGACAATCTCACCAGAAAATGAGAAGAATTACAATTACATTATAACACAATTGGATATTCGATATGGGGACAACCACATGAAGGACGTATACCGAATGGAGCTCGTCAACAGAATGCAAGATTCTGGAGAGACACTTCAGGAGTTGTCAGCAGATATTGAGCGGTTGGTATACTTGTCATACCCCGATTACCCCCTGGAGCTGCAGAATGACTTGGCTGCAGAAAGATTCACCAATGCCATTCGGGATGCAGACATTCAGTTCAAGGTCCGGATTAGTGGAAAGCGCATGTTGCACGATGTGTTGGCTGTCGCGTTGACATTGGAAGCTGCAAAGAGAGCAACAAGGGCGGTTCCAATGGTACGAGCTGCTATGGTTGATGAAGACTCAACAGAGCTAACGATAGACCAACTAACCGAAAAGATAAAGGCGGATGTGCAGCAAGCTATCCAGGAATTCGAATTGAACGATACTAAAAGAAGACTGAAATGCTGGGGCTGCGGTAAAGAAGGACATTTAGAGCGGCAGTGCCCCAACCGGACAAAAGCACCGATTATGGTATCAGTCTCTCTCCTACAACAGAGTAACGACAGATTAACGACGCAAGGAGTAATCGCTGGTCATCGATGCAGGATCATCGTAGATACGGGTGCAAGTAGATCCATCGTGAACAGGAAGCTCATTAGTAGGAAACACATGAGCAGAAGCAGTAACAGTGTTCTTCAAACGGTTACAGGGGAATCATCTCCGATTCTGGGTGAAGTGATTCTAGCATTGGGGCTAGATGAGTACGTGTTTCGACATACGTTTTTGGTGGCTGATATAATGGACGATTGTATCATGGGCCTGGACTTCATGAAACAGAATGGAGTGAGCGTAAACATTGAAGATAGGTTATTGCGATGTGGAAATATTGAGTTCCCGCTAACGTTGGAGAAAGCAGATTCCAGTGACACCAAATCAAATCTACGAGACCAACAAGTTACGTCAGATGCAAATGCTGTTGTAGAAATGAAACGGACGGACGACATTGGACTGACAACTCAAGACACGGAGTTGTCAAAAAGTAAAAATAGAAGGAAAAGAAGCAAATCCAGTGTCGTAGATGCTGGAGGGGTTTTTGAGGAAACGAGTAAGGACTGCAGGAATGTGAAAAAGGTAGTAGCTATCCGTACATTAAGGATTGGAGGCGATGACATGCCGAGCATCCGAAACGCGCAGCTAAAGGATGAAGATGTTGGACCAATCCTTAAATGGAAGAAAAGGGGTCAGCGTCCAAAATGGAGCGATATTGTAATACGCAGTGATACGACAAAAAGTTATTGGGCTCAGTGGGACTCGTTACAGATGGAAAATGGCGTTCTGAGGAGAAAATAGGATTCTCCTGATGGAAAATCCAAACTAATGCAGTTGATCGTGCCTAAGTCCAAAGTACATGAGGTACTTGGTGAAGTACATGCTGGAACTTCAGGGGGACATTTGGGAGTCAACAGAACATTAGCGAAGGTGCGAGAACGATTCTATTGGGTAAACTGGCGAGCTGATGTCAAAAGCTGGTGCAGGAATTGTGACACCTGCACAAAAATTGTAGGACATCAAAAGGAAACTGAAACTGCAGTGGGGCAATATGTTGACGCTGAACTCAAGCAAGACACGAGTGAACAGGATAGCACCAGACAGACTCCACCGGAAAGGTCATCTCGACAGCATATACGGGTTCCGGTGGACAAAGTATTTGAGGAACCTGCAAACAACAAATTAAAAGATAGTGACTGCACCAACGAGATGAACTCTTTGGACGTGGTATGGCGAAAGCGAAAATCATCGAAAGTAAAAATGAAGGTGATTCATTCAAATCAGTTAGCGAAGAATCGCGGCACGGGTCCAAAAGAGTTCTGTTCGGGACGAACAGATTTAAGAATGGGGTAGTGCACTATATTCTACTTAGAATACTTGGTGATTCATAAAATCATCAAACAATAACAATAAAACATTGTCACAACACAAGTATTCTAAGTAAAACAACTAACACAAAAACACCACACAAACAAAAACAATTCTTGGAAATATTCAAGAATTTGTAGAGCTTTCGAGAAAATATCGCCATCTAATGTACAAAAGATCTGTTCCAGAAAGCTCCGAAATGAATCATTGCTTTGTGTATGGAATAAGAATTTTCTAGACGTTGCCATCTAGCTTTAGATAGCCAAACGACCAGTCTTTTCAAGAAAGTTCGCGAAATAGACCAATCTGATATAAAAAGCGCTGTAGGGTCGAGCCTGAAATCAATTCTTAATCGATCAGTTGAAGTGAAAAGCTTCGTCAGAGATTATACAAAGCAGAGATTGGAAACGAGATTATTTTTGTGAAAGTAATTAAAATAGTGAAGCTCTAAAACTGTGATAAATAATTGTAATAATTAAATTATTGAAAGACAAGTATTTTTAAGACTAATTGTTAAGCAGAAATAAGTACAAATAAAGTTTATACACTAAATTCACATAAATAAAAAGTGTTATCATTCTAATAACATCGAACCGGAAAGACTAACACGTCACAATATTAATATTAATATTAATATTAATATACTAATCAACATTTCCCGGATTGGTTAAAGAACATAAAATTAAAATTCTTGATTTTCTACTTTTATTATTAATTGGAAAAAATTGTATTTGGATTAATGATCAAAACAACGTATCCAAAATTGCAATAAGAAGAATGGAAGTTTATCGCCGATAGTGAATCTTATCGTAAAAATTTTCATTCATTCAAATAAGAAATCGAAATTCTAAATTAAAAGTACACAACGCATTTACATTTCCATACTGAAATCAATTATTTGTTTTTTCAAAATTTGGCAACATTCGATGGTCTTAAAATTTTATATGCTGCCAAGAAGTTATTATTGAAATTGAATTTGTTAAAATCATAGCTATTAAACCCAATTGCACACAGCAGAGAGTCCTGATAATAAATATTGAAAAATATTACACACATACATATTATTTGGAATTTCATAAAAACAAAAAAAAATTCAGTTCAATTCTTCTATAAGAAGTTGTGTACACAAAAAAAAATGCGATTCTAAGTTGAAAATACCACAATTTACGTTTCCTATAGCAATATGAATGAAAAAAATATTAAATACATTTTCGCCAGAAAAGGAGAAAAATATTGAATTAACAAATCCCAGTAAAATAAGAAGATTCAAAAGAATTTAAAATTTTAAAGAATTTATCCGAATACAAACACCAAAAACTTTTGAATAATATTTTTAATAAGAGATGGCGTAGTTTTATCCACCTAGAAATCAGAAAAATCTGAAAAAAAATTGCTTCTACTTCTACACTCTATAAAGGTTATATTTACTCTATGGTTCGACCGAATCATTTTAAAAGTAGTTTGGTTTTGGTTTTGGTTTTGGTTTCGGAAAATTTCGATGGTTCAGTGGTTTTGGTTCGGTTCAAAGTGGTTCAAAGAAACCGGTTTGCATCTCTGCTTTTAAACAGTAAAGTCGCATTTGAAAAAATAAGAAAAGTTTATAATTTAAAAGGTAAGTAAAGAAATTTAAAGTAAAGTATCAAGATAAGTTTTTTTATATTTGAATAATTACTTTTGTTTGATTTTTTTTTTAACATAATTTTTATAATTAACATTAAAAATAATAAAGTTTTATAGTCTTTCGAATTAAAAGAAGTGTTGTTTACTTCGAACCTAGTGAACCCACAAACATGGTGTCAGAAGTGTTTTAAAGAATCATATTTTCTTTAACAGTGGATTATTTTAAAAGAAAAGTGCATAAAAGAAGAATTTTTCAAAAAAAAAAAATTGTGCTGTAAAACATTAAAATTTTTTTTCAAGTGTAACGGCTAACATAAATCTATTGTTAAAACATTTTTTTGTGACCTTGTAGAACAGCTGAAAAACTATTATTTAAAAAAAAAAGAAAAAATTTCAAATTAAACAAAAAAAAAAGGAACTGTTCCTTTGAAATTTTTTAATAATATATACAGGGTGTAACGTATAACTTTTTTTAATTTTAAATATCATATAAAAAAAAATTTTTTTTTCGAATTCAATTTTAAAAATTTATGGATTTAAATCTAGATAAGCTAACCACAATTGAATTGCAGCAATTGCTACGCGATAGAAATTTATCATATAGATATAATTTGAAGATAGACCTTATTGAAAGGCTACAAAAGGCATTAGACGAAGAAAAATTACAAAAAAACCAAGAGATTACAGAAGCTGGAAGTAATATAAAAGAAATTTTTGAGGAAAACGATAGTGAAACAACAAAAATGACTAAACCAGAGCCAGCATCAAAAAATAATTTTGTTTTCAAAGATGTTGAAGAATCTTTGGAAATATTCAACGGACAGTCCAGCAAAGATATTCATTCGTGGACTAAAGAATTTGAAGAAATTGCTACAGTTTGCGAATGGAATGATACACAAAAATACCTATATGCAAGAAGATTGCTAAGAGGAGCTGCTAAGTTGGCAATCGAAGCAGAATTTGGTATTACCAGTTGGGGAAAGTTGAAGGCTCTATTACAAAAAGAGTTTGGAGATCCACATTTAAGTATTGACATACATAAACAATTAAGTTCAACAAAGAAAAGTAATGCAGAGTCATACTTAGAATATTTATACAAAATGAAAAGAATTGCAAACAATGGAAAGGTTGATGAAGCATCATTAATCTCATACATTGTGGTATACCTGATTTTGCAACGAATAAGGCGATGTTGTACGAAGCGAAAGATTTAGACGATTTAAAACGAAAATTCAAATCCTATGAAGTAATGAGAAGTGAAATGAGTCTCAGAAGAAAATCCAGTAATGGTCAAGGAACTTCTTCAGGGAAACAGAAGAATTCTGAACGATGTTCAAATTGCGGATCATTTTCTCATATATCAACAGAATGTCCAAATAAATCAAAGGGGGCACGTTGTTTTAGTTGTGGTGATTTTGGACATATTGCACCGAAATGCCACAAAAAGACAGAACAAAATAGCACTGCCAACGTAAAATGCATAAATGTTCCGGATATGAATATTAACGTCGATATAAACAATGAGACATTTCTTGCCTTTGTTGATACAGGTAGCGATGTTATCTTAATAAAGAGATCTATCATTGAAAAATTTGGGAAAATAGTTTTTAATGGATCAGGAATATTTTTAACAGGTTTTGGTCAAAATACAACAAAAACTATGGGATCTTGCAATATTACTATTGGGATTAACAACGAAAGTTATTCGGTAGTATGTCACGTTGTGGAAGACAATTGGTTGCTAGACGATATTTTACTGGGGAAAAATTTTTTAAAACATACGATACTTTTCATTGAAAATGGAAAAGTACAAATTTCGAAAGCCAAATCAAATAATCCGCCTGAAAATTTTTTGAATCGAATTGAAATTTTTCCAATACTTAAAGAAAATAACAACATTGAAATAATTGAAAACGAAAAGATACGAAATGAAATAATGCAAATAATAGAAACATTTGAACCAGATATACCGATTAAATCCTGTATTGAAATGAAAATAAGTCTAGAAAATGAAAGTCCAGTATACCAAAAGCCAAGGCGGTTGGCCCCGAAGGAAAAAGAAATTGTAAATAATCAGATTGAACAATGGTTAAAAGGAAATATAATTAAGCATAGTAGTTCTGATTTTGCAAGTCCTATTGTACTCGTCAAGAAAAAAGATAGTAGCCATCGTTTATGTATCGATTTTCGAAAGCTTAACAAAGCTATAATTAAAGATCGCTACCCATTACCATTAATGGAAGAAATTTTGGAATCTCTTCATGATTCTTGTGGCTTTACGACTCTTGATTTAAAGAACGGGTTTTTTCACGTAGATATTGAAGAGTCAAGTCGGAAACATACATCATTTGTCACGCCTGACGGACAATACGAGTTTTTGAAAGTACCATTTGGATTGTGCAATTCAACTGCAGTTTTTCAAAGATTTATCAACACTGTTTTCAAACAACTCATACAAACAAATGTTGCTTTAGTCTATATGGATGATCTAATAATCCCAGCGAATAGCGAAGAAGAAAATTTAAGAAAATTGAAATTAGTGTTAGAGATAGCGCAAAGAAACGGTTTAATTATAAATTGGGCAAAATGTAAATTTTTGAAAAAATCTATTGAATTTCTTGGGCATGTAATTCACGACGGAACAATTAAACCGTCGAAAGAAAAGATAAAAGCAGTGCAAAATTTTTCGGTTCCTTCAAACATAAAACATATTCAAAGTTTTTTGGGTCTGACCGGATTTTTTCGAATTTTCATTCCACAATACGCTAATATTGCTAAGCCTCTTTCAGATTTAACAAAGAAAAATATACCCTTTGCATTTGGTATAGATCAAAAAATTGCTTTCAACTCTTTAAAGGAATTGCTTTGTAAAGATCCAGTTCTTAAATTATTTAATCCCAACTTAGAAACAGAATTACATACAGATGCAAGCAAAGTAGGTTATGGTGGTGTACTTCTGCAGAAGCACTGTGAAGATAACAAATTGCATCCAGTATTTTTTTTAAGTTTTAAGACGTCATCAGCTGAAAAAAATTATACGAGCTACGAATTGGAAGTAATAGCGATTATTCGATCATTGAAGAAACTAAGGTCTTACCTCCTGGGACTTAAGTTTAATATATACACAGATTGTAAAGCTTTCCAATGCACAATGCAAAAAAAGGAATTAGGTAGTAAAATCGCAAGATGGGCTCTTTTAATACAAGAGTTTGATTGCACCGTGTTACATCGCAGTGGTACATCTATGCGGCATGTGGATGCCTTAAGCAGGTATCCATCTATTTTAAAAATTGAAGATGGTATCTTACAAAGGATACGTAGTGCGCAACACAAAGATGAAACGTGTCAGCTAATATTTAAAATGTTTGAGAAGGAAAAAGAATATAACGACTTTATGATTCGACAAGGTGTCCTTTACAAATTTGTTGAAGGAAATTATTTGTTAGTTGTCCCGAAAGTAATGCAATCAGAATTAATAAAAAATATACATGAGCAGGGACATATTAATTCAAAAAAAATGGAAGTTATTGTTCGCCGAGATTATTACATACCGAATTTGACCAAATATATAAAAAATGTTGTAAACAATTGCATCGCATGTATTCTTGTTTCTAGGAAACATGGTAAACAAGAAGGTCTACTGAATCCCATTGAAAAAAGTGAAATTCCATTGCATACATATCATCTTGATCATCTGGGTCCTTTAGCTTCAACAGCTAAAAGTTACAAGCATCTATTTGTAGTCGTTGATGCTTTCACTAAATTCACATGGATATATCCTGTAAAGAATACTACATCAGAAGAAGTTATAAAGAAAATTTCTTCGCAAAGTGAAATATTCGGTAACCCGTATAGAATGATCACGGATAAAGGTACATGTTTTACATCAAACATTTTTAAAGAATATTGTTCTTTACAGAAAATTTCACATGTGCTTATTACCACTGGTATTCCAAGAGGAAACGGACAAGTTGAACGTATAAACAAAATTATTATCGAAGTACTGTCCAAGCTATCATTAGACAATCCACAACAGTGGTACAAACATGTTCCAAACTTACAGCGTATCATAAATTCAATAAAAAGCAGAAGTACGAACAGAACGTCTTTCGAACTGATGTTCGGTACCAAAATGTATAAACCTGAAGATTACAACTTATCCAAAATATTAGAAGAAGAAATAGAAAACGCTTATGATGATGAACGAACAAACATTAGAAAAGCAGCCAAAGATGAAATAGAGAAAATACAACAAGAAAATATAAATACATTTAATAAAAAAAGAAAACCAGCTCATCAATATGACAGTAATGACCTAGTTGCGATTAAACGTACGCAATTTGGTACAGGTCTGAAACTGTACCCAAAATTTTTAGGATCTTACAAGATTGTCAAGGTTAAAAGGAACGATCGTTATGATTTGGTCAAAGTAGGACATCACGATGGACCGAATACTACATCATCCGCAGCTGACTTTATGAAATTGTGGCAAGACAGCGAGGATGATAACGATGACGAGCCAGAATCGCCTGGGTCATGCGATAAGCAGGATGGCCGAATGTAGGATTGGCAACACTATAATCAGTTAAGCGTATACAATCGGTTATCTAAATTGTTAACGAAAAAGATTTGACTCTCGCTAAGCTTTTTAACCAGTAAAGTCGTATTTGAAAAAATAAGAAAAGTTTATAATTTAAAAGATAAGTAAAGAAATTTAAAGTAAAGTATCAAGATAAGTTTTTTTATATTTGAATAATTACTTTTGTTTGATTTTTTTTTTAACATAATTTTTATAATTAACATTAAAAATAATAAAGTTTTATAGTCTTTCGAATTAAAAGAAGTGTTGTTTACTTCGAACCTAGTGAACCCACATTTGGTTTAGAGGTTACTTCTTTCTTTCTAATGAAAAATTTTAATTTTCCTTCTTTATTTTGTGCGGAATTTTTTGTTTCTGTCATTCTCAAAGGAAGTATTGGGAAGATCGTGTCTAATTTCTCTTCATTTCCCAGTCAAATTACTGTCTGTTTACTATACTGAGGTATTGTCTCAGTATAATTTCGCGACTTTAATGACGTGTTCCATAATATCTTTGAGGCTAATTTTTACGTTTGCATTAATATTTTGATTTAGTTTGCTTTAAATAGCAGATTTTGAATTATTGCTCTTTATTTTTTGGTGAATATTAATAAAAGTTAAAAAAATATATAAAACCGATTTTCTAATATATTATTTTTGGCTAAAAACACTTTGAATTTTATTAATTTCAGCTTGTTCCATTATTACTTTAAGACATTGTATATGTTTCAAATGGTTATTTCATTTGATATAATTAACTTCACAAACTTATTAAAAAGAGGGAATTTATTTACGTTCACATAATTTATTTATGTTCACATAAATTTAAATACGATTTTGGACATTCGAATACTTTGTTTTTCGCGGCATTCTGCTCTAAACTTAACGACAAAGTATGGAAAGCTCCAAGCGTAGGCATTAACTCGTTTTTACGATATCTGTGTCTGAAGCATCGATTTTCACGCCGAACTGTCACATTTGGAGGGGAAAAAATTGCGTTTTTTTAATTTATAATTTTTAGTGCGTTTCGGATTCCAAACCGAATTCTTTTGAATTAAATAATCAAAGTTCATACATTTCCTATATAAAGTGTTTAATTTCTGGGTGTAATAACAAACAACATCCAAAAATTCGTGGAATTTTCTTTCACAACTAAGTTTGACATATATTTTATTAAAATGTGCGAATTTTCGATCTAGCCGTATAAAAAAAGTTTTTATGGTGTTTATTTACTTATTGGTAATCAAATAGAAATTATGTTAATTCATAAATAAGTAAAAAATTCGTTTTTTTTTAATCCACGGCGAAACGTCAAATCCTACTTTTTTTTAAATTTAATTTTAATGAAATCTACCAGTGACAGTCATTTTTTGGTTAAAATGGGGGCAATTCTCAAAATTCGAAATTTTTGAAAATTCAGCATTTTCAGTTTTGAATGTTTTTTTTTGGTTTTAAAGTTTCCAAAAAATGAGGCTCTACGTATGAAATGGCCTTCGGCTATTGGTTTACGCAGCAAAGAAAATACATAGCCACATAAATGTTTATAATTATTATTTAATAATTTAATTTTGTATATTTAAGAAAAACTTGATTTTTGTAGCAATCAAACGCAAACATTTTTTTGCAATTCGGATGTTCCAGAATGCATGAGCTTTTGGCCCATTTGCAATGTCGCCCCTCCGAATTCATGTTTTTAACGCCACCACTACGCCGCACACACAAGCAATAAAAATGCAAGTGAATTCCAAAAGTGCTTCAATTTCCCCTGTAAAAGGCCTATCCATATTTTCCCTAATCTGAGGAAAGCTCCTATCAAGCGTAGGTATAAAGTCGTTTTTACGATACGGATATGAATGAAGCCCCGTTTTTAGCTCGTACTGTCAATTTTGGAGGGAAAAATATTTTATTTTTTTAATTTCTAATTTTTAGTGCGTTTCAAATAGCAAACAAAATTCTTTTGAATTAAATAATTAAACTTAGAAAATTTGCAATATGAAGTGTTTAATTTCTGGGTGTAATAGCAAACAGCATCGAAAACTTCCTGGAATTTCCTTTCACATGTAAGTTTGATATATATTTTATTAAAATGGGCGAATTTTCATTATTGCTGTATAAAAAAATTTTTATGGTGTTTATTTACTTATAATTAATCAAACAGAAATTATGTTAATTCATAATTTGGAAAAAATTTGTTTTTTTGAATCAAGTATGAATCGTAATTCCAAGCGGGAAATCCCACTTTCTTTTTATTTAAATTAAAACTAAAACTACCAGTGACAGTCATTTTGTTGGTCAAAATGGGGGCAATTCTCAAAATTCGTTGATGTTTTTGAAAATTCAGCATTTTCAGTTTTAAATGCCTTTTTTTGGTTTTAAGGTTTCCAAAAAATGAGGCTCCACGTATGAAATGGCTTACGGCTATTGGTTTACGCAAGAAAAAATATATAGGCACATACATTATAATTAATATTTAATATTTAATTTTGTATGTTTAAGAAAAACTTGATTTTTGTAGCAATCAAATGCAAACATTTTTTTGCAATTCGGATGTTCCAGAATGCATGAGTTTTAGCCCATTTGCAATGTCGCCCCTCCGAATTCATATTTTTAACGACACCACTACGCCGCACAAATAAGCAATAAAAATGCAAGTGTATTTCAAAATAGCTTCAATTTCCCCTGCAAAAGGCCCATCCGTATATTCTGGGGCTCAACCACAATTGGAGTCTCAACAATGATAGAAAAAGACGCGATTGTCCAAGAGTTTAGGATTTCACAACAGGTGACGCCATCGTATATTCTAGAAAAAGAAGGACGCTGAGTGTGTCCTTTTCGTGTTTTGGAATTTTTGTAGACTCAACCACAATTTTGCAGTCTACATATTTTGGAGCCAATTTTGGAATCTACAGAAAGCTCTAGAGAAAGAACTCGAATTGTTTTGCTTTGTTCGTGTGGAATTTCACAACAACGACGCGTTACGAAATAGATTAAAAAATAACGAAGGAACTTTTTTGCGTTGTTTTTTTTTAAGTGTTGTTTTATTCCTTTCTTTTTGGGACTTTCGTTTTTTTTGTAATAACTACATTATAAGAATTGAAAATCTTACTTGACGAAACTAAATAAGAATGGGAAGAAAAATGGGAAATCCAAAGGAGATTAGAATCTGATTTAGAAGATAAGGACGCAAAATTAGCAGCAAATGAAGAAGAGAAAAAGCAAGCCGAGAAAAATTTCAGAAGGAAATTGGAAATATCATTCTATAACATTCGAAACAAAGGGCTAGCACGCAACATTGGTGTCAGAAGTGCAATTACTTATTGTGAATCAGTGCGGAAAAGACAATTGTCTGAATATTTAGAAATTAAAAAAATGCAATTTTTTCTCCTCCAAAATTTGACAGTGCGGCTTGAAAATCAAAGCTTCAGACACAGATATTGTAAAAACGAGTTAATGCCTACGCTTGGTATTACCGAAGTGTAACTAATAATAAAGTGAGGAAAGCTAGCGAAGTAGCCAGAAAAAATACCTGACAATACGGGGGAAGGAATACGCAAGAGTACATATACTTTTCATAGGCAAAATCCATTAGGAAGAGAGAGAATGAAATGTTCTTAAAAAAATATATGGAATCTTATAAATTACCCCTGGAATCTTAAGTTTGGGCACAAATTTTATAAAATTTTACACACATACCAGAAAAAAAAATTAGCGCCAATACTTTTTTTCTGGATTGTGTGCATTTTTATATAAATTTCTGGCTTAGTTTCTTTGTTTACATTTTAAAATTACCCATTAGTGGTGTTGCCAATATTACAAAATGTTATTCTTTCAAAAAAAAATCAATTGAGTTACATGCGCTTTTAAAATATGGAAAATTTTAAAACTTTGAAACAAAATAAATTTAAGTTTTGTACCTGGGTGCTTTTCAACATCTGAAAATAGTCAAGTACGGTTTTTTAAATTGCCGACAAATCCGGAACGGCACACATATTATCAGTTATGGCTTTGTAAAAAAATAATAGTTAGTAGTAGTAGTTTTTCTTATGTCTCTATTTAGAAAATATTATTAAACAAACCCCAGAAATCAAGGGAATCAAGCAAAAATTGTAGAAACCTGTATTGATGCAACAAATAAAAGTTAAATGTTCACTAGTTGGTTCAGTTCCGAAAATCCTTGCCTACAGCATCGCATCCAGCTTTTAAATTTCTTTATTTTGGTGTTATTAAGGAAACATTGTTTATGGGAATCGAAACAAATCTATAGCTTAAGGAAAGAAACCCGTAAGAAAAGAATTCATAAGGAAGAAATTAATTTTTATGCACATATAAGAAAAATTTCGCCTTCGTCTTTTTTTACGTTATCCTATTGCACATCCTTACGAAATTAAATCTACTTTAACCAAATTCTCCAAGGAACAAGCACACCAAATTTCGTTGCAATCTCATCAGAAGTTTTCAAGATAAAATTAGGTCCCATATTTCATAACCCCGTACCTCCCGAATGACAATGAAATCGTTACATACTTTTGGTAAATGGTAAAAAAACAAAAAACAATATCTGCCGTAGAACAAAATCTAAAAATATCAGTTTTTTTAATATACAAAAGAAAAAAGAAAAAAAACTCCATACACAACGATCTGAGTTTTATTTTTTCGATTGCGAATGAGATGAGATAAAGAATGAAAAAAAATTCATTCAACCTTTTAGAAGAAATACATTTCCTATGAAAAACACCATCCATTGAATTCTTTTTGTTAATCGAGCATCCACTTTTAGATTTTCGATTTTAACAAAAGCGTTGTGATATTTTCTTCCACTTGGTACTTCTTTATTTATTAATTTTTCTATGGTGCCATTCTATTTTTAAAAAATTATTTCATAAAAAATAAATAAAAATTAATTTATTTTATTTAATTTGTTTTTAATTTAATTTTATTATATCTATCTTTTTCATTACAAAGTTGGATAAACACTTTATTAAATGAATAGAATACCTTTTCTTTTAATAACTATATGTGTTTGTCCTTAAAATCTAGGGAATTAAATTGTTTTATGAAAACTCGAGTAGTTCGAGCTACCCGAGTTTTGACGAAAAAAAGCTCGGAAACTCGAGCTCGAAAAAAGTGTCAGATTTTGCCAACTCTAGTCAAGCCGCAATTTTAGTTCTTCTAGCATTGACTTTGATATAATAGTTTGTTGAATTTGTAATGATTCAAATAAAAATTTTAAAACACCT
This sequence comes from Xylophagus ater, assembly GCA_963422695.1. Taxonomy (NCBI): domain Eukaryota; kingdom Metazoa; phylum Arthropoda; class Insecta; order Diptera; family Xylophagidae; genus Xylophagus; species Xylophagus ater. Next base: position 34,505,202 of record OY730479.1, read on the forward strand.
TCACTTGTAAGAAGGTTGATATTTCGCCTACTTAATTCCTCAACTGCCATTTTCATTTGAGAAATGTATTTTTTTTCAGCTCGAGCCTTCCAACATAAACTCGAGTTTTATCGATTTAATTTTATACGAGCGTGCTCGAGCTAGCTCGAGCCGAGTAGTTCGAGCTGCCAACTCTATTCAAAACTTTACATTGTAAAAATAAAAAATAAAAAAAAGAAGTGTGCTTTTGACCACACTGTAGAAGTGAAATAGAAGCTTTTCTTTATGGTTTGTCAGCGAGTTGCATTTGTTCCGTTTGTTTAGCATGTTGCCTAGCCCTACATGCCCGCATCCGTTCTGCACCAGTCATAGCCGTACTCGTCGAAGCCTTGTCAACGAGTTGTTTTTGTTCCGCTTGTTGAGCAAGTTGCCTAGCCCTACATGCCCGCATCCGTTCTGCACCAGTCATAGCCGTACTCGTCGAAACCTTGTCAGCATGAAAGCATTGTCAGCGTGTTGTGATTGATCAGAATTGTCGACTCGCAAACGTTTCTTACCCGAAGTCATTGTAGCTGTAGTAAGAAGCAATGCTCGTTAATGTATGTTAGATGCGCTGACCGCTATGCAATATTCGTATGTGCCAGCCTTATGCACAGAAACGACGCGATTTTTAGTCAGCTTACACTGATGTGACATGTGACGCTGCGTTACAAAGTTAGCGTTCCATGATTTTTTCCATATAAAAAGTTAAAAAATTTGTATCAACCACAGCGCCAATACGGTGGCAGATAGAACTATTTGGTCTTCGACAAAAATATTACTCATTATAATTTCCACAATATTGCCGAACATTGTAATCATCTAGGACGTCCATATAATAAGATATTTTGTAATGTGACGTTTCATCTAAGTTCAAAAATTGTTATTGCATACAGCGCCGAAATGGTGGGAGATAGAACTATTGGGTCTTCGACGGAAATAGTCGCCATAAAAACATCTACAACTTTGCCGAACATTTCAATCATGTACGACCTCTATATACAAAGTTCGAAAAAAATTTCATAAATTTATATCGACTACAGCGCCAATATGGTGGCAAATAGAACTAGTTGGTTTGAGAAGGAAATATTACTCATTATAACCTCCACAATAATGCCGAAGGTTGTAATTGTCTAGGACGTCCGTATAATAAGATATTTTGTAATGTAACGTTTCGTCAAATTGTTATTGAATACAGCGCCGAAGTGGTTGGATATAGAACTATTGTCTTCGACGGAAATAATCCCCATAAAAACCTCCACAACTTTGTTGAACATTTCAATCGTGTACGACCTCTACATAAAAAGTTTTAAAACATTTCAAAAATTTGTATCGACTACAGCGCTAATACGGTGATAGATAGAACTATTTAGTCTTCAACGAAAATAAATCTAATCACAACCTCCACAATATTGTTGAACATTGTAATCATCTAGGATGTCCATATAATGAGATATTTTGTAATGTAACGTTTCGTCACACAAAATCGTCACATAATTTTTGCAAAACGTCCCCATAGAAGAATTTCACTTCAAAAATCAATAGAATTTCTTTCTGTTTTTCTTTTTACCACCTTAATACTAGAAAACTTATTTGTACTATAAGGTAAACATTAAGGCACATGACATGTGTTTCTATTTTAACTATTATCTACTTATCACTTAGTTTATGAAAATAAAATGTAAAACGAGTAAAAGATTCCTATTTGAACACTTTCATGAATCAAAAATATTATTTAATTAAGTGATATCATTTAGATTTTAATTGATTTATGTTACGGTTTCAGGCAAATAACTGCTGAAGAAGAACACGTAGTTTAAAACTTGCAATCCCGAAGGAATATATTAATATTGAACATTTATTTCTTAGCAAGTGACGAGCAAAAGCTGAGGTATGCTTGCATTTTTTCGAATTGGTTATTGATTTGTAAATACTTAGGCCAAAATACTTGTAGCTTTTTGAGCAGACCCGCTAATGGCATGCCGAAAAGAACATTTGATTCACCTAGAAAATCATTCATTAGTATTCCATCTGATGGGTTACCCACAGAGGCTTTAGGCGCAACAACGTTGGCAGAAGTTAGGTTAGAGTTAATTAGGTTATTAACAGATTTGGTTATAAAATTACGTTTATTTTCAATTTTCAATTTAAACTGTTCTTTTCTTTCCAAATAGTTTTTGTATTCCGGGCAACCCCTATAGCTAGCTGGGTGTCCCTCTTGCATACAATTTGTGCACAAGGACAATTGTCCTTGCATAGGACAATTGTCCTTGACATGATTGGTACCGCACTTTACGCATCTCCTCTCATACGCACAATTTTGGCTGATATGACCAAATCTTTGGCATCGAAAACATTGTATAGGGCCCGACCTATTTATCTTTTCCCAAGTTATTTTTTGATATAACAAGTACTTAATATCAATCAACTCACTGACATTTTGCCCTGGTTCCAATTGTACTATGAACATATTTAAATCGAGTCCTTGATCCCTAGATCTAGGGGTAGAGAAGGGAGAAATTTTAAAAATTGCAACAGTTGGAGCTTTTTCCTTAATACTTGCAAGTATCTCCACAGGAGTATACTCAGACGTAATTCCCTTTAGAAGCAGAGTGTCCTTCTTCAAAGCCTTTTGTGTGAATGTGAAACCGTTCACTTTCACTGATATCAAAGTGTTCAAAATATATCTATGTATCGTTGAATCAGACACAAAAACTTTAAATTTACCTATTCCAGTATTTTGTACTTTTAAATTTACTTTATTGGAGTAATTAAGTAAAATGGAATCAATCACTCCTCTTGCATTTCCCCCATGAACATAAATTGGAGGACACCAATCTATTTTTTGCCTAAGATTATCTGCAGATTTGTTATTATTATGTAAATTATTGTTATTAACCTTAATATTGTTATTGTTCTTATCTTTCGATGTTCTTCTAAAGTTAGTGTCCACTTCCTCGTCTCCTAACTCCTCCAGTACTTTGAAACGATTCTCGGAATTTTTCGTTGACGTATTTTTCCAGTTTGAGTTATCCAGATGAGCACTAGATTCGTCCATGCTGTCTTCATTGCTCGGATTTAATTTTGGATAAATCCAGCTATCATTTAAACCAGATCCAGAAGCTAATGGATCTGCATCATTGTCATCAACCAAATCATAAGTACAAGGCATTCTTAGGCCCGGTTTGTTCACTCTTGATCAACTTTAATCCATGATTATTCCAGTAGTTAATCATGGATTGCGTTTGTTCACCAAAATTTTAATCACAGAATCCATGATTTGGTTAGTTAATCCATGATTTCGTTAATCAGCCGATTTTCCGTGATTAACGCCATTTAATCCATGATTTACTGGAATTTCGTTTGTTCATGCTTGGTTATCAGACTGCGTTTTACTTTTGGCATTGTATTTTGACATTGCATTTTGACATTCATATAACAATATTCAGTGAAAATTTTGAGTGATACAAAATTAATAATAATAAAATAGCAAGAAATGGAGTGCAATTATTATTATTAATTATGTCCTTTCTATACGAGGCCTCGAAAATTTGACTTGATATTGAATTTTCGACAAATTATTGTTAAAATACCGATGATATGATTGAAAATTTTTTAAGTTAATTTAATTTTTTTTTATTGTTTTAAATAAGTACTATTAAATTCATAAAATTGGATTCATATTGTCTAATCAAAAGGAATATAAACGAAATAAATAAATCAGAAACAATTTCGCGATATTCAACAAATCGCCAATTCTAACAAGTCATTAATCATTCGACACGGATTTTTGGGTTCGAAATCCCTTTTATATACTTTCCACATATTATCCAGATTTGCTGCCCATGAATGTGTTTAGAAAATGAATTTAAAGAATAATGCGCTCAATTAAAAAAGATTTTTGTCTCCTTGTGTCCTTTCATTTCATTTTCATACAAAAACCATATCATGAACATTTTATGTAATATGTAAACAATTTTATTACACAAATTGAAATTTATATTAAATTTACTCAAAATTAATAAATAAACATAAAGTAATTTAAAATCGGCCTATAGCCGATTTTTTAATGCCCTATGGTAGAAATGGGAGAGAAAAATTGTGAAAACTAACAATATATCAAGGCTCTTCTTCATAACTTTGTTTGCCCTTGTCAAAATTTTCTCTAATTTGTAAGTAACTCAGACCCTGGTAGCATAGGTCTAATTTGCAAATTTCATTCAAATCGGTGCATTAGTTCTGAAAATACATCAAAAAAACTTTCTGAACAGGGTTATTTCTTCCTACGACTACTTCTTTCTCCACTATCCTTAGACCGATATCACTGAAATTTACAATGGCATGGTCTATTAATGTAGTCAACCAATATAATTAATTTAAACAAAATTGCTTTACCAATTTTCCAATTAAACCCGAAAAGCTATAGAAAAAAAACGACAAAACTTTATGGTCGCCCCTGTTTTTGCTTAATAACTTCGCTGCCCCTCCGTCGATTTTGCTGAAATGCAATACCAAAACCACTATAGCAATAACCAAGTAGCATTCTAAATTTCATCAAAATTGGATAACGCGTTTTTGAGTTATCTTGTTCACGGACGGACGGTAGTACCAAACATGGAGCATTAATATAGGGAATTTTTTTCAGAATTTTGGCTCATTTTCAAAACCCAATTACCCCAATTTGTTCTGCCAGAATTTCACAATTTTTTTTCTAAGTATTCTATAAAATGTTACCTTTTCAGCGCGCTATAATATAACTTGATAGGATTAGAACTACTAAAGTTATACGATTCTAAAGCCAACTATTGGAAAAAAAACGCCACGAACTTTCTGCTTAACTGAATATTTTAAGGTTTTTCTCTCCATAACTTTGTTTCTTCATTCTCAAATTGGCCCAAATTCACAGGTAGGGTGGCGTCTAATAGTATAAACACGTTTCGTAAATTTGATTCAAATCCGTATATAACTTTTTAAAATACATTGGAAAAACTTTATGAACAGGCTTATTTTAGGCTACAACTATTTCTTTCTCCACTATCCTTGGACCGATTTGACTGAAAATTAATTCGGTATCGTCTATTTATGCAGTTAACTTACATAATTAATTTGTACAAAATCGGGTCACAAATTTTCCAATTACATCCGAAAAACCATAACCAAAAAAACGACAAAACTTTCTGGTCACCCTGGTTTTTCCTTTATAACTTTGCCCCCCGTGGATCGATTTGGCTCAAATGCAATACCAAAGCAAGTTAAGGAATAAGCAACTCAAATTATAAATTTCATCAAAATCGGATAACGCGTTTTTGAGTTATCTTGTCTACGGACGGACGGACATGCATAAATCGATATAACTTTTGATTCCCTACACAACCATACCCTTGAAATTTTTCTCCGATCATTATTTCTATGTGTTACACACTTAGTGACAAAACTAATATACCCTCTGGTAGTACCTACCATAGGGCATAATAAAAACATTTTAAATAATTGCCGAAATCAATTATTTAAAAATCCAAAAATTTAAATTGATCATGGATTAAAATTTGACAGATGCATTGGAAAACAATGGAAAACCACTGGAAAAATGGAAGAATCTATGGTTTGGTAATCAAGGTGAACAAAAAGTGAACAAACGCATTTCGTTAATCACAATTCATAATCATGGATTTAGCAAAATCTGTGATTACCTTATCACAGATTTGATCAAGAGTGAACAAACCGGGCCTAAAAGTTACACTTTTGCGTTCACTGGTCAACTTTCATTGACTACGGTGACGTCATGACATCGACACTATCGCTCACTGGTTTAAATCGGTGTCGATTTGAGTAACTTTTTTTTGACGAATATCATGGGGCATAGCTGAATATTGTCATTTCTATTTCGTCAGTTTGATTTTGAATTCAAAACAAATTTTCATGAATTCACTATTTTCTTTTAATTATTTGGCAAATTTATAGAAAAATTATAGTTTTAGTAATAAGTTTATATTCAATTCGTTGAATTATATTCGAAAAAAATTTAAAATATTAAATTTATAAAAAAAGTAAAATCATAAAATATGTTTTTTATATAAAAATTTGTTACTAAATTAAATGTTAAAAATAAATAGATTTCATGACAATAATTTTAATAATTACAGTACATTAACTAAGCTACCAATGCGCATTTTCTAAAATTGAGATTTCGAAATGGCACTAATTGACTACGACTACGACTACGATCGTTCACTCGCAAACAACTTACATTTTTCGACAACGGCTTTCTTGATATTAACTTACACCGACTTTTTTTTACACCGGTGTGATCGAGTGAAAAGTACCCCGGAATGCATTCTGCACCCGTAAGGATATTGTTCCATAAAAGCCGAGTAACGTACAGTTAAAAGACACAGTCAGATGGCACAGTTCGACGAGACGGTTCAATTACAGAGTTCAAAGAGACAGTTCGACGAGACAGTTAGATGACACATTTCGTCGAGACTTTTTGATTACAGAGTTCGAAGAGACAGTTCGACGAGACAGTCAGATGACACAGTCCGACGACACAGTTTAAACAGACAGTTCGACGACAGAGTTAAAAGACATCAGTTCGACGACAGAGTTAAGGGACACAGTTCGATTAGACAGTCCATTTAAGTAAACTTAAAACGTGAAAAAGAAAAGTTAAATAAATAAAAAGAATTATTGTAGAAAAGTAAGTTGAAGGATTAAAAGTAAAAAGAATTTTTAAAAAGAATTGTTGTGGAAAATAAAAGTTGAATAATTATTAATGTTGAATAACAATTGTTGTTGAAAATAAAAGTTGAATTAATATTGTTGAAAATAGAAGTTGAATAATTAAAATGAATTATTGTTGAAAAGAAAAGTTGAAAATTAAAAACAATTATTGTTGTAAACAACAGTTGAAGAATTGAAAAGAATTATAGTTGAAAAGAAAAGTTGAAGAATTAAAAAGAATTATTGTTGAAAAGAGCAATTGAAGAATCAAAAGAATTATTGTTGAAAAGAAAAATATTAAAGATTTAAACCTGTTAAATAAAAGTGTTGATGAATTTTTTTTAAAGAAATAAAATCCTTAAAGTAAATAAGTGAAAAGAAGGGTTTTACTTTACCACCAGCCCACATTAGTATTGAATCCGGTCGAAATCTGAGAAAGTGAAAGAATTTCTGAGTTAATGTTGCCAGAATCATTGCAACGAAATATTACACAACACGTATTCTTTCGCACTTATTGCCACGTGCTTTTTCTGTTTACTTCGCTAGCCTTCCATACTTTATCATTAGCTATACTTTGTCTTAGTTAATATAACTATTACTTCGTTTACATGATCAGATTGAAGTTGACTTCAATCCGAATATCGTGCATGTATAACCAGATCGACGTGAATCAATTCTATCACAAAAATTTTTCTGATCGACTTGAAATTTGCATGTTAACCCAGATCGACTACAAATCGAATTAAAAATTTAAAATTGGAGTATGAAAAGAGGGAAAACATAACATCTATGAAATTGACGCTGATTTGAAGTCGTTTTCAAGTCAATCTTTCAATACGTTAAAGATAAAAAACTCGGGTTGAACTTCAAGTCGATCTCAAGTCAATTCTGAAATCGCCATGTAAACGAAGTATATGACTCAGTATAATAAACAGACAGTAATATGACTGGGAAATGAAGAGAAATTAGACGCGATCTTCCCAATACTTCCTTTGAGAATGACAGAAACAAAAAATTGCGCAGAAAATAAGGAAAGGAAATTAAAATTTTTCATTAGAAAGAATGAAGTAACCTATAAACCAAATATATTCTATTTTACCATGTGATTCCTATAAGATATTTGGAGCAAGGAAGAGCATAAATAGTCTTATAATAGTCTTATGCGTTTCGGACTAAAGAAAGAATGAAACAAAGAATGCAATCGGAACTTTTTTTTGGCCAATTTGTGACAAAAAGTACCACGTGCTTTTTAAGCGCGAAATCATTTGGCCAAAGTTTTTACCTATGCAAATAAGTTGGGCCAAAGTTTTTTCAAGTGTTGGTGCCTGTCTGAATAAGCTCTCGTGACTATTTTCGATAAGCATGTCGCTTCTTTGTAAGGAGTAGAATTTTTTTTATTTTATATACATATTTCAGTAATTGGAAAACATCATTGCAAGTAGAAGGAACTTTTTTTGATTTCAATAATTAGAAAACAACATAACTTAAAATTTGAAACTTGAAAATTGGTAAAAATGCGCATAATATCAATATTTTTAAGTTCTTAATTAAACATGCAATTAATTCAAAATATTTCAAATATTTGTACATTTTGCATCATGTGTCGAAATTTACCGACATTTGGCGAAGTTTTAAAATTTTATTTTACAATTTTTCTTAAAGACCGTCAATTTTCGGGAGATTTCGGTAAATTTTGGCAAATTTCGGTAAATTTCGGCACACTTCGGTAAACTTCGGCAGCAAAGTTTTATCCCAATCAAACGAAAGGTGTAGCAGCGCATAAAATTCGAACAAACAAACAAACATTGATTTTTATATATTAGGTAAAAAAATTGAAAAGAATTGGGCTCGTCACGAGACTTGATTATTTTTGTGAAAATTGTTCGCAAGTTTAACAGATCATTCTGATTGGTCAGGGAAAACTTAAAATAATTTGTACGCGCGACAACGTTTCGCATTTCTCATTTTAGGATTTTCAAACCAAACATTTTCGTTTAAAAATTCTACTAATAGGCCCATTACACTACACATGCACGCATGCGCAATCACTTGATTGTGCAGTTTTGCTTTGCCCACACACAACGCATTCTTTACGTCAAGTTTACGCAGTCTTTATTTTATAAATCAGATTATTTTCGCAGTTTTTAGTAGCGTTTGCTTTACGTATCCATAAAGTGACCAGACGTACTGATTTAAAATTTGTACCGAATATTGTACTGATTTTGAAAATATTTCAAATATTATATTGAAATTCGGTCAATTTAACGCTAAAATGCTTGGAGTTGAGTTATGTATATATGTAAAAAATTCTAACGTTGACACGCTGCTTGATTGGTGGCGCAGTGTTTCAACACTAATCGAAATAAAGACAATATGCGCTAGGAAATCTGATCTGTATTTCTTATATCGTAGAATATTCTCAATTTTTTTTCATTTCATAAGGAATAATTAATATAAATACATTAAATAATTTAATTTTGCTGTTTTATTTCATTAATAGCCCAAAATAAAAAATGTACTGAATTTGTCCTCAAAAAATCTGGTCACTTTACGTGCCGACAACTATCGTTTAACTGCGTAAATTTCACCACACATTACACATGCATGCATGCGCAGCAGAAATCGAATCAAAATAGTTTTGATTTACGCAGTCAGCACGTGCAACCACACAATCATCGCCACACACTATCATTCTGCATGCGCAAGCAAGTGATTGCGCATGCATGCATGTGTAGTGTAATGGGCCTATTATTTGCATAAGAGAACGTCATAATTCTCATTGACATTAGGCGCGCAACTATTCCATTGAACTCGCGGACACTAGGATTTTTGTTATTACCGCCCTTTGCCCGAATTTGCGCCAACATATTCTCTAATGGATCCTGATTTAGTCGAGATGTTAATATAAAGTTAATTTTTAAATATTTGTCCGAAAATATATCTGTACTTAAATTTAAAATAACATTAATTGTAAGATGTAATCCGTCAAAACAATAGTTTTTTTTTTTTTTGCAGGGAGACCCAATTTTGTAAGATATTCTTTGAATTCATTTAAATAATTAAATTGAGTACAATTTTTTGTTAATGGCTTCCGATATGGATTTTTTTCCGCACAATTACGACTATTTAGGCAGTCAAAAACTTTGTCAAAACTACGAGCGAATTTACTCGTCGCTGCTGCATATAATTTCATCGTTTGTGGAAAGGAGTTATTTTCTAATAATGCATCTATTGCGTCTGCCATACTATTGCTCAGGACTTGCACTGCAAGTCTGACATTCATTTTATCAAAAATCCCTGGTTCCATATGTTTTTTTGTTATCTTTGGACACAACCTATATTTTTTTGATTTTTCGTCTATGCTATAAACACTTTTTATAACTTCCCAACTCGCAGGTCCGTCAGGAGTCTCAATAGTGCAATCTTTGAGTGTATATCTTATATTTTTTAATAAATGAGGAGGATCATATAATGCAATTATTTTATTCTGATTATAATAAAAAATATGGCTTCTCTTTATTAATATCTAACAGCCTATAGCATTTTTGATTATTCATACCTTGATCGCACACTATAGCTCTAACCGTAAGCCCTATTTCGAAGCATATTTTTACATTAGCCTCCAATTTTTGTTTTAAAATGGCACCATCAATGCTGTTTTCAGAAACAAAATAACTAATTATATGTTTCCAATTAGAAAACAAGCCCCTGATCATGAAAACGCATATTTGTTTTCCTAGTAATAATTTCCTATCATTTTCATCTAAATGCACTAACCCATCTACGAGATCATAAGATGTATTATAAACTAAATCTCTTCTGATTGATATTTCATCAAATAATAACACTGCCTGCTTACACTGCTTGTCCATTTTATTAACTATTTGTACCAAATTTTTTATTAAAAGATCATCAAAACCTGGTTGAAGTCGTTTCACAGGACTCCACTTATATATAGCTGACCTTAGATTAGGGAAAATATGGATAGGCCTTTCGCAGGGGAAATTGAAGCACTTTTGGAATTCACTTGCATTTTTTTGCTTATGTGTGCGGCGTAGTGGTGGCGTTAAAAACATGAATTCGGGGGGACAACATTGCAAATGGGCTAAAAGCTCATGCATTCTGTAACATCCGAATTGCAAAAAAATGTTTGCGTTTGATTGCTAAAAAATCAAGATTTTCTTAAACATACAAAATTAAATTATTAAATAATAATTATAAACACGTATGTGCCTATATATGTCCTTTCCTGCGTAAACCAATAGCCGAAAGCCATTTCATACGTAGAGCCTCATTTTTTGGAAACTTTAAAACCAAAAAAAAAGCATTTAAAACTGAAAATGCTGAATTTTCAAAAATTTCGACGAATTTTAAGAATTGCCCCCATTTTAACCAAAAATGACTGTCACTGGTAGATTTCGTTAAAATCGAAATAAAAAAAAAATGGGATTTGACATTTCGGCGTGGATTCAAAAAAAACCAATTTTTTACTAATTTATGAATTAACATAATTTCTATTTGATTACCAAAAAGTAAATAAACACCATAAAAACTTTTTTTTATACGGCAATAATGAAAATTAGCCCATTATAATAAAAAATAAGTGAAACTTAGTTGTGAAAGAAAATTCCAAGAATTTTTCGATGTTGTTTGTTATTACACCCAGAAATTAAACACTTTATATAGGAAATTTATTAACTTTGATTATTTAATTCAAAAGAATTTGGTTTGGAATCCGAAACGCAATAAAAATTATAAATTAAAAAAACGCAAGTTTTTTCCCCTCCAAATTTGACAGTTCGGCGTGATAATAAATGCTTCAGACACAGATATCGTAAAAACGAGTTAATGCCTACGCTTGTAGCTGACTGACTAGGTAAGTGAAGACATAAATAATCACGCAAGAAATTATAACAAGATGCAGACTTATAATTGACATTTTGAGACAAATATTTTTGGATATCATTATAGCTATTCTTTTCAGCTAAAATCATTTTACAAAATTCTTTGCTATTTAAGTTTAGGCTAGGTAACGAATCGATATGAGCATCAATGGACTTGTTTTCTTTCAATTGTTTTATTTTTTCTAACAACATTTCCTTTTCTTTCCGTAATTGCATGCATTCCTCAGAAAAACTTTTAGCATTCTTTTTATAATATTCCAATTTTTCTTGTATCCTCCTACATTGACTACAAAAGGGAATGTCTTCGGCGGAATCAGAAATGCTTCGCCTTAAATTCGACGGAGACTTAAGACAGTTCACCTCACTTAAGCTAATATCACTTTCATTATGAAGAATATTATTTATGGAAGCAGGCCCATTGTATGTTTTCTTTGGTATCAACACTGATTGCGGAACTTCATCTAAACTATTATCGTTAAATTCGTAAACATCACATATCTGATCTTTCGAATTATAATCTATATCTAGTGATATTTTATTTAAAGCACTATCGTTCAACTTTTCAATTGGTCTAAATGTAGGACAAGTACCAGCCACAAGTTTTTGTTTTCCTATATGTTCGGGATCAAAGTGTTTTACGCAAATAAACTTATTTTTTGTATTACAATTTTCTTCCAAACGGCAAATACTGATCCATTGTTTCCTTAATTTTGCATTCTTTGGAAACGCAAAAAATTTCCCTTTGCCAAAACTTTTACAGTTTTCCATACAACATTTTCTATATTTTTTTCTTTCTAGCTTGGAGTTTAAAAAAATTTTTTCATTTTCTCCGTGCCCCAACAAAAGAGTAGGTATCGCTCCTCCGATTAATTTTCTTCTACCGAGAAATTGTTTCTCAAAATGACGACTAGAGATTCGCACAATAGTTCTTTTGCAGTATTCTGGACTTAGTTGCAAATTATGGCATCATTTTTCAAACAAATTGATATCTTTCGGAAAACGAAAAAAAGTAACATTTGATGAAAAATGTTTCCCACTGCAACCAGATATGCAACATCTGAGGAAATTCGTTTTTTTTTAGCCTTGAAAAAGGCTGTTGGTTTTAAATTCAAAGAATCACTCATTTTTTTTTTTACTTTTTTCTAAAGACAACTTGAGCGCAAGAAGTATACGATTAGAATGAGGCACTCGCAGAAAAATTATAATACGTTCAATATTATCAAATTATGCACACAATCGAACATACAAAATATTTCTAAAAGTACGTTTGAATTCTAAAATCAGGCTAGCAAAATACAGACACCAAATATATCAATCCATACCATTCATATTTCTCCATAAGATATATTCAAAGCCATAAATTGCTTATATGCGCACATGAATAGAACAAAAGTTTCTCTACCATCAAACACTTTAATTCTAAAACTAGAAGAAACAAAAAAAAACCAAGAACAAAATATACTCATCCACGGGATTCATAAGATGAATGAATTCAAAGCTTAATTTCCTTAAATGATTTGAAAAAAGTTTTCTATACTAATCAATCAAGTACAAAAACCAAAGCTTAAAAACGAAATGTAAAAATAAGAAAGAATTCTCCTCGTATATTTTTTCCTCATATTTCATTTAGTTTTATAAGTCAAAATTTGTGGGCAAACCCATTTTTACACATCTTATCATAATTTATTGTCTTTGGTATTATACTGTGACTTGGGTTTCTATCGTTTGGAGTAATCGAACGAGAAGTTAAAAAAGTGACCATTTCTACTGCATAATTTTGTATGAAAACGAGAAAAATGAAATTTCCAGTTAATGTATCTCTGGGGACGAAATTTAATAAATGTTGTAAAAATTAATTATTCAAGCCAAAAGAAATGACTATTTTTACTAATAAAGATGTAATTACAAACCTTTAACTAATTTTGTATATAAAAACTTAGAAAACCTTCGAAAAAGAAAAGTAGTCTCGATATTTCTATTATAATGATGACGTGTGCATTCACTTATTAAAGATTTTCTCAATTTTCAAATACAAAGATCAAAATTTTGGAAAAGGAGTCATTCACCAAAATTTTATTAGTTCTTTGCTTTTCTTTTTGAAACAATGGTTAATGATAAGAATTAATCTAAATAAAGAATAAGAAAGAAAATTTTAAAATTAAAAATATTAAAAGAAAAATTGACGTCAAGGTTAAAAAAAATTAAAAGGTTTTCTTGAACAAAAGTTTAATATACCTGGCTCTGTTCTTTTCAATGGAATAAAACGAAATAGATATAGTTAACGTAGGTGTGTTCCCGAATATGCCTAAAATCAATTTTCCGCACCTATAAATACGAGTGAAACGAAACGAAAGAATTCATAATAGATTCAACTGTTCTGTAGTTCACAGTTAATATATAAAAGTGAGATTTTAGTGGAGAAAATTATTGATTAAAAGTGAAATATTATTAGCAAGCCAAGTGTTGGAAGAAAAAGACTAATTATTCAAATTTATTTTGTGAAATTCACATCGTACTTTATTTTATAATTAAAAGGTAAGAGGTTTCATTCTTTTAAATATATTTTGAATTCATTTTAATTTTCGTGGAAGAAAAAGAAAGATTTTTAAAATGGCGTCATTTATATTTCCTTTGTGTTTGAGAAAATTCGAGACGCAGATTAGAATCCAAAGACAAAGAAAGTTTATTTTTCAATCGAAATCAATTTACAGAAAATTTGTAATTGGTTTAAATAATACTCAAGCGTAGTAATAATAATTAGAAGTTTTGAATTTTTGTGAAAATTTCATCATTAAAAATTTCTCAGTCATTTATGCGTCATAAAATTTTCACGACAATTTTATTTATAAAAATGGATATTTCCTAGAAATATTTAATTTGTTTTCTTCCCTTCGTCATTTGAGAAAATTTCTTGGCCGCTTCCCAAAAGTTATGAAATTCTAATTATAATGAAATATTTTTAGAACAATGACGAGACATTTTCAGTTCAATGAAATTTTATTCTAAATTTATTTTTTTATATTTCAGTTAGAAAAATAACCCCGCAAAATGCAGATTTTTGTGAAGACATTAACAGGTAAAACTATTACATTAGAAGTCGAAGCTTCCGATACTATTGAAAACGTAAAAGCCAAGATCCAAGACAAGGAAGGAATTCCTCCAGATCAACAACGTTTGATCTTCGCTGGAAAGCAATTGGAAGATGGTCGTACACTTTCCGATTACAACATTCAAAAGGAATCTACTCTTCATTTGGTTTTACGTTTGAGGGGTGGTATGCAAATTTTTGTCAAGACTTTGACTGGCAAAACAATTACTTTAGAAGTCGAAGCTTCCGATACTATTGAAAACGTAAAAGCCAAGATCCAAGACAAGGAAGGAATTCCTCCAGATCAACAACGTTTGATCTTCGCTGGAAAGCAATTGGAAGATGGTCGTACACTTTCCGATTACAACATTCAAAAAGAATCTACTCTTCATTTGGTTTTACGTTTGAGGGGTGGTATGCAAATTTTTGTCAAGACTTTGACTGGCAAAACAATTACTTTAGAAGTCGAAGCTTCAGATACTATTGAAAACGTAAAAGCCAAGATCCAAGACAAGGAAGGAATTCCTCCAGATCAACAACGTTTGATCTTCGCTGGAAAGCAATTGGAAGATGGTCGTACACTTTCCGATTACAACATTCAAAAAGAATCTACTCTTCATTTGGTTTTACGTTTGAGGGGTGGTATGCAAATTTTTGTCAAGACTTTGACTGGCAAAACAATTACTTTAGAAGTCGAAGCTTCAGATACTATTGAAAACGTAAAAGCCAAGATCCAAGACAAGGAAGGAATTCCTCCAGATCAACAACGTTTGATCTTCGCTGGAAAGCAATTGGAAGATGGTCGTACACTTTCCGATTACAACATTCAAAAAGAATCTACTCTTCATTTGGTTTTACGTTTGAGGGGTGGTATGCAAATTTTTGTCAAGACTTTGACTGGCAAAACAATTACTTTAGAAGTTGAAGCTTCAGATACTATTGAAAACGTAAAAGCCAAGATCCAAGACAAGGAAGGAATTCCTCCAGATCAACAACGTTTGATCTTCGCTGGAAAGCAATTGGAAGATGGTCGTACACTTTCCGATTACAACATTCAAAAAGAATCTACTCTTCATTTGGTTTTACGTTTGAGGGGTGGTATGCAAATTTTTGTCAAGACTTTGACTGGCAAAACAATTACTTTAGAAGTCGAAGCTTCAGATACTATTGAAAACGTAAAAGCCAAGATCCAAGACAAGGAAGGAATTCCTCCAGATCAACAACGTTTGATCTTCGCTGGAAAGCAATTGGAAGATGGTCGTACACTTTCCGATTACAACATTCAAAAAGAATCTACTCTTCATTTGGTTCTACGTTTGAGGGGTGGTATGCAAATTTTTGTCAAGACTTTGACTGGCAAAACAATTACTTTAGAAGTCGAAGCTTCCGATACTATTGAAAACGTAAAAGCCAAGATCCAAGACAAGGAAGGAATTCCTCCAGATCAACAACGTTTGATCTTCGCTGGAAAGCAATTGGAAGATGGTCGTACACTTTCCGATTACAACATTCAAAAAGAATCTACTCTTCATTTGGTTTTACGTTTGAGGGGTGGTATGCAAATTTTTGTCAAGACTTTGACTGGCAAAACAATTACTTTAGAAGTCGAAGCTTCCGATACTATTGAAAACGTAAAAGCCAAGATCCAAGACAAGGAAGGAATTCCTCCAGATCAACAACGTTTGATCTTCGCTGGAAAGCAATTGGAAGATGGTCGTACACTTTCCGATTACAACATTCAAAAAGAATCTACTCTTCATTTGGTTTTACGTTTGAGGGGTGGTATGCAAATTTTTGTCAAGACTTTGACTGGCAAAACAATTACTTTAGAAGTCGAAGCTTCAGATACTATTGAAAACGTAAAAGCCAAGATCCAAGACAAGGAAGGAATTCCTCCAGATCAACAACGTTTGATCTTCGCTGGAAAGCAATTGGAAGATGGTCGTACACTTTCCGATTACAACATTCAAAAAGAATCTACTCTTCATTTGGTTCTACGTTTGAGGGGTGGTATGCAAATTTTTGTCAAGACTTTGACTGGCAAAACAATTACTTTAGAAGTCGAAGCTTCCGATACTATTGAAAACGTAAAAGCCAAGATCCAAGACAAGGAAGGAATTCCTCCAGATCAACAACGTTTGATCTTCGCTGGAAAGCAATTGGAAGATGGTCGTACACTTTCCGATTACAACATTCAAAAAGAATCTACTCTACATTTGGTTTTACGTCTTCGAGGAGGTATATAAAAATGTTTGTCTTGAAATTGGAAGAATTTGATTTAATAAAAATGTTTGGCAAATTATATTGTATTTTCTTGTTATTAGAAAATTTGTTTTTTCAAGAGTTTTTTTTGTTTATGGCGGAGAAATCTTGTCTCGAGAAATCGAATTGTTTTGAATTCTTGTTTTCGAGAATTTATATTTGCTAGATTCCCATTTTTTAAGCGAGATTTTGGATTATTTGTTTTATGGCTTGGTTATAAATTTTGTCCACTGATAAGGGAACACATTGGTGTAATGACATGAAAAAGCATTTTTTTTACATTAGAAATATTTCTATTCTCTAGTTGTCGACGAAATTTATTGGCAGACAATACAGGTAGTCTGAAGGCATCTTAACAAAAGTAGGTTATGATAGTGTGAATGCACGGATAAATTGAACGGGGAAGAAAAAATCCATTCCAAGCACTATTTTTAATTTTAATACAATGATTTTGTATCCTTTCGATAAATTTTTATATAAATTTTATTTAGTTGGAATTAGGACCTTATTGTAGTAATTTAAACACCTTTTCAATTACTGCCAACGTTTCGTCTACTTTGTTTAGGATTTTTCAAAGCTGGAACAACACATTAATATATTTAAATTAGATTATATTGGAAATTATTTCTAATCAAACAAACAATAAAAGAATATATAAAGAAATAGATAGTTTAGTGTGTGTACCTTATTGCGTGGTGTACACTATCGTCAAATCAAAACACTTAACAACATACATTGAAAACGGATTATATTTTTTAAAAGTTAAACGACAACTAGATAAATGAAAAGTTAATAATCCACTACTATTACTATTATCTTTTATTAACTGCCAAATTTTTCTGTCCAAATGCTTTAAAATGATACTTATAGTGTTTTTGTCAAAAAAATTTCTTGGACAGGGAAACTCCACCCAAAACATTCGCGTGTGCACAGCGTACGGGGTATAGTCCTCAGGCCCGGGAGACATTTTGAAAATTTCATTTTGGCCCGCGCTTAAAAGTATTTGCCCGCCCCTGATTTAAGGAGTGATGTTGAAGGCCTTAACAACATATATAATATTCTGAACTCCTAAATGACTAAAGGAATATATAATGTGATAGAATAGTTGTAGTAAATTTAATTTAAAGAATTTTTTTCCGTTTTTTTTTGTTTTGTTTTCTTTTTTTTGTCCTGTTGTTTCTTGGCTAAATCTAAGACAGTTAGTAATCCTGTTTCATTTATTTTTATTTTCAATTATTTTAGTTTGTAAGGTAGTGGATTATTAACTTTTCATTTATCTAGTTGTCGTTTAACTTTTAAAAAATATAATCCGTTTTCAATATATGTTGTTAAGTGTTTTGATTTGACGATAGTGCACACCACGCAATAAGGTACACACACTAAACTGTCTATTTTTTCTTTTTTATATATTCTTTTATTGTTTGTTTGATTAGAAATAATTTCCAATATAATCTAATGTGAATATATTAATGTGTTGTTCCAGCCTGGAAAAAGTCTAAATAAAGTAGACGAAATGTTGGCAGTAATTGAAAAGGTGTTTAAATTGCTACAATAAGGTCATAATTCCAACTAAATAAAATTTATATAAAACACTATTTTTAATTAAGTGTTAAGACATACTGAATCAGAATTTTCTTCAGCAAAAAAGCAATCAGAGGAACAGTTGAAAATTTATTCCTTTTTTCGGTTTTGGAGTTATACTAAGCTGTCAGAAATTTTAACTGCATCGAATGTTTAAAATTTGTAGATTTCTATTTTTTAGGTTAATTACGCGCGAAAATTTTTCTCTAAAAGAAATTCTGCCAGGGAACGATTGGCAATGAAATGGAACAAATTGATAATCAGCTGATTCGAAATTTAATTTTAGTACAGGGATATATATTTTCATAAGTTTTGAAGAAGATATTAAATAAAATCAAATCGTGTAAACAAAAATATCAACATTATATAATTGCCGATATATAATCATTTTTGAAACAAGTTATTGCATATGATGTACAAAAAAAAACAAATGAAAATAAATGTTTTATTTTCTGAAGAGAATTCTGATTTATGGTTAAGGATTAAGACATACTAAATCAGAATTCTCTTCAGAAAAAAAAAACATTTCATATGAAATTAACTTTTATTTGACACTTCACGCGTCCGTCGCGTTCAATGCGTCCGTCGCGACCGTCGAGATTGCCTCCAGGGTAAGTTATAGGACAATCATTGTAATGAAGGAAAGAATTTTACAATGGAAAATTAAACTATTACAAAGATTATTTCTTTAAAAAAAAAATAAGAAAAACGTTCGGTTTTCACTAGTTCCAAAATTTCCTTCATTGCAATGATCGTCCTACGTTTTTCTTTGATTTTCAATGAAAGCTAGTTATACTTCTTTTACGATTGTCAGAGAAACTTGCAGTCAGATTTTCGTTCACAGCTAAGTCTTGTTATGGTTTGTTATAAGAAGAAAGTTTTTTTCATCGAATTCAATTTGATTATTTCTTTCTTTTCCTTTTTTTACCGATGAGCCACAAATTTTATCCATTTTTTAAAATATATTTTTATATATTATAATTACTTTTTATTGCGAGGACGAAGTTAGAGGTTAGAATATCGATGAAAAATTTCTGATGAAGGAATCAACTTGGCAGGTTCTCTCCAGTGGAATGAAATGAAATTGAAACGCAGTTCACAAAACAGCTGATCGATTAAAACATGTTTCATCATTCAAATTATAGAAACAATTATAAAAAAACAAATTACGTAATATACCTAAGATTTTTTATTTAAAACCTATATACTAAACTTTTTCACATGTTTTGCATTATTTTGTTTTAAAGAAACAATCGTTGTAATAGGTTAATTTTCCATTGTAAAATTATTTCCTTCATTACAATGATCGTCCTATAATTTAGGCCTTAGTATGTCTTAAACCCTAAGGATGTTCAAAGGAGGAGGTTGAGATGTTGAAAATGTCCTTCATTTTCACCCAGTTTGTAATCTTTTTTAGGATATACAGAAAACGTGAAAAATTACAGTTTGCAGTTTTTAAACCCACATAGTAGATGCTACTAGAGGGTATATTAGCTTACCCACTACATTTGGAACGAATAGAAATAACCATCGGAGAACGGTATCAAGGCACTAGATCTGTAGAGAAAATTGAATGTTTAAATTTAAAGAGTTTTTTTGTATGTTCGTCCGTGTGAGATAACTCAAAAACCAGTTGTGCCATTTCAGTGAAATATTGATAGTGAATTGATATTGCATTTCAAATAAATCCGCCCGAAGGAAGGCGATAATATACACCCATTCGAATTCGGTATGAATTTCAAATTCACTCGAAATGTAAATTGGTGTTCTCAATTTCATTCGATTTTACTCAATTCCAATTTTTTCGAAATCACTTCAAATCCATTTTCGAAACATCAGAAGTATCAACTGATTGTTTTATTATTCAATTTACATCAAAAAATATTGTGAAATTTTTTTAATTGCAATGGAAAATGAAAAAAGAGAACAAAATAGAAAAGAAACAATTAGAAAAAAAAATTTTAATTTTTAATTAAAATAAAACCAAATATCACAGTATAAACAGTAAGAAAAATGCCGAACAAAATGTGAAAGCTGACGAGTCACCTCGCCAATTTTGCGCTTATTTTTAGAATTATACGCCCGTCTTTGCCACCCATAATTTTTATATTCCATGCATGTGCGCCTTTTCTCAATAAAAAATGTATATAAATACAACCCGCCATCTTTATAGCTATCTATAATTTTTTTAGATTACATTATGTTAGTGCGACAGAAATAAATATAGATTTAGTATTAACAAAGTGTAACTAATAATAAAGTGGGTAATTCTCAAATGGTATGTTGATATAACCGTAACTTTCCATACGAAGAATTATTTAAGCCAATGTACATAAATGCCCAAATTACTATTCAGAACATCGATTCAGGCATACATTTGTCGTCGTTTATTGCCACCTTTTTTGAAAATTTTCCCTAATATGAAAAAAAAGGGTTTGCCACCTCGCTAAATCTAATTTCGAAAAGGAAATTATTTATACTGTCGGGAAATTTTTTGCCACCAATTTTTCTGACGTGTTTTGTAGCTAGTCAGTATTTTTCCGTTAGTAAATTGTATGAAAGATTTCGTCAATTTTAAATCAAAAATTTTTTTTCTGTTTAACGATTAATTCTCAATTAAATTAATTTTTACTTTAGTACTATTTAGCACTAAACTAAATAAAATTATTTTTCTCTTTTAGAAAAATAATAATTTTAGCAAAAAAAAAAATTTTTAGTTAAAAAAAAAAATTAACAAAAAATGACAATATATTCTCCGAATAATAAAAACATATGTTTCGAACTCAATGACTAAATACACATTTACTTGCACCCATTCTGACGCATTTTATCAACCATATGTGGTGTCTTGGAAAAGTGACTTCGAATGTCGACAAATGCAGCCTGAATCGCTGTTCTGGATTTGATTCCATTTCGCTGTCAAAATAGGAATTTCGGCATTGATCGGATCTTTGTTGCTACAGGGCGAATTTACGATTTGAGAATTACACCCGAAAGTTGAATTGACAGCCGAAAAAGCGAAAAGTGTTTGTCATTTCGTGAGACTTCAAATTGCTTTACGTTTGTGTTTTTATCAATAACTAAATTATTAAATTTTCTGAATATGACCGTGGAGTCAACACATTCTCTCCAGAAGGGCGTTTATTTCAAGTCGAATATGCTATCGAAGCGATTAAACTCGGATCAACTGCGATTGGGATTTGTACGCCTCAGGGTGTTGTTTTGGCTGTTGAGAAAAGAGTTACATCTCCTTTAATGGAAACATCAACTGTTAAGAAAACCGTCGAAGTTGATTCGCATATTGGCTGTGCTACTTCCGGTCTTATGGCAGATGCCCGAACACTCATTGATCGTGCACGAGTTGAATGCCAAAATCATTGGTTCGTTTATAACGAACGAATGTCGATTGAATCTTGTGCACAAGCGGTTTCAAGTTTGGCAATACAATTTGGTGATAGTGCCGATGGTGGATCGGCAATGAGTCGTCCATTTGGGGTGGCAATTTTATTTGCAGGAATCGAAAATTGTGAGCCACAATTATGGCATATGGATCCATCTGGTAATATATCCGTTATGGTGCTAAAGTGATTGGTTCCGGTAGTGAAGGTGCTCAACAGAATCTTCAAGATAATTATACGCCCGAAATGACAATTAGTGATGCTGTCTATTTAGCATTAAACACTCTTAAACAAGTTATGGAAGAGAAATTAAATTCAACTAATGTTGAAATAATGACAATGACACCAGATAAATTATTCCGTATGCATACTAAAGCTGAAGTAGAAGAAATCATTGGTAAATTGCAGTAAAAATTAATGGATTAAGATTACTTTTGGTATATTGGAATGAAGAATTCAATTTTTTTTTACTTAATAAAAATAATTGAAAAGGAGAATGACAAGTCTTGACGTTGACATGACGATATTCTCGGATGGAACTAGAAAACTTATATTCAGAGAGTTCAGCTTTTCAAACAAGTCCAAAAGAAATTGACCTTTAAGCCACCAAATCTCGGTATGAATTAGAAACATCGAAAAGATGTTTTTTCAACGTCTTAGAACAAAATCACCTCTGCTTTCAGACGTATGAGTCGTTTCAAAACCTTTCCCTTCGAAAAAGCCAACGCACTTCGGTGTGATATAAAATTAGCTATCTATTATAATAATAATAATAATAATAAATAATAAAGTAATAAAATTATAATAAAAAAGTTTTTTCCGGAACATCATTTATAAATTTTGTAGTAGAAAAAGCTTAATAAATAATTTATAACTAAAAAAAAAAAAAATTTTTCGGCATCGGGGATTCGATCTCAAGCATTTGGTTTTAGTAAGCCAATCTCTTGCTAACCATACCGTCGACTTCAATTATTGAACTGGATCAGATTCGTTAATATAAAATCAGAACTGAATGATTAATCTATCTACACGAAGTCCTTTTTACAAATATTGTATTATTAAAAATGAGGAGAAATGATCACATGTGCTATTATTTATATTATTTATACTATACGTATACTTATTTTATATTTCCTGGAATGACTGGGAGAAAATATAAAATGT
Source organism: Xylophagus ater (assembly GCA_963422695.1). Classification (NCBI taxonomy): domain Eukaryota; kingdom Metazoa; phylum Arthropoda; class Insecta; order Diptera; family Xylophagidae; genus Xylophagus; species Xylophagus ater. Next base: position 34,528,337 of record OY730479.1, read on the forward strand.
CACATGGTCAACTGTATGTCGCTCTATCACGATGTAGAAGCAGAGGAGGTATAAAAATAGAATGCAAGCTAGAACAAAAGGTCATAAAAAACATTGTATTTGAAGAAGCAGTGAAATAAATCACAAAAGCAGTTACATACTTTTTTTTGCTTCTTACTCTATTATGCTTTATTTTTTACCATTACATTACAAGAAAACTAAAATCTACTCGAATTCCACATAAATACTTGCTGTTGTTTTTGGTATTTTTTCGTTTTTTGGTTTTGTTTGATGAATAAAATATAATTTCTTTGTTAAATTATAATTTTTTATTGCATTTTTTTACTTATTCTAAAATATATTTTATAAAATTATCTATTATTAAAATAGAAGACGGTGTAATTTACCTAAACACGATAAATTCGTGTATTTAATGACATTATTTCAGTTTATTTTCAAATGTAGAACCAATCCCTCACTTTTATATAGATAAAGTATATTTTTTCGCGCTATTTCTTTTGAGGTTTCGAACGTATCTATTGCGTAAAAACAGTTTTCAATTATCAAATATCAATTCTTTCCGGAATTACAAACAGTAGAAATCAGCCTCGAGACATCAAACATTTCTTAGAAGAAAAATCCATTATGGTAATGTAACAAAATGTGCTTAAGAATATTTCAAATATTTTTACTATAAAATTATATGAATTTTAATTAAAATTTTTTTAAATGAAATTCACTGAATTGTATACATTTTATTGGGGTCGTTATAAAGGCCCTAAATTATTCTTTTCCAAAAAAAAAAAATGGAAATAAAAACGTTTTAAATGGAAATAATATTGGGAAAAACCCTGCAATTATGTGCATTCTGTATGCATTTAGTTGCAATGGAGTTGCCGGTTAATAGGAAAGCAAGCAAACTTATTTTTCAAAACTTGAACTGGCCTATTTTGCTGTTGCTGTTGCTGTCGTTTAATGTGTTTCAAAAAGCAGCATTCACTAATTTCGCTGTTGCTGTTGCTGTTGCTGCTTCAATCTGATTCAGCGGTATTGTATTGTATTGTTTTATTGAGGCTTTAACAATTACATTGAAATTTTACAAACGTATTGATTTTACTGATACTAAGCTTAAAATTAGATGATAATACGCTGGCTTATAATTTGCCTAGCTAGCAATTTAATAGAGTTCAATATTTTATACATTAATACAAAAGTCGATTTTAAATTATTATGTTTTTAAGAAAAGATAAATGTAGAGTGCTTGCTCCCGGCACTACAATCAGAACTAAAAATTAACTTAAAACTAGGTAACAATTGTAAAAAGAAAAAAAAAAGAACAGTGCTACAAGAGCACCTTGACTTATACATATATGTAAGATGTAGAAACAATTACAATAAGACGTCAAAATCTTAATTGGAGTTACCAACTAAACATAAAAAATAAATAGAATTTCCTTCTGTTTTTCTTTTTACCACCTTAATACTACAAAGCTTATTTGTACTATAAGGTAAACATTAAGGCACATGACATGTGTTTATATTTTAACTATTATCTACTTATCACTTAGTTTAAAAAAATAAAATGCAAAACGAGTAAATGATTCCTATTTGAACACTTTCATGAATCAAAAATATTATTTAATTAAGTGATATCATTTAGATTTTTATTGATTTATGTTACGGTTTCAGGCAAAGAACTGCTGAAGAAGAACACGTAGTTTAAAACTTGCAATCCCGAAGGAATATTTTAATATTGAACATTTATTTCTTAGAAAGTGACGAGCAAAAGCTGAGGTATGCTTGCATTTTTTCGAATTGGTTATTGATTTGTAAATTCTTAGGCCAAAATACTTGTAGCTTTTTGAGCAGATCCGCTAATGGCATGCCGAAAAGAACATTTGATTCACCTAGAAAATCATTCATTAGTATTCCATCTGATGGGTTACCCACAGAGGCTTTAGGCGCAACAACGTTGGCAAAAGTTAGGTTAGAGTTAATTAGGTTGTTAACAGATTTGTTAATAAAACTACGTTTATTTTCAATTTTCAATTTAAACTGTTCTTTTCTTTCCAAATAGTTTTTGTATTCCGGGCAACCCCTATAGCTAGCTGGGTGTCCCTCTTGCATACAATTTGTGCACAAGGACAATTGTCCTTGCATAGGACAATTGTCCTTGACATGATTGGTACCGCACTTTACGCATCTCCTCTCATACGCACAATTTTGGCTGATATGACCAAATCTTTGGCATCGAAAACATTGTATAGGGCCCGACCTATTTATCTTTTCCCAAGTTATTTTTTGATATAACAAGTACTTAATATCAATCAACTCACTGACATTTTGCCCTGGTTCCAATTGTACTATGAACATATTTAAATCGAGTCCTTGATCCCTAGATTCAGGGGTTGAGAAGGGAGAAATTTTAAAAATTGCAACAGTTGGAGCTTTTTCCTTAATACTTGCAAGTATCTCCACAGGAGTATACTCAGACGTAATTCCCTTTAGAAGCAGAGTGTCCTTCTTCAAAGCCTTTTGTGTGAATGTGAAACCGTTCACTTTCACTGATATCAAATTGTTCAAAATATATCTATGTATCGTTGAATCAGACACAAATTTACCTATTCCAGTATTTTGTACTTTTAAATTTACTTTATTGGAGTAATTAAGTGTAATGGAATCAATCACTCCTCTTGCATTTCCCCCATGAACATAAATTGGAGGACACCAATCTATTTTTTGCCTAAGATTATCTGCAGATTTGTTATTATTATGTAAATTATTGGTATTAACGTTAATATTGTTATTATTCTTATCTTTTGATGTTCTTCTAAAGTTAGTGTCCACTTCCTTGTCTCCTAACTCCTCCAGTACTTTGAAACGATTCTCGGAATTTTTCGTTGACGTATTTTTCCAGTTTGAGTTATCCAGATGAGCACTAGATTCGTCCATGCTGTCTTCATTACTCGGATTTAATTTTGGATAAGTCCAGCTATCATTTAAACCAGATCCAGAAGCTAATGGATCCGCACTATTGTCATCAACCAAATCATAAGTAAAAGGCAATCTTAATTTAGCCATTGCTTCTTTTTTTTGTTTTTTCGACATATTGTTATCTGGGTCCATAATCTTGTCATTCACAATCTGCAGTCTTTTTACTTTCGCCGTAGCGCCGCAAAAATTATATTAATTTTGTTATTATGAAAAACTTAAATTAAACCCTTACTTGACCTAATCTTAGGCAAGAAGGAGAAAAAATTAATATTTTATATTTTTATCAATTTGATTTTTTCTTTTTTTTCGAAACAAATTTCCTGTTAATTTCAAATACTGCAATAAACAAACCTGATTCAGCGGTAATTCAACATAATTAAACCAATGCCTACTGCATCACGGCCCATCTGTACAAGCTCTTTTTAGTAATGACGTCATTGATTTGTGAATAGAAATATTGCTTCTGTTGAATACAATTTATGTTGATTTTTGTCGAAAAAAATATAAATATTAATTAATTTTAATAAAATTGACGTGAATGAAGTGAAAATATAATAAGGTAAGAGCGATATTACTATAAATTGTGAAAGCTTTTAGAATAAAAATAGTGCAAATAAATAATAAAATTGAAAATTCAAAATTTTCTATTGACGGTGATATTTAGAAATTCTGAACTTAAAATGCTCCTCCAAAGGTAAAAAGACAATATAAATTTAAAGAATATTTAGGAAAACCTAAAGGAGTCTGTGCTGGACAGTGTGGATTATTTTGAATTTACTTTTTCGTGGTCTAAGTGAGGTAATTTTAATTTTTTTGCATGTTTTAAGGTGCCGAAAATGCATTTCCAAAAGTAAGAATTTTTATGAAATATTTCAGAAAATAATTTTCCATGATTAGGCAAATATTCAATCTATAAACAAAAAAAAATCATGTGTGCTGTGCACACGCGGTAGAAGTCAGAGCTTCGGAAAAGTAAACAGCGAGAGAATGAGACGAGTATCAGGGGTGGGATAGTTATAGCGTTTATTTATTAAAATATTGGTACCAAGTTTAAAAGTTATTTTACATTTTATTATTCACAGTCTTTGTTTGGCTTATGATTACTAAAGTGTGAAATGAATGCTTTGGTTTGGATTTGATCAATATATCTTTGAAATGCAGCGTCAATTACTGTTTTCGATCTTGTCGATTCAGTACAACTACTGCACATTTTTAAATTTAATTTGGTGTTGAGGAACTCAACTCAATCAAAGCGAGCGCTGTATCCAATGCAAAGCTAACATTAAAATCACCACTTAAAATCATCGGAATTTTATCGTAATCTTTTTTAAGAATCCACGATATTCCTGGTGTGTACTTCAGCAAATTCTCGTGGATGAATTCAATAATTGTATTTATTGATTGGTTGAGAGAAATATAAATTGCCACAATTACAACTGATTTATTATGGTCCAATCTGCTTTCGCAAGCAGATATTTCTCCCACTTTAGAAAGCTGAACAGACAATGATTCTAGTTGTTGTGCATTGAGATCTATTTGTGAAGTAACAACACGGGCTTCGTGATTTATATTATTATGGTATATTGCAACTCCGCCTGCCCTCGTATATTTTCTTTTATATTCAACAACAATATCAAAATTTGGAATTTCATTATTCATCTGCGTCTCGGTAAGAACTAGAAACGTCGACGACCACGCTATTATGTCTAATTGAAGATCCTGTACATGAGCTCGTAAACTTTTTGTGGCATTACTTTTCGGCATACTTGGAAAATGTTTTATTAAAATGATAAAATATTCACAAAACGATACACGTGAACAATACACGACGCTATGAATTCTTTAGTTTCTATTTGATCAATATATATTTACGAAGCAGCGCACAAAGAAGAGACGAAGATAATAGGAAATACTGTATATCTTTATTCTATGTATCCGGCGCTCAGAAATCAGAATAATAGCAAGGCAAATGAAATATGGGCATATTTATCTGAAAAACTTTTTGTATGCAAAATTTAATTGTTATGAATTCTGATCGACTGGTATTTTATCTTGGTTAAAAAGTGTCGCTTTTTTAGTGTTTTATCGAGTTTCAAATCTCTTCCAACGCGGCTAAAAAAGTTTTCACTTTAAAAAAAACATATTTAAAATTACTTATCTGGCAGATGCATGTATGTTGTGTTCCTGAACCGAAAGGAAAGCCATATGTTTCAGTTTCCACGGAATGAGGATATGAGAAAAACCTGGTTGAAACATATCGCCCAAAAAAACTTTAGGGTAAGTAAGAACACTCTTATGTGCTCAAAGCATTTTGCAGACAACTTTCTGGCGAAATTTGATATGCTGAAATTGGCTGATGGTATCAAAAATTTTCATTCTTATGTAAAATTGTTTTGAACACTACGTATTTTGGAATCTGAAGTTCTGGTCCAACGGAAATAGACCTTAAGACTGAACGCTTTACCAACTATTTATCGAAATCTTCCAAAATATTTGACGAAAACCGCCACAAAAAGAAATATCTGGAAAACCATCGGATGAAATTGGAAAAGAAGAACGATGATATTAACGAGAAATGGATTATATTAGAAGTGGATCCAATGGAGTCCCTAAGGTATATTTTCAAAATGGATAAGTATAATTCCAGAGATTGTATTTTGAGATTCAACTCTGGAAAAGCATTTTTTTTTTCAATATATCTTTTGAGCCTTGCCCTCGCGTGAAATGTTCATTCTCAATAGACAATAATTTTGATGTTGAAATATTTATATCTCAACGTAAAATTAATTTGTGAAAATTCAAATGGATTTTAGGATCGACTCTGAAATGCAATTTATTTTCAAAATTAGAAAATTTAATCGCGCGAGTTACATCAGCAATAAGTAACTAAAACATTAACAACTCCAAGAACTCTGGACCGTTGATAAGACCAGAATTTATCGAGACTTATCGTCTCTCAAATATGATAAGAAAAATAAGAATCTTAATATTTGTAAGAAATAAAATAAATAAGATAAGAAAAATAAGGAAAATAAGAATTCCAATATTTAAATAAGATAAGGAAAATAAGAATCTTAATATTTTTGAGGAATGAAATAAATAAAATATGAATTTGAATATTTTTAAGGAACAAAATAAATAAGATAAGAAAAATAAGGAAAATAGATAATAAGAAATTAATATTTTTTTAAAGAAATAGTATAAAATGAAAAGTTTTAGTTAAGAAAAGGCAGTTATAAGAAAACCTTGTGAGTTGAAACATAAAGTTTCCTAATAAAATTATAACTAATAATAAATGTTTTTTATTTCGCTAAAAATTATAATAATATTGCACTATATTTTACTTAGAATACTTGGTGATTCATAAAATCATCAAACATTAACAATAAAACATTGTCACAATACAAGTATTCTAAGTAAAACAACTAACACAAAAACACCACACGAACAAAAAAACAATTCTTGGAAATATTCAAAATTTGTAGAGCTTTCGAGAAAATGCCATCTAGTTTTAGACAGCCAAACGACCAGTCTTTTGGAGAAAGTTCGCGAAATACACTAATTTGATATAAAAGCAGCTGTAGGGTCGAGCCTGAAATCAATCTTAATCGATCAGTTGAAGTGAAAAGCTTCGTCAGAGATTATACAAAACAGAGATTGGAAACGTGATTATTTTTGTGAAAGCGATTACAAGGGTGATTTGTGATCAATTATTAAGATAGTGATTGTGGTGCATTTTTATAAACTGGGATAAATTAATTGTAATAATTAAATTATTGAAAGACAAATATTTTTAAGACTAATTGTAACGCAGAAATAATTATAAATAAACCTTATACACTAAATTCACATAAATAAAACGTGTTATCATTCTAATAACATCGAACCGAAAGAGAAGCACGTCGCAATATAATTCAATTGGCGCAGTCGGTAGGATATCTCTCCAAAGAGTTAATATTCAGTGAAATAAAAAATATGATAAATACAGGGTGGTCCAAAATTCACCATGGAGTTTAAAAATTTAATAACTTTTAGTTTATATATATTTTTTATTTTTTTCTTTTTTTTCAGATTATATAAATAACACCTGGAGAATAAATAATGGAGAGATTCACAACTGAACAATGAACCAGAATAATAGAATTTTATTATTTAAAGCAGCGATCGATTATTTTAACGCAAAGAGCATATCGTCGACATTTTAACGTCAGAATTTCGCCCTCTGAATCAATTATTTGTTGATTAGTTCATCGCCACCTCGAACCGGTAGACCACGTTTAATTCGCACTGCGGAAAATATTGAACGTGTAGAGAGAGGTGTTAACGAAACACCAGAAACATCAACCAGAAGGCGTTCTACTCAGCTAGGGATGGCTTGTACGTCACTACGGCGGATTTTAAAGAAAGAGTTACTTTATTCCCATATAAGGTGCAATTGGTGCAAGAATTAAAACCCGCAGATCATCGGCAACGTCTAAATTTTGCAGTTAAATTTCAACAGTTGGCCAGAAATTAAATCAACTTTATTGAAAATCTGATTATGAGTGATGAAGCTCATTTTCATTTGAATAGCTTTGTTAATAAGCAGAACTGTAGGTTCAGGGGTTCTGAATTCCAAGAACCATTCATCAACGCCAATTGCACCCCATTAGATGTACAGTATGGTGTGGCATTAAATCTGAAAATATCATTGAGCCTTACTTCTTCGAAAATGAAGATGGAAGTGCTAAAACTGTAAATTGAGAGCGGTATCGGTTTATGATAGAACATTTTTTATGTCCTGCTCTTGAAAACAGACTTGAGATGTAGTTTCAGCAGGATGGAGCCACCGCCCGAGACACAATGGCACTTTTAATTCAAATTTTTGGAGAGCGAATAATTTCCAGATTTGTTCGCCAGATTTGTCAGCACCCGACTATTTTCTTTAGGGTTTTTGAAGGAGCGAGTATATGTGAACAAGCCCGAGACAATCCTTGAACTCAAGGCCAACATTGTTGCAGAAATTCGAGCGCTACAGCCACAATTTTGAAAGATGTTATGGAAAACACAGTAAAACGAGCCCATCTTTGCGAAGCTGAAAACGGGGGTCATTTAAGTGACATTTTTTTCCACACGTAGTTTAAAAAAATTTCCATTTTGTATATTTTATAATCCGAAAAAACAAAAAAATATATATATAAACGAAAAAGTTATTAAATTTTTGAACCCCATGGTGAATTTTGGCCCCCCCAGTAAAATAAAATTATATATATACACACATGTTACATATATATCTCTCTAAAAAGCTGATATTAAAGTGAACGTGATTAAATGTTAAGATATCCCTCCAAAGAGTAGACATCAAGTATAAACCTCTCAAGAGCGAAACATAGTTGTACTAACAAATCAGTAAACAATGTGGAAACGACCTCTTGAGTTTATGAAAAGACGAGAAGAATTTTTTTCTAGAAGAAATATACAAGAAGAAATGGCAAACGCATAAGAACTCGAAGTATTGCGACAAGCTATGGTGCAAATGCAGATGAACCATCAACAACAAATTCACGAATTATAATAACAAGTCATAGACCAGCGACAACAGCAACAACAACCATTATTTTCCCTAACACCAGAACAAACCATCAGACACTTCGAACATTTGAAAGCATTCAACGGAACGAACGAATATAAGTTACAGGAATTTATAAAATCAGTGGAAAACGCTACCGAATTATGCAATGGAAATCAACAATTAATACACTACACCATACAAATTATCCTGAATGAAAAAATACAAGGAGAAGCAAAAAGATGTATTCAACTACTAGGAAATAACATTACTTGGAATGCAGTAAAAACTGAACTCCGGCTTCATTTTCGACCAAGAGAAAACTATGCTGAAATCATCAATAAATGCAGAAGTTTAAAGGTTAGTAATTTAAGAGAATTGTTTGAAAACGTAAGACATTGCAATTACTCATTGAATGAATTATATGATTTCGATTAAGAAAAACCTGTTATCTGTACCCCGGAAAATAATGATAAATATTTAGTAGGCATTGTATTAGAAAAGTTAGATAATTTAATTCGAGGATATGCTCCCACTAATGCTACACTAATCGAATTAAATAATAAATTTGCTGAATTGAAATTACTTGATGATGAACGAGCAATTTCTAGAACACATAAAAAACAAAATTTTGTAGATAAACGTGAAAATAATAGAAATAACAATTTCTGACAAAGTAATAATAATGGACAAAGTAATCCAACTCAATTTAGACAATCTAATAATTATAACCAAAATATTAATTCCCGACAAAACAGCAATAATCCTATACAAAATAATTCAACTCAAAGCAGACAAAATAACAATTATAGACAAAATAACAATTACAGACAAAATAATAATTATGGACAAAGTAATTCAACGCAACTTAGACAAAATAACAATTATAGACAAAATAATAATTATGGACAAAATAATTCAACACAACTTAGACAAAATAATAATTATAGACAAAATAATAATTATGGACAAAATAATTCAACGCAACTTAGACAAAATGACAATTATGGACAAAATACTAACTTTAGACGAGATAATGTTGACCTATCCTTTGGTGTAATCTATATTAATCTTGTATTCACCTAGTGAGAGTAACCATCTTTGTAAGCGGGGGTTTATGTCTTTACCGGAATGTTTAATTTGTAGCCATTTCATGGGCTGGTAGTCTGTTTGTAAATCGAATTCTTTGCCATATAAATATGGTCTGAAATATTTTGTTCCCCAAACAATTGCTAATAATTCTTTTTCTACTGTAGAATAGTTTGTTTCATGGACATTGAGTATTCTTGAAGCATTATAAATAGGAAGAACATATTAAGTTAGTACTGCAGCTATTGCAAAGTTGCTAGCGTCTGTTATTAGTTTACATTTTTTTTGGAAATTTGGGTATTTGAGTATTGGATGTTCGGTAATTATTTATTTCAGTTTTTCGAAAGCATATATATAGTCAGGATCATTTATATTATTTTTGCGCCTTTCTTTAAATATTTAGTAATTGGATAAGCTATTTTCGCGTAGTCTTTAATAAGCTTTCTGTAGTATCCTGTTATTCCTAGAAATCATTTGATTTGTTTCTGTGTTATTGGTAGTTTAAGGTCTTGAATTACTTTAATTTTCTTAAGGTTTGGTTTAAATGTGTTTTACTATGGTAGGCCGGGGACTTTTCAATTGACCTGTTACTCTGTGAAAATAAGACTAAAGAACATGAAATCATATTCAAAAACCATAGAATCTATATAGACAAAAATGGTCTAAATAATGAAAATTTAGGTAATACACTAAAGAAATACATTAAGGGAAAAACAGCTATTTTCTCATTTTGAAGTTATCATGAATATAACAAGCTCCAACAGAAAATTAGAGAAACTTTTAATCTTAAATTAACCAATTCATTAAATGCGTTTACCTTGCTGAAGATATAGAAAATGACGAAAAATTGAACAAACAAATAGTCTTATTCCATAAGAATGAATCTGGGCACATGGGAATAGTTGCAACTGCGATATTTGTAATCAATCGAAATATGACAGAAAACCTGTTAAAGAATAATTCAAAAAAACAGAAACAGTTCAAAACATTAACGAGATAATACATGTAGATACTTATGTAAACAGCAAAAATTCTTTTATTAACTTCATCGATAATCTAACAAAACATATAGTAAGTTTCCATTTTTTTTTTTTAAAGGAGGTGGGTGCAAGGCACCCTGTACTTAGGCCTTGCGGCCCATAATACCCTCGGGAAAATCTGGACATATGTCCTGGGATAGCACAACTTTTCCAAGAAAACCTATGGGAAAAAAGACTAATTACCTGTATCCTGTTTTCAGAGTGCCAGCTTGTCCCAACTTTGGAAACAGTTCTGTCCTCTTCAGGTAATCGATTAAGTATTCCACCTACAGATTCAGGCATCCGACAAAGTCAAGAATGGTTTTTCGAAGATCTTCTTTCGCAGGACCGTTAAGGCATCTCATAAACAAATAACGTGTAGTGATGTTTCCTCAACGGTTCTGCACTTACGGCAGGTGGGATCAGATAGGATACCTATGGTATGTAGTTGCTTGTGGAGGCAGTGTGCCGTGAGGGCGCCCACTAGCACTCTCGTTTTATTACTTAACTTCTGTAACGAGTCCCTGACAAGGCCAGGTTCAGTTATGGAAATTTTGGATTGTCGAAGAGACTCGTGCCCATCTTAGTCTGTACATCAGCCATTGTATTGCCTGCGAGCCCGAGTTGTCCCGGTATCCAGTTGAGTACAACCCGGTTGTACCAGATGAGACCGAGTGGTTTTGCGAGACTCTCACCGTCCGCTATCCAGGATTCTCTGGGAAGCATGACAGTCTCGAATCTGCGTTTGAAAACGAATGCCGGGGACATGACGTCTGATGGCATCGAGAGTATGGGGCATGATTTGATCAGATTAGCTAGGATCCTGGTATGGTCCTTGATATGTAATCGATCAATCCAGAGTCCAGCATTTCGCAGTCTATAGGACGTTGCCATTGGTGTACTTTGAACCACCAAGTGCAGCGGTGGAGTTCCCAGGAGGGCCTCCATGGCTACAGTTGGCGTGGTTCTGATTGCACCCGTAATACTTAAAAGAGCATGTCTTTGAATACTGCTTAAAAGATCTCTAGCATTGCATACTAGGGTACGAGGCCACCAAACAATTGATGCGTGAGTCAGCAAAGGTTCTGCGACAGGCCCATAGGAGCCCCGACGCTTTCTGTTCTTTGACCTCCACGTGCTTTTTCCAGGTCAGCTTTTTATCTAGATATACTCCTAGATATTTCACTGACTCGGAGAGTTGCAGTTTCGTTTCACTTAGACAAGGAGCCTCAAAACCTTTGAGATTCCTATTCCTGGTGAACATAACGAGTTCAGTTTTGTCAGGATTGACGGAGAGTCCCTTGGAAAGGGCCCATTTTTGAACCTTGCGAAGACCTTGATGAGTCAGCTCAGCTAATATACTGGGAAATTTTCCCGATACAAGAAGAGGTATGTCATCCGCATACGTTTGGGCGTAGTAGCCCGAGTTGTTTAAAATCCTGAGAAGGCTGATGGGACGGAAACTTTTGGCCTCGGTGTAGTCAGTACGACCAGGCTTAGGTATGAAGATCACACGTGCCTTCCTCCATGACGAGGGAATATAACCATAGGCGAGGCTCGTGCAGTAGATTTGACAGAGTGGTTTGATTAGCAAATCAGCTCCTTTCTGAAGAAGTGCTGGGAAAATGCCATCAGGCCGTGCTGATTTGTACGGGGCAAAGATTATGATTGCCCAATTAGTTCTCTCGTATGTTACAATCTCTGAAGCCGTTCTCCAATCGGTTTTTTGGGGACGAGAACTTTCGGCTTGTAGAGACGAGCATGCCGATGATTCACGTTTGGAAACGTTAGAAGACGATTCCCTGACTGAATTTTCGAAAGATTCTTTAGTTAAAAATATTCAAAATGAAATTGAACTCCTTATTGGAAATGAAACAGATGACACGTACAAAAATAAAGTCTTTAAATTTTACAAAGAAATTTGCTTTACATTCCTATACACAGTTCCTACATCACTTTCGATATACAATTTTAGGTAAAATTCAACTTTCACAACACATATTTAAATCAAAACTCGATAAAATAATTTGCGATTTTAAATTATATCACTTTAACATTATAATCTATATAAATAAAATCGTTTCTGTACATTTGTACAAAATCGATAATCTCCGAAAATTCTTGACCAATTAACTTGAAATGTTTATAGAACATTCTTTAGGAATATGAGCAGGTTCTTACATACTTTTTATTTACCTATGTTACACCTGAGCCATTTAATAATTGATTTAATAAATTAAATCACTAACAGAAAGCCACAAGCACCTAGAAAATCATCGCCTTTCAACGAGAAAACGTGATTACTCTTACTCACACGCGCATACATCAGTAAAGTATAATACCAAATAATAAGCTGATATTATAAAAAATACAGATGGGCGTAGTGGCAGCGTTAAAAATATCAATTCGGAAGGGCAACACTGTAAATGGGCTGAATGCTCATGTATATTTTCTTCGTTTCGGTAGCACCGTTGGGAAATTTACGTTTTCTCTTCGTTTTTTCGTAGCATCGTTCGAAAATAACATGTTTTTTGTAGCATCGTTAAAAAAAACATTTTTTCTTCACTTTTTTAGCACCATTCGAATCAGTGCTATCGATCGAATAAATAATGCCTCGCGGAAGATCAAAATCAGGTCCTCATACTCGCGGAGCGGAAGCAGTGCGACGGGTAACTGCAAATCAAACTGAGGAAGAACAGCCATCAGCGAACGACCAAAACAGACAAAGAATGGCTCAAATACTTCCCGAGTAAGCAGGAGAGCGACGTGCAGCCAGAAATGAGGATCCACAGTTGCGAACACGACAATCGCGTTTTGCAGCTGCAGATCCGCTTCGCTCTCAACAGCATGTACGCGACAGGCTGAGAGTGGCTGAAAGACGTCAACGAGAAACTGCAAATCAACGTCAAATAAGGCTCCGTGCACAGCAATCCCGCGATTACAATGGCTTTGCATTCTGGTACTACCAGCTGATTATTATAGTTTGAGCCTGCATGTTTTAATCGGCACTATGACTGAAGTGAGTCCTTATTGCAAGGCAATTTAATGGAGAAATGAAAGGAATATGTTGCGGCGCCGGAAAAATTAGACTGCCTCAACTCGCGGAACTGTCAGAGCCATTAAAAACTTTGCTCGCCGGATATACCCCCGAATCAAAGCTTTTCCAAATGACATCGTTTGGCGCAGAAATCGTAACAGCTCAATTCATGCCAACTTTCAAAGTGAAAGGACAAATTTATCATAGGGCTGGCTCCCTGCTTCCGTTCCCAGTTGGTCAACATAAATTCTTACAATGATGAATTGAATGCACGCTGCGGAATTTCTACCGGTATAAAAAGGTCCATCGTTTCCGAACTGCAAGAGCTTCTTCACGAAAAAAACAATTTAGTGCGTTTGTTCAAAACAGCAATTGATATGATGCCATCTGATTCACACAAGATCGTTATTCATGCTGACAAAACGCCTGCTGCAGAACATGTACGCAGATTCAATGCTCCAACTATAGATGAAGTGGCAATTGTTATAGCCGGAGATCAATTCCAACGTAGAGATATTGTTCTTCGTCGGAGAAACGATCAATTGACAAAAGTTTCAGAAACTCATCGATGCTACGATGCCCTGCAATATCCAATTATTTTTTGGGATGGTGCCGATGGATATCACTTCAATGTTAAGATGATAAATCCAGTCAGTGGCGAAGAAAAAAATATGAAATGCAGCCAATGAACTATTATAGATCCAAATCAAATTCGTGCAGTGTTTGCCAATATCCAAACCAATTACAAGGATCACAATTGGGTGAGTAAATGAGCGGCCAAGAACAAGGACGTCTACGAACCTGACAATAACTTCATTTTATTCATCGGGGTCAGCGTCTATTTTGAAAAAAACAATGTAGGCCTCGAAAAGAAAAAAAAATTTCAACTTTTTCGATCATTTTGATGTATAAACATCTTTGCTTTTGGTAGGGGCTACTTGAAAAATCGACTGTGATCATCAGATGGGCGGAGCCATCAAAAATTAAACTTCGAAATAAATATATCGTTGAGCAAAAAAAAAAAAAACTATTTTTGATATGTTGTAGAGAATTACTTGGAACGTGGAGAAATTTTGTTCCCGGGGAATCTCCCCGGGGGTCGGGTGGTTACAAAAGGGGGGTTTGACAGCTCATTTTGGAAAACCTCATTTATAATCTGAAATATACATCGGACATGATTCTGACCTGAGACAATGTTATTGAGATTTTTATGGCGCACATTGTGATACCCACGACAAAGTTCAATTAGCCACCGCTGTGGCGCTGGAGGCAATACAAATTTAAGAACTTTTTATATAGAAGTCACACGCGAATACAACGTTCAGTATAGTTGTGGAGGTTTTCATGGGGACTATTTCTGTCGAAGACCATATAGTTCCATCTCTCACCACTTTGGCGCTGTAGTCAATATAAACTTTTGAACTTTTTCTATAGAAGTCAAACCCGATTACAATGTTCAGAAAAGTTGTGGAGGTTTTCATGGGGATTATTGATGTGTAAACATCTTTGCTCTTGGTAGGCTAGTTGAAAAATCGACTGTGATCATCATAGGCTCCGCCCATGAAAATTCATTTGAATCTCTGTTTTCTATGTAATTGTGAATTCAATTTTAACAGTCTGCACATAATTCATAACAAACAGCTGTGTGAATTAACTTAGCAGAGGACTCATTTACTTCAAGGGCACACGTTTTAATAGAAAAATGTCAACAGCTGTGTCAATTGACTTAGCGGAGGTCTCATTTACTTCAAGGGGACATGATTTAAGAGATAACTGCCAACGGCTGTGTGAATTGACTTAGCGGAGGTTCTATTTACTTCGAGGGGACACGTTTTAATAGAGAAATATCTCCTTTTTACATTTTTGTCTCTGCGCATTACAATTGTCCCCAGATTTTCAAAAATTTTAATTTTATGTTATCATTACAATGTTAACTCTTTTATGATTTTGATTTATATCAACTTCTGCCACATTTACCTATTAAAACATCCCCACGAAGAGAATCAGGGCTCAACGAAGTCAATTCATACAGCGGATCGATCTATAAATATAATTTCTTGTCATATTGCCTCGGAAAGTTGATATTTTAATATATTTATTTCAATTTCAGGATTCAGCTTCCTTTGGTCTGCTAGTAAAATGTCGGATCCACCGAGGGAAAATTACACTTAACAAACGTCCGATCAAGATGAACCAACTGCGAAAAAACCAAAAGCAGCTGCGTATTCCCGTGCTCATCGAGCTCGAAAAAAGACTGAGGAGACAAATAAAACAGCATCTACGAAGCAAATAATTCGTTACACACCTATCAGGACTCGATTTTAGAAATTTTGAATCACAATCTATGTACATCGTTCTTCGTGTTTAATTGTCAATTCTTAGGGCACACAACAACGACCTCACAGATGCGGTCACTCAACAGTGTACTTTCTTGATGCTCAGCGAAACTTGGCTACGTAACGATGAGCATATTTCCGTTCCGAACTTTGATTGTTGCGTGCAGTTTAAAAGAGAAGGACAACGAGCTGGTGCTGTAGCGATATATCAGAAGCATGATACAGCACGTATAAATATACCAAATGTGACTATTACAGATCGCCAAATTTCGAGTGCCACAATGACGTCAAGAGCAATCGGAGACGTTTGTGCAGCTGAATTTGTAATGCAAAACGGACAGAAGATACTTTCAGTAGTCGTGTACATCTCGTCAAATCAACCCGTCGACGCAATTAAAAAATTCATTCATTTTGTTCTTTTACCATACACTGCGGCCGGATCCGCTGAGCTTGGGGCAGACCTCGACAAATTACCCATGATATTAGGAGGCGACTTCAACATTAACTTCGCCTTAGATGAGGCAGAGCCGCTCATTACATTCTTGCGGGAAAAGTTAAACTTGGAAATGAATTCGAACAGACACATTCCAACGACGAACACAAAAACGACAATCGATGCGATATTTTCACGGTACATCGATACACTTGAGAGGACGGTATACGTCTCCTATTTCAGTTACCACAAACCAATTATTTGTTCACTTAAACATTAAAAATAAATTTTGTCTTTTACATTAAATATATATAATGGCTTTATTTCAATAAAAGACCCAAATCTCTTGAATTCAATTCCAACCTCTGCGATATTCCCACATGCAACGCTAACGAGCCTACATGTTTACACATCAACTACCGTGAGAGCAGCGTCGCTCACACATTTTTTTAAATAAAGTATGCGTAAATCAAATAAATACTAACAAATTATCAAAAATCTTTATTGAATGATATTAAAAAATCATTTTTTTCACGAATTTATGAAAGTGATTATGACATTTAAATCCATATTATATGGAATTTTAGGTTACTAAATCTATCGCAGTCTCAGGCGCTGAACCCGATAAATATTTGGGTTATGTTGTTGTTGCTTTTACATGTTATGAAGCAGACCCTGACGCTGACCCCGATGAATAAAACACAGCTAAAGATTCTTTCTAAAATCCATCCCATGATCATTACGAATATTTCTAGTATTTTTGTCATAAAATGATACGACTTTTAAACCAAATTTATTTTTAAGTGAAATTCACTAAATTGTAAACATTTTGAAGGCGCCAAATTGATTTTTTCTAAAAAAAATTTCCAGAAATTAAAAATATCTGAAATATCGAGAAAAAGTTATTGCAATTACACACATTCGTATGCATTCAATTCATGGCCGCCATTTTTCATTTCAATATGTCAAAAATAAGTGTGGAAAAAATTGTTTTAAAAAAATTCCAAGTTTACGTTGACTTTATGTCCGACTGAAAAAAGTCCAATTATTAGAGTCTCCACAAGACTTTTTTTCAGCCCGACTGAAAATAAGTCTTGAAAAAAGTCTAATGAAGTTGCCTGGTTAGAGTTACCATATTGACTAATTGTCTTTCATCAAAATTAAAATTTTTTTCATAAAAATTAAAGAATTACAAGATTTTATAAAGTTTTTCTGGTAAACTATTGAAGGAAATTAAATTTAATTTAACATTTAACTTGGAACTTTTGTATTTGAGAACTTTGAATTTACTTGGTTTTTTCTTCCATTCTGACAATCCTTTTACACTGGAAGTAAATGTGCGAAAGAGAAGTCCGAAAATTTGCCATTAGCAAAGGAAGGAATTTATTGCTTCGATTATATATATATATATATCTATGGTGCTTACATTTCCATTTGAATTTTTGAACACATTTCTTCATTGCCTTTCATTCTTATAATTTAATCAAATAATACAAATGCCTTAAATAATCACTAAAATCACCTTAAAGCCCATACTCACGATCAAATCTATGGTAGCATCCGTCTTTGAAATGACAAACTGGATTAGATGAAATGTTTGATATATTTTCTGCGTACTCACGATCAAACTTTTCAACCGTCTTTTCATATTTTCATCAGTATTCTCTGTGTATATACAAATCGTTTATGCGAAAGATTTCACAAAAATTATTATTCAAAGAACCAACATAAAAAATACGCGACCGAAAAATTGCGATCGTGTTCGTATAACACGCTAAAAGAGGCTCCTATAACACGGTATAAGAATCAGACAGATGTTACGATTTTATTACGTTTTAGCTTCAATAATTAATATAACTCTGGCTGGTAACACTGAACGGCATTGTGCTTCTCCTACTTCGGGGAAACCCCAGAAAAGGTGCAAAATATTCATAAATTTATACACATTTCTTGTGAAAAAAAACATGTATTATATAAAAATTGTGGTCACGTAGTGTCTTAACCCTAATTATTAAAGCCTTTGATAGCGTCATTGAAGAACAATGATTTTTCTTCGTTTTTCATAGCATCATTGGAATCAGTGCTCTCGATCTGCTTTAGTTCATTTAAATAATGCCTCGTAGAAGATCAAACGTAAGTTGTCGTACTCGCGGAGCGGAAGCAGTTCGACGAGTAATTGTAAATCAAACTGAGGAAGAACAGGCATCAGCGAACGACCGAAACAGACAAAGATTGGCTCAAATACGTGCCGAGGATTGAGGATGCACGATTGCGAGCACGGCAATTGCATTTTGCAGCTTCAGATCTGCTTCGTTCTCAACAGAATGAGCGCAACAGGGAAAAATTAACCTGCCTCAACTTGGAGAACCGCCAGAGCCATTAAAAACTTTGCTGGCAGGATATACCGCCGAATCAAAGCATTTTCTATCTAACATCAGGAAATACAACTCATGCTTCCAAATGACATCCTTCGGCGCAGAAATCGTAACAGCTCAATTCATGCCAACTTTCAAAGTGAAAGGACAAATTTATCATAGGACTGGCTCCCTGCTTGCTTTCCCAGATGGTCAACATAAATTCTTACAATGATGAATTGAATGCACGCTGCGGAATTTCTACCGGTATAAAAAGGTCCATCGTTTCCGAACTGCAAGAGCTTCTTCACGAAAAAAACAATTTAGTGCGTTTGTTCAAAACAGCAATTGATATGATGCCATCTGATTCACACAAGATCGTTATTCATGCGGCGCAATGAACTATTATTCATACCGATTAATGATTCGAGAAAATGAGGAGAATCACACTTTGAAATGCCGCCAATTGTTTCACCAATACATCGTAGATATGTATGCAAAATTGAAACAGGACGTTTGATATTCATCCGTTTGAATCAGACCAAGCTACGCTCTGAAGAATACATTCATTTGCGAGATGCAATTGTAAATGACGGTAATACAACTAACGTTGGAAGACTAACAATTTTACCTTCTTCATATATAGGCAGTCCACGTCATATGCATGAGTACGCTCAAGATGCCATTGCGTATGTCTGTCACTACGGGCGCCCAGACCGATTCATTACATTCACATGTAATCCAACAGCTTTCACTTCCCGGGCAATTGCCGGTGTATAGACATGACATTACAGCACGTGTTTTCAAACAGAGGTTGAAATCGCTGATGGAATACATGGTGAAACATGAAGTGTTTGGGTCTGTGCGCTGCTGGATGTACTCAGTGGAATGGCAAAAGAGAGGACTGCCACACGCACATATACTAATCTGGCTCTATAACAAAATGACGTCAACCGAAATCGACGATATAATATGCGCTGAAATACCCGATGCCGACGTCGATAAGGATTTGCATGAAGTTGTGACGAAAAATATGATACATGGACCTTGCGTTACACTGGATCCAAATTCACCGTGCATGATAGACGGAAAATGCTCTAAGCGATATCCTCGAGCATTAGCATCCAACACAGTTACAGAAAGCGATGGATACCCTTTATACAGAAGAAGATCAGCTGAAGATGGCGGTAAATTAGCAACCATACAAATGCGAAACGGTGAAATCGAAGTAAATAACCGATGGGTTGTTCCATATCCGCCTTTGCTATCAAAAACATACAAAGCGCACATAAACGTGGAATACTGTAACTCCGTTAAATCGATCAAATATATTTGTAAGTACGTAAACAAAGGCAGCGACATGGCAGTTTTTGGCGTGCAACCAGAAAGAAGTGAATGCGGTAATACATATCGATGAAATAGCACAGTATCACACTGGAAGATAAGAGGTCAATTGAAAAGTCCCCGGCCTACCATAGTAAAACACATTTTTTTGGCAAAATTCCTTTTTTTATCAACATAATTTCCTTCAAGGGTGATACACTGATTATAGCGACCCTCCAACTTTTTGTAGTACGATTTGTCCTTTGCTTCAAAATAGGCCTCAGTTTCGGCGATCACCTCTTCATTCGACGAAAATTTCTTCCCAGCAAGCATTCTTTTGAGATCTGATAACAGGAAATAGTCGCTCGGGGCCAGATCTGGAGAATACGGTGGATGGGGAAGCAATTCGTAGCCCAATTCATCCAATTTTGCCATCGTTTTTATCGACTTGTGACACGGTGCATTGTCTTCGTGAAAAATGACTTTTTCTTCTTTAAACCAGGTCTTTTCTCACGAATTTTTACATCCAATTGGTCCAAAAGGTTGCAATAATAATCTGAGTTTATTGTTTTACCAGTTTGGAGGTTTTCCACCAACAAAATTCCTTTTGCATCCCAAAAAACTGATGCCATAACCTTGTTCACTAATCTTTGGGCCTTAACTCGTTTTGGAGCCGAATTATCGGTTTTTGGATTTTGCTTTCGATTCAGGATCATAGTGATAGACCCAAGTCTCATTCATAGTGATGAATCCGCGCACAAAATCCACTTTATCCTTTCGAAAATGCTCCAAATGTTCTTGAGAAAGTCGCATTTGCATTTGTTTTTGTTCCATTTTTCGGAAATGCGGCAGCCACTTTGCACAGAGCTTTTTGAAACCTAAAACTTTAGCTAAGATGTGATGTACTGGTCTATATGAGATGCCTAGGGTGTCAGCTACCTTATCCACAGCCACTCGTCTGTCTTCCGAAACCATATCCTGTATTTTTTGTATCTTTTCTGTTGTTGGTACACTTTTTGGATGTTCTTGACATGGATCGTCTTCAAGGCTTGTACGACCAGATTTAAAAAGGCACCCCATTTTCCAATGGTGGATTTCGAAGGTGAAGAGTCCGGATAATAATTATCAAGCCAAGTTTTCCTTTCAACGGTATTTTTTTGGCCATAAAGCAATATTTAATCAACACGCGAAATTCCTTTTTATCCATTTTCTTCACAATAACAAAAGTTGCTTCACTCAAAATGCAATAATTCACAAACTAATGATCCGACAGCTGTCAAATTTATACACGCGTCTTTTGAAGGTTAGGGCTAACTAAAAATCATATGGATTTAATTCTAGTACCGCCATCTATGTGTCACGCCGGGGACTTGTCAATTGGCCTGTTACATAAGCAGCAATGAAGCTGTATGGCGAATTCTTTCATTTCCAGTACATGAACGAAAACCAACTGTTGTTCACTTAGCAGTACATCTAGAAAATGGCCAGCGCGTTTATTTCACAGCTGCAAATGTGCAACAAATAGCCTTGAATCCACCGACTATAACGTTAACTGCTTTCTTCACGTTATGTCAAAATGACGCGTTTGCGAAAACACTGCTTTATTCGGATGTACCTACGTATTACACATGGAATGCGAGTAGAAAATCATTTGAACGACGCAAACGAGGAGAGTTGTGGCAGAAATATAAATCGCACATGGCTGAAGATATTTTCCGTCGAAAACGCATGAAAAATTCAAATATGAACATAGATTTCACAGCAGAAATCTACAACGAAGTGTTGATAATGATTGAAGATTTGTGCTTCGAAATCGCGAACAAAGTTCTCAATCAATTGGGAATGTCATCACCGAATCGATCTGCTGCTGCTTTGTTTGATCTAGAAATGGGTCGTGAACAAAATTACGACATGGGTGATCTTTTGTCCTATGTGCAATCAAATATTCCTAAGCTAACGTTTGAGCAAAAAGGCATTTACGATCAAATAATGCGAACTGTAAATAACGGAGTTGGAGAAATATTCTTTTTAGATGCGCCAGGAGGAACTGGTAAAACGTTCCTAATTAGATTGATTCTGGCCACAATTCGATCCCCAAAATAACATAGCTTAGCTCTTGCGTCGTCCGGAATAGCTGCGACATTGCTACCAGGTGGAAGAACGGCTCATTTCGCTTTGAAATTGCCATTAAACATTCAATTCATTGAAAATCCCACATGCAACATTTCCAAAGCATCCGGCATGGGAAAAGTATTGCAGAAATGCAAACTTATTGTTTGGGATGAATGCACAATGGCACAGAAAAAATCCCTCGAGGCCCTAGATCGATCATTGCAAGACTTACGTGCAAATACCAGACCATTTGGGAACTCAATAATATTGCTTGTAGGAGATTTCAGGCAAACATTACCTGTGATTCCTCGATCGACACCAGCGGACGAAATAAATGCCTGCCTGAAATACTCTACTTTGTGGCGACGAGTAAAGACGTTAAAATTGACTACAAATATGCAGGTCCAGCTGCAAAACGATCGGTCAGCAGAATTATTCTCACATCAATTGCTGGAAATTGAGAACGGAAAGGTGCCGGTTGATCCGACGTCAGGACGAATTTCATTGCCTCATAACTTCTGCAATTTAGTGACGTCAAAAGAAGAATTGGTTGAAAAAGTATTTCCCAATATTCAAACCAATTATAAGAAGCGCGATTGGCTAAGTGAACAAGCTATTCTTGCGGCCAAGAACAAATACGTCTACGAACTTAACAATATTATTCAGTCTAACATTCAAAGCTAGGTGGTCACATACAAGTCCGTCGACACTGTTGTGGAAGCAGATGAAGCAGTTAATTATCCACCCGAATTTTTGAATTTACTCGATCTGCCAGGGATGCCACTGCACGTACTGCAAATGAAAGTCGGTGTGCCAATTATCATGTTGGGAAATATCAACCAGCCAAAGCTTTGCAACGTCACGCGGCTTGCAGTAAAGAAATTAATGAGCAATGTCGTAGAAGCAACAATCTTGACAGGGCCTTTTAGAGGTAAAGATGTGCTCATTCCTCGCATTCCTATGATTCCAACGGATATGCCATTTCAATTTAAGAGATTGCAATTCCCGATTCGATTGGCATTTGCAATCACCATCAACAAGGCTCAGGGCTAATCTTTAAAATTGTGCGGTTTAGATCTAGACACGGATTGCTTCCCACATGGACAATTATATGTTGCGTGTTCTAGAGTCGGCAAACCAGAAAATCTCTATATCTGCATAGAAAATGGAACAACAAAAAATGTTGTATACCCACAAGCATTGTAAAATTAAATATACGAGATACGCACACTTTTTCTTTTCTTTCTTTTCCATTTAACTAGGCTGAGCCACAGCAACGCAACATATAGTAATTTAAAATCCGCCTATAGCCGATTTTTTGATGCCCTATGGTAGAAATGGGAGAGAAAAATTGTGAAAACTAACAATATATCAAGGTTTTTTCTTCATGACTTTGTTTGCCATTTTCAAAATTTTCTCTAATTTGTAAGTAGCATAAGTCAAATTTGCAAATTTTATTCAAATCGGTGTATTAGTTCTGAATGTACGCCAAAAAAACTTTCTGAACAGGCTTATTTTCTCTTACGACTATTTCTTTCTCCACTATCCTTAGACCGATATCACTGAGATTTACAATCGTATTGTCTATTTATGTAGTCAACCAATATAATTAATTTAATCAAAATTGCTTGGCAAATTTTCCAATTAAATCGGAAAAACTATATAAAAAAAAACCACAAAACTTTATGGTCACCCTGATTTTTCCTTTATAACTTTGCACCCCGTGGATCGATTTTGCTCAAATGTAATACCAGACCAAGTTGAGGAATAAGCAACTCATATTATAAATTTCATCAAAATCAGATAACGTTTTTTTGAGTTATCTTGTCTACGGACGGACGGACATGCATAACTTTTGAATTCCTACACAACCATACCCTTGAAATTTTTCTACGATGATTATTTCTATGCGTTACACACTTAGTGACAAAACTAATATACCCTCTGGTAGTACTTACCATAGGGGATAAAAAGATCCAACTAAAATCATAAACATTTCTAAAAATTTTTCATAAAAAAAATTATTATATATATAAAAGGCTAATCCTTCTTTCTTTATTTCTTTCTTTCTTTCTTTCTTTCTTTCTTTCTTTCTTTCTCTCTTTCTTTCTTTATTTCTTTCCTTCTTTATTTCTTTCTTTCTTTCTTTTTGAAGTGAAAACTTCTTTAGCGGCATTGGAGGTGATTTGAAACTCGATGAAACACTAAAAAAGCGACACTTTTTTACCGAGATGATATACCAGTCGATCAGAATTCATAAGAACAAAATTTTGCATAAAAAAATATTTTTCAGATAAATGTGCTCATATTTCAGAACAAAAAATTTTTTGTGAAATTTTGCTTTGATTTCTGAACTCCGCATACCTAGAATACAGAATACAGTGTTTCCTATTATCTTCGTTTCTTCTTTGTACGCTGTTTCGTAAAGATATATTGATGAAACACAAAAAACACAAACAAAGCATTCATTTCAAAAGCTTCATAGCTAGTGTTGTGTTCCGTTCACGTGTATCGTTTTGTGAATATTTTATCATTTTAATAAAACAATTTTCAATTATGCCCAAAACTAATGCCACAAAGTGCCATGAATATCGGAAAAAAAAGAAAACAATGAAAATAAGGTAAAAAATAAGGTAAAAAAATAGAAATAAAAATGGTCGCCAAGGTTTCAACGGATCGTGTACGTGAATTCCGTGCACGCCGAAAGGCATTATTGAATGTGCGTAATATTGCATCCACTGTACAAAGTAGTGAAAACGATCATCGTAAGTACTTGAATATTTTCCAACTGGTCATAGATCACATGCATAATCACCATACATCGTGCATACGTGTATAACCTCATTTGTTACATTTTTTTCAGATGATTCCCAAGTGGATGTATTAAATGTGCAAGGTGATGTCTCAATTGGACATAATATTCAAAATAATGAATGTGAGTACCCGAATCTTTTTGCATATGCAAAATTTACTTTTTCAATGGATTGGTCTTGATAGCTCATCTAATATGATGAATTGCTTTTCAGGTGACTCTCAAGCCGGTATACACCCTGAAATTCCGTACTCACAAGTTCATCGAAATAAAGTTGCCCATGAAGAATTTCGCAAAAAATTTTTAAACAATATGTTCGGTTATACGTGCTCCGTCTGTTTGTTCAGGGAACAATAAAAAAGAATTGAAATGCGTGATTCACGTTTAATCAATTTATTCAACGTAAATTCCTTATAAAATTCAAAATTAGAAAATTAAAAATAATTAAAATTAAAAAAAAAATATTAATAAAAAATCAAAAATTAAAAATTAAAAAAAAATTAAAACAACAATTGAAATTTGGCAATTAAAATTAAAATTAAAAAAAAAAATATATATATTAACAACAAATTGTCATCTGAAAACAAAAATCCTTTTATTTAAAATTTATGCCCATAAATGTATTGCCTCGACAATACCCCTTTCACCGTATGGTTTTTTAAAAGGAAAAATCTAACCTTAACCACAATTACTGTGAAGGCTTAGATCGTATCTACTTTTAAAGGCAAAAACCGCTGGTATTGATGATGTTGCAAGTTTTTACCACTAAAAGTGTAAACTTGAGAGCTCTGGAACAAGTGCTATTTTCCTCGTTCGGCATGCCCTTTTATACAAAAATTTCCAATATGGTGGATGGTGAACCGGGCCAAATGAATATGGCCGATCACAGCTGATCCTCTATGTTCCACAAACTGCATTTGTGGAACTCGTTCAAATGTCACCATATTTAAATGTTAAATGTTTGTGTTTTTTCTTCCTTTTTTTTTTTGATTGATTGAATAATTTTAATCAATTTTAAAATTAATTCAATCAATTGTAATAAATATGTGTATAAATGTTCGGTGACGTGAATTTTTTTGTATTCCTCATTAAAAAGAAAAAACAAAACCATAATTGTTGATATCGGCTGTCATAAGTGGTGTTTTCTTTTTGGTGGGTAAATAATTGATATGTTCATGTGTGTTGTATAATTTAGTTTCGTTTCTTTGTTACGTATTTAGTGTTTTATATACGTTTTTAAAGAAAAGTAGTAAATTTTTCTTTAAAATTTTATGTTTTTAAAATTTGCATGTTGTTGTTTGTGTAATTTTTGACATGATTTTTTTTGTGTTTTGAAAAAATCTTTAATGAGAAAAATGTTATTTTCTTTTTTAGGACATGCGGAAGGTAGCCAAACATATTCCGGCCCCTTGAACAGTCACGTTCAATAAAATAATAATTGATGTAGGACTTATGTTCATGCCTAATCGTTATATTTAATTTCGTTTCCGTTTTTGATGATGGTGAAACTGGATTTGGCCATTTACGTAGAGCTTCATTTTTACCTCGTATCTGTCTGGCAAGTTTACACGGAGTTCCCGATGTTTTGTAAGTTTTAATTTGTCAAAATTAATTCTTTCCAAAATGCGTCTGGGAATAAAAATGGTTTCGCCTTCATTGGTAGTGAAGCGTTGAACGTCATTCTTAATCCGCATTTTGACGTCTGCTACGGATGTAGACAGACGCAAGACATTCCAGTTGGTCATATGTGAACCGTTGACCTCTACTGTTTGGTTCGCAACTGGTTTGCATGACAACTGAGTTGATTGTTGATGTTGTTGTTGTTGTGGTGCTGTTTGTATTATTGTTGATTGTTGTGGTTTCTTCCGTGGCAATCCAGTCAAAATGTCGTACCCGGGTTGCACGAAATCTTTGATATCCTCTGGTGTCATTGGTGCCAACTGAAAATCACCGAAGAAGTCGTAATTCGGAGCCTCCTTCCCTTCATTTTCTGATACTGGTGGTTTACTCGGTTGACCAGTGAGGATGTTGACACCTGGTTGTTTGAAAAGACGGATATCCTCTTCGTCCATAGGTGACATGGTGTAATCATCGATATCTAGGATGTCTAAATCAATGATTTCTTCGTGCTGCATTTTTTCTTCTTATTATCTACGAATAAAAAACAGAGTTAGCATGGAAAGGATACATAGAGCTTGGACATGACGCCACATAAGACACCATTGTTGTGATTGTACATAACGTTAGTTGGTTTGTTCACTTTCTACTGGCAACAAACATATCTTTCGTATGTGTCGTCGCAGATTGTTGTTCTGCGTCTTTACTTGCACTACTCGAATTATATTATCTGCTCCAGGAAATACTTCTGTAATCCTTCCTAAAGTCTGTAGACCATTTGCTCCAGAATTGTTGCGTCATGTATTGAATGTGTTTCCACCTGTTATTGAATGTTGCTCTTGCTTCTTTTAATTCGGGTTCTGGAACCAAATTTAACGGTTGCCCAATTAAAAAGTGTCCTGGAGTCAATACTTCCAAGTCGTTGACATTATTATTCATGCGACATAGTGGGCGCGAGTTAACACAAGCCTCGATTTGTGTCAATAAAGTCATATGTTCTTCAAAACTGAGTAGCGTTCTTTCAACTACTCGACGTAAATGGTACTTCACCGATTTAACGCCAGCTTCCCATAGTCCTCCGCAATGAGGTGAAGCTGGTGGGTTAAAGTGCCATATGATACCTTTGTCAGTAAAATACTCAGCAGCTGGTGACATTGACTCTTTTATTGCTAGTCGTATATCCCTCTGCAGTGTTGTATTACCCCCTTTGAAATTTCTGCCGCAATCTGAATAGATGTGTTGGCACAATCCTCTGCGTGCCACGAATCTTTTCAATGTCGCAATAAATGCTGCAGATGTTAAATCTGAAGTTAATTCCAGATGGATAGCTTTAGTTGCCATACATACACAAATGCAAAAATATCCTTTATATGTTCTTGCTGCCCTGTGTGGTGAAGTTTTTAGGCTAATTGGCCCAGCATAATCAATTCCCACATGCGTGAATGGTTTTGACATATTTACCCTAGCGGCAGGTAAGTTGCCCATTAGTTGGCAGCGTTTCTCTTTGCGAAAGGCAATGCATTTTCTGCAGTTGTTTATCTTTCTTGCAATGGTTCCCTTAGCATTCAATATCCAATAGAGATGTCGACTGGTATTGATCATTAAACTTAATCCGCCATGCAATGTATCTTTATGTAGTTGATCTATAATTATGCGTGTAATGTGGCGGTCGCTTGGTAGAATAATGGGATGCTTTATATTATATGGAATGGCTGCGTTTTCCAATCTACCACCAACCCTCATGACTTCATCCTTGTCCAAAAATGGATTTAATGAAGTAAGTTTACTTCCTTTTGGTAATAATTTGTTTATCTTTAATAATTCGTATTCCAATCCGAATGTTGCTTTTTGTACTAATTTATAAATTAGATTTCGTGTAGTTTGAAGTTCTGATACTGATAATTGCCCTGTTTTTCTCTTGTCTTTATTTGAGCAATTATGAATGAATCTGTTTATATATGCCAATGTTTTTATAAGTGACATAAATGATGAATATTTTTCTAAAATATCCGTATTTAATTTAGCAAAGAATGTTAATGGAGTTAATTTTTTTGCTTCTAATCCTAATTTCCCTGTTTTTATTTCGCATTTTGGCCATTCACCGCAGTTGTTCACAAGCCAGTCCGGCCCCAGCCACCATAGTTTATGTTGCAATAGATTGTTCGCTAGTATTCCCCTTGATGCGATATCTGCAGGATTATCTTTAGTAGGAACATATTTCCAATTTTCAGGATTTGTAAGATCCTGTATTTGTGTTACACGATTGGCAACATATGTTTTCCACCTTATAGGATGACTTCGAATCCATTGTAAGGCGATCATGGAGTCAGCCCATGCGAATATAGGAACATCCATTAACTGCATATCAACTATGGTAGAATTGAGCAGTCTTGCAAGTAAAACTGCCGCATTTCATTCCAATCTTGGAACTGTAGTTGGTTTTATCGGAGCCACTTTTGTTTTTGACGTGAGTAAATTAGATATGACGTTACCATTTGAATCTTCTATCCGCATATAGATTACTGCTGCGTAAGCTTTTATCGATGCATCGCAGAATCCATGAATCTGAATGTTTGTTGTTTGTTTGGATAATCCTATCCACCTGGGAATTTTGATCAACTGAACTGCATGTAAGGATTCTTTAAATTTCTGCCATTGATTGTTGATATTGTCATCAACTTTTGTATCCCACGAATGACCAGTGATCCATACATTTTGAATCAATATCTTTGCAAGTACGATCACTGGACCGAGCCAGCCTAAGGGATCGTATAACGATGCGACTTCAGACAAAATTGTTCTTTTAGTTGCAATAACAGCGTTAGCTTTTTGTGTTACAATAAACGTGAAATAATCTGAACTTGGATACCATTGAATTCCAAGCGTTTTAACTGCTTCGTGTTCGTTAAATGTTTGCGCTTCATTTGATCCGCGGAATTCGATTGGAGTATTTGAAAGTATTTCTTGATTATTGCTAACCCACTTTCGCAATTTAAAGGCGCCAGCATTCAACATATTGATGAGTTGTGTTTGAATTTCGGTTGCTTCTGCCACTGTATCGGCACCTGTTAAAACGTCATCAACATGAAAATCCGTTTTTGTGATTTTTGATGCAATTGGAAATCGTACTTCTTCATCCCGAGCTAGTTGTTGTAACGTTCTGATTGCCAAAAAAGGTGCTGATGATGTGCCAAATGTTACCGTCTTTAATTGGAAATCTTGTAATTGGTTTGTTGCTGGATCTTCCCAGATGATTTTTTGGTAGATTCTGTGTTCTGGTTTGAGCAAAATCATCCGATACATTTTCTCAACATCAGCTGTCAATGCTATTTTGTGCTTTCTCCATTTCAATAGTGTTGAGCAAAGCTTTGGTTGAATCGTTGGTCCGATTAGCAATTGTTCGTTCAGCGATTTGCCATCAACGCTCTTGGCAGAAGCATCGAATACCACTCTTAATTTGGTAGTCGAAGACTCTTTAAGGACCGCATGGTGTGGAATATAATACTCGTTTCTGGTTTCTGTTTTGTCAATTCTTTCCATATGACCCATTGTAATATATTCATTTAAACAGGTTGCGTATTCCTTTTCTAATTTTGGGTTTTGTTTCAATTTTTGTCTTAAATATTGATATCTCTTCATTGCTAGTGCTCGCGATGCTCCAAAAGTTGGTGTATGTCCATTTATGAATGGGAGTTCTACTTCGTACTGCCCATTTGGACATCTTTTGAGCGTATTTTTGAACTTTTCTTCACACTCTTCGTCTTGTGGTTTAAGACGAGGTGTAGTTGCTACCTCTTCAGTTTCTTAAAATTGTCTTACTTGTTGTTCTAAATTTTCTTGGTTTTGGGTGATAGCTGCAAACGATTCAACTCGCTGCTGTGGAATTCCATTAGTGTTTCCTAATAAAATCCACCCAAACATAGTGTTAATCCTTTTATATGACTCCATTGATTTAAACGTACTGGAACTGTTGGCAGACTGTTAGTTATAGCATTGATAACTAACATCTGCGTTTTAATTGATTTGCTGCTATCTTGACATGATCCTAGTTCGACATTCACTTGTAAATAGGACCATGCAGCTTGTTTCTTATTCAAGCTTGTAATTTGAATTTTTGTAGGTTGTCCTCGTAAACCCATGCGTTTATACGCGGCTTCTGTGATGAATGATGTTTGGGATCCTGGATCCATCAGACATCGCCATGTTATTAATCGCCCGTTGCGATCCTTTGCTATTACTAGCGCTGTGGCTAATAATGCGTTATGCATTTGTGTTGCCAAAAAAGTTTTCACTCCATCTGGTATATTGGATGAACTTGCTTTTGGTTCTGTCAGCCTAGTCTGACTGTTTGCATCGTGCTCTTTCACGTGCAAAAGTGTATGGTGCAATCCTTTGCATTATCTACACCTATAATTGCATGGACAACTCGTTGCCCTGTGCTTACTGGAAAAGCAATTGAAGCATCTTCCAGCCTTTTGTATGCAATCTCTTCTATTAGAGATTTGCATACCAATAAACTTCTGGCACCGTCCAACAAAATGTGCGCTGTCGCATGCAGGACATTTTGAAGGATTACTGGATGCCAGATGTACCTTTGTGGTTGGTATTGACGTTTTTGTCGTTACCGCATATGCCATGGATTCCAGGACTCTAAATCTCGTTTGTAAAAACCTTTGGAATTGATCAAAAGTTTGTAATGACTGCGTGTCACCCAACTCTTCTTCCCAAAGTTTTAACGTTACAAACGGAAGTTTTTGTACTATTAAGAATATTAATATTGTGTCCCAATGTTCCACGTTGACTTGTAATGCCCTTAATTGGTGTATGCATTCTGTTGTTGTATTTAAAATGGATTTTATGCTTTTGCTATTTTCAGTTGTTTGTTTCGGTTGGTTTGTCAATATATTCAATTGCGTGTTGATCAATAATCTTTTGTTTTCGTATCGTTCTTGTAATTTCTCCCAAGCTGGAAGGTAATCCTGATCTGTGATGGGAATATGTTTTAATAATTGTTCTGCTTCGCCAGACAAACATCGTTTTAGATAATGTAGTTTTTGTACACCTAGCAAATGTTTATTGCTGTGTACCATCGATACGAAAAGATCATGAAACGATCGCCATGACGCATAATCTCCGCTAAATTTGGGAAGATTTATGCGTGCTAATAGAATGCGATTTTCTGCTGAATGTATAAAAGTGTGTTCTGTGACACTTGTATTACGATCACCTGAGTCATTTTTTTCCGCTAATTGATCTGTTAAATCAGCTAAGTACTCAATGTATTTCGTTTCTAACTCCGAATATTTTTCTTTTGTCATGTAATCGTGTGTACAAATTAATTTGGAGGTTGCAATCAACTCTCTTAATTGTGAGTCGAGTTGATCGAATTCGGCCCAGGCTTTCTTCAATTCTTGAATTTTATTTTCGAAAAAACCGACTGTCCTTTTTGCTAAGGCTGTCTTTTTGCCGTTGACAATTGATTTTTCATTTTGTCAACCCTAATCGATAACGGAGTACACAGATCTTCCATTTTGTTATTTCCCCGAAACCACACATAAATTTTAGATTGCCAAATTCCTATTCTTTAAGTAATTTAACTAAACGCTTCACGCAAATCCGGCTCGAAGGACCAAAATGTTTGTTCAGGGAACAATAAAATGATTCACGTTTAATCAATTTATTCAACGTAAATTCCTTATAAAATTCAAAATTAGAAAATTAAAAATAATTAAAATTAAAAACAAATATTAATAAAAAATCAAAAATTAAAAATTTAAAAAAAATTAAAACAACAATTGAAATTTGGCAATTAAAATTAAAATTAAAAAGAAAAATATATATTAACAACAAATTGTCATCTGAAAACAAAAATCCTTTTATTTAAAATTTATGCCCATAAATGTATTGCCTCGACAATACCCCTTTCACCGTATGGTTTTTTTTAAAAGGAAAAATCTAGCCTTAACCACAATTACTGTGAAGGCTTAGATCGTATCTACTTTTAAAGACAAAAACCGCTGGTATTGATGATGTTGCAAGTTTTTACCACTAAAAGTGTAAACTTGAGAGCTCTGGAACAAGTGCTATTTTCCTCGTTCGGCATGCCCTTTTATACAAAAATTTCCAATATGGTGGATGGTGAACCGGGCCAAATAAATATGGCCGATCACAGCTGATCCTCTATGTTCCACAAACTCCATTTGTGGAACTCGTTCAAATGCCACCATATTTAAATGTTAAATGTTTGTGTTTTTTCTTCCTTTTTTTTTTTTGATTGATTGAATAATTTTAATCAATTTTAAAATTAATTCAATCAATTGTAATAAATATGTGTATAAATGTTCGGTGACGTGAATTTTTTTGTATTCCTCATTAAAAAGAAAAAACAAAACCATAATTGTTGATATCGGCTGTCATAAGTGGTGTTTTCTTTTTGGTGGGTAAATAATTGATATGTTCATGTGTGTTGTATAATTTAGTTTCGTTTCTTTGTTACGTATTTAGTGTTTTATATACGTTTTTAAAGAAAAGTAGTAAATTTTTCTTTAAAATTTTATGTTTTTAAAATTTGCATGTTGTTGTTTGTGTAATTTTTGACATGATTTTTTTTTGTGTTTTGAAAAAATCTTTAATGAGAAAAATGTTATTTTCTTTTTTAGGACATGCGGAAGGTAGCCAAACATATTCCGGCCCCTTGAACAGTCACGTTCAATAAAATAATAATTGATGTAGGACTTATGTTCATGCCTAATCGTTATATTTAATTTCGTTTCCGTTTTTGATGATGGTGAAACTGGATTTGGCCATTTACGTAGAGCTTCATTTTTACCTCGTATCTGTCTGGCAAGTTTACACGGAGTTCCCGATGTTTTGTTAGTTTTAATTTGTCAAAATTAATTCTTTCCAAAATGTGTCTGGGAATAAAAATGGTTTCGCCTTTATTGGTAGTGAAGCGTTGAACGTCATTCTTAATCCGCATTTTGACGTCTGCTACGGATGTAGACAGACGCAAGACATTCCAGTTGGTCACATGTGAACCGTTGACCTCTACTGTTTGGTTCGCAACTGGTTTGCATGACAACTGAGTTGATTGCTGATGTTGTTGTTGTTGTGGTGCTGTTTGTATTATTGTTGATTGTTGTGGTTTCTTCCGTGGCAATCCAGTCAAAATGTCGTACCCGGGTTGCACGAAATCTTTGATATCCTCTGGTGTCATTGGTGCCAACTGAAAATCACCGAAGAAGTCGTAATTCGGAGCCTCCTTGCTTTCATTTTCTGATACTGGTGGTTTACTCGGTTGACCAGTGAGGATGTTGACACCTGGTTGTTTGAAAAGACGGATATCCTCTTCGTCCATAGGTGACATGATGTAATCATCGATATCTAGGATGTCTAAATCAATGATTTCTTCGTGCTGCATTTTTTCTTCTTATTATCTACGAATAAAAAACAGAGTTAGCATGGAAAGGATACATAGAGGTTGGACATGACGCCACATAAGACACCACTGTTGTGACTGTACATAACGTTAGTTGGTTTGTTCACTTTCTACTGGCAACAAACATATCTTTCGTATGTGTCGTCGCAGATTGTTGTTCTGCGTCTTTACTTGCACTACTCGAATTATATTATCTGCTCCAGGAAATACTTCTGTAATCCTTCCTAAATCCCATAACGTCGGTGGAAGGTTGTCTTCTTTGACCAAAACGATGTCTCCGATTTTTAATGTAGGTTGAAGGTTCTCCCATTTTGGTCTCTGCTGCAACGAATGCAAATAGTCTGTAGACCATTTGCTCCAGAATTGTTGCGTCATGTATTGAATGTGTTTCCACCTGTTATTGAATGTTGCTCTTGCTTCTTTGAATTCGGGTTCTGGAACCAAATTTAACGGTTGCCCAATTAAAAAGTGTCCTGGAGTCAATACTTCCAAGTCGTTGACATTATTATTCATGCGACATAGTGGGCGCGAGTTGACACAAGCCTCGATTTGTGTCAATAAAGTCATATGTTCTTCAAAGGTGAGTAGCGTTCTTCCAACTACTCGACGTAAATGGTACTTCACCGATTTAACGCCAGCTTCCCATAGTCCTCCGCAATGAGGTGAAGCTGGTGGGTTAAAGTGCCATGTGATACCTTTGTCAGTAAAATACTCAGCAGCTGGTGACATTGACTCTTTTATTGCTAGTCGTATATCCCTCTGCAGTGTTGTATTACCCCCTTTGAAATTTCTGCCGCAATCTGAATAGATGTGTTGGCACAATCCTCTGCGTGCCACGAATCTTTTCAATGTCGCAATAAATGCTGCAGATGTTAAATCTGAAGTTAATTCCAGATGGATAGCTTTAGTTGCCATACATACACAAATGCAAAAATATCCTTTATATGTTCTTGCTGCCCTGTGTGGTGAAGTTTTCAGGCTAATTGGCCCAGCATAATCAATTCCCACATGCGTGAATGGTTTTGACATATTTACCCTAGCGGCAGGTAAGTTGCCCATTAGTTGGCAGCGTTTCTCTTTGGGAAAGGCAATGCATTTTCTGCAGTTGTTTATCTTTCTTGCAATGGTTCTCTTAGAATTCAATATCCAATAGAGATGTCGACTGGTATTGATCATTATACTTAATCCGCCATGCAATGTATCTTTATGTAGTTGATCTATAATTATGCGTGTAATGTGGTGGTCGCTTGGTAGAATAATGGGATGCTTTATATTATATGGAATGGCTGCGTTTTCTAATCTACCACCAACCCTCATGACTTCATCCTTGTCCAAAAATGGATGTAATGAAGTAAGTTTACTTCCTTTTGGTAATAATTTGTTTATCTTTAATAATTCGTATTCCAATCCGAATGCTGCTTTTTGTACTAATTTATAAATTAGATTTCGTGTAGTTTGAAGTTCTGATACTGATAATTGCCCTGTTTTTCTCTTGTCTTTATTTGAGCAATTATGAATGAATCTGTTTATATATGCCAATGTTTTTATAAGTGACATAAATGATGAATATTTTTCTAAAATATCCGTATTTAATTTAGCAAAGAATGTTAATGGAGTTAATTTTTTTGCTTCTAATTCTAATTTCCCTGTTTTTATTTCGCATTTTGGCCATTCCCCGCAGTTGTTCACAAGCCAGTCCGGTCCCAGCCACCATAGTTTATGATGCAATAGATTGCTCGCTAGTATTCCCCTTGATGCGATATCTGCAGGATTATCTTTAGTAGGAACATATTTCCAATTTTCAGGTTTTGTAAGATTCTGTATTTGTGTTACACGATTGGCAACATATGTTTTCCACCTTATAGGATGACTTCGAATCCATTGTAAGGCGATCATGGAGTCAGCCCATGCGAATATAGGAACATCCATTAACTGCATATCAACTATGGTAGAATTGAGCAGTCTTGCAAGTAAAACTGCCGCATTTCATTCCAATCTTGGAACTGTAGTTGGTTTTATCGGAGCCACTTTTGTTTTTGACGTGAGTAAATTAGATATGACGTTACCATTTGAATCTTCTATCCGCATATAGATTACTGCTGCGTAAGCTTTTATCGATGCATCGCAGAATCCATGAATCTGAATGTTTGTTGTTTGTTTGGATAATCCTATCCACCTGGGAATTTTGATCAACTGAACTGCATGTAAGGATTCTTTAAATTTCTGCCATTGATTGTTGATATTGTCATCAACTTTTGCATCCCACGAATGACCAGTGATCCATAAATTTTGAATCAATATCTTTGCAAGTACGATCACTGGACCGAGCCAGCCTAAGGGATCGTATAACGATGCGACTTCAGACAAAATTGTTCTTTTAGTTGCAATAACAGCGTTAGCTTTTTGTGTTACAATAAACGTGAAATAATCTGAACGTGGATACCATTGAATTCCAAGCGTTTTAACTGCTTCGTGTTCGTTAAATGTTTGCGCTTCATTTGATCCGCGGAATTCGAATGGAGTATTTGAAAGTATTTCTTGATTATTGCTAACCCACTTTCGCAATTTAAAGCCGCCAGCATTCAACATATTGATGAGTTGTGTTTGAATTTCGGTTGCTTCTGCCACTGTATCGGCACCTGTTAAAACGTCATCAACATAAAAATCCGTTTTTGTGATTTTTGATGCAATTGGAAATCGTACTTCTTCATCCCGAGCTAGTTGTTGTAAAAAGGTGCTGATGATGTGCCAAATGTTACCGTCTTTAATTGGAAATTTTGTAATTGGTTTGTTGCTGGATCTTCCCAGATGATTTTTTGGTAGATTTTGTGTTCTGGTTTGAGCAAAATCATCCGATACATTTTCTCAACATCAGCTGTCAATGCTATTTTGTGCTTTCTCCATTTCAATAGTGTTGAGCAAAGCTTTGGTTGAATCGTTGGTCCGATTAGCAATTGTTCGTTCAGCGATTTGCCATCAACGCTCTTGGCAGAAGCATCGAATACCACTCTTAATTTGGTAGTCGAAGACTCTTTAAGGACCGCATGGTGTGGAATATAATACTCGTTTCTGGTTTCTGTTTCGTCAATTCTTTCCATATGACCCATTGTAATATATTCATTTAAACAGGTTGCGTATTCCTTTTCTAATTTTGGGTTTTGTTTCAATTTTTGTCTTAAATATTGATATTTCTTCATTGCTAGTGCTCGCGATGGTCCAAAAGTTGGTGTATGTCCATTTATGAATGGGAGTTCTACTTCGTACTGCCCATTTGGACATCTTTTGAGCGTATTTTTGAACTTTTCTTCACACTCTTCGTCTTGTGGTTTAAGACGAGGTGTAGTTGCTACCTCTTCAGTTTCCCAAAATTGTCTTACTTGTTGTTCTAAATTTTCTTGGTTTTGGGTGATAGCTGCAAACGATTCAACTCGCTGCTGTGGAATTCCATTAGTGTTTCCTAATAAAATCCACCCAAACATAGTGTTAATTGCTATGGGTTCATTCCTTGTACCCCTTTTTACACCATCTTGTAAGATGTCAGCGTATACTTTTGCTTCTAGCAGCATATCAATTGGTCCGGGTTTGCAAGACGTTGAATCGGCCAACTGCAATCCTTTTATATGACTCCATTGATTTAAACGTACTGGAACTGTTGGCAGACTGTTAGTTATAGCATTGATAACTAACATCTGCGTTTTAATTGATTTGCTGCTATCTTGACATGATCCTAGTTCGACATTCACTTGTAAATAGGACCATGCAGCTTGTTTCTTATTCAAGCTTGTAATTTGAATTTTTGTAGGTTGTCCTCGTAAACCCATGCGTTTATACGCGGCTTCTGTGATGAATGATGTTTGGGATCCTGGATGCATCAGACATCGCCATGTTATTAATCGCCCGTTGCGATCCTTTGCTATTACTAGCGCTGTGGCTAATAATGCGTTATGCATTTGTGTTGCCAAAAAAGTTTTCACTCCATCTGGTATATTGGATGAACTTGCTTTTGGTTCTGTCAGCCTAGTCTGACTGTTTGCATCGTGCTCTTTCACGTGCAAAAGTGTATGGTGCAATCCTTTGCATTATCTACACCTATAATTGCATGGACAACTCGTTGCCCTGTGCTTACTGGAAAAGCAATTGAAGCATCTTCCAGCCTTTTGTATGCAATCTCTTCTATTAGAGATTTGCATACCAATAAACTTCTGGCACCGTCCAACAAAATGTGCGCTGTCGCATGCAGGACATTTTGAAGGATTACTGGATGCCAGATGTACCTTTGTGGTTGGTATTGACGTTTTTGTCGTTACCGCATATGCCATGGATTCCAGGACTCTAAATCTCGTTTGTAAAAACCTTTGGAATTGATCAAAAGTTTGTAATGACTGCGTGTCACCCAACTCTTCTTCCCAAAGTTTTAACGTTACAAACGGAAGTTTTTGTACTATTAAGAATATTAATATTGTGTCCCAATGTTCCACGTTGACTTGTAATGCCCTTAATTGGTGTATGCATTCTGTTGTTGTATCTAAAATGGATTTTATGCTTTTGCTATTTTCAGTTGTTTGTTTCGGTTGGTTTGTCAATATATTCAATTGCGTGTTGATCAATAATCTTTTGTTTTCGTATCGTTCTTGTAATTTCTCCCAAGCTGGAATGTAATCCTGATCTGTGATGGGAATATGTTCTAATAATTGTTCTGCTTCGCCAGACAAACATCCTTTTAGATAATGTAGTTTTTGTACACCTAGCAAATGTTTATTGCTGTGTACCATCGATACGAAAAGATCATGAAACGATCGCCATGACGCATAATCTCCGCTAAATTTGGGAAGATTTATGCGTGGTAATAGAATGCGATTTTCTGCTGAATGTATAAAAGTGTGTTCTGTGACACTTGTATTACGATCACCTGAGTCATTTTTTTCCGCTAATTGATCTGTTAAATCAGCTAAGTACTCAATGTATTTCGTTTCTAACTCCGAATATTTTTCTTTTGTCATGTAATCGTGTGTACAAATTAATTTGAAGGTTGCAATCAACTCTCTTAATTGTGAGTCGAGTTGATCGAATTCGGCCCAGGCTTTCTTCAATTCTTGAATTTTATTTTCGAAAAAACCGACTGTCCTTTTTGCTAAGGCTGTCTTTTTGCCGTTGACAATTGATTTTTCAATTTTGTCAACCCTAATCGATAACGCAGTACACAGATCTTCCATTTTGTTATTTCCCCGAAACCACACATAAATTTTAGATTGCCAAATTCCTATTCTTTAAGTAATTTAACTAAACGCTTCACGCAAATCCGGCTCGAAGGACCAAAATGTTTGTTCAGGGAACAATAAAATGATTCACGTTTAATCAATTTATTCAACGTAAATTCCTTATAAAATTCAAAATTAGAAAATTAAAAATAATTAAAATTAAAAAAAAATATTAATAAAAAATCAAAAATTAAAAATTTAAAAAAAATTAAAACAACAATTGAAATTTGGCAATTAAAATTAAAATTAAAAAGAAAAATATATATTAACAACAAATTGTCATCTGAAAACAAAAATCCTTTTATTTAAAATTTATGCCCATAAATGTATTGCCTCGACAATACCCCTTTCACCGTATGGTTTTTTTTAAAAGGAAAAATCTAGCCTTAACCACAATTACTGTGAAGGCTTAGATCGTATCTACTTTTAAAGACAAAAACCGCTGCTATTGATGATGTTGCAAGTTTTTACCACTAAAAGTGTAAACTTGAGAGCTCTGGAACAAGTGCTATTTTCCTTGTTCGGCATGCCCTTTTATACAAAAATTTCCAATATGGTGTATGGTGAACCGGGCCAAATGAATATGGCCGATCACAGCTGATCCTCTATGTTCCACAAACTCCATTTGTGGAACTCGTTCAAATGCCACCATATTTAAATGTTAAATGTTTGTGTTTTTTCTTCCGTTTTTTTTTTGATTGATTGAATAATTTTAATCAATTTTAAAATTAATTCAATCAATTGTAATGAATATGTGTATAAATGTTCGGTGACGTGAATTTTTTTGTATTCCTCATTAAAAAGAAAAAACAAAACCATAATTGTTGATATCGGCTGTCATAAGTGGTGTTTTCTTTTTGGTGGGTAAATAATTGATATGTTCATGTGTGTTGTATAATTTAGTTTCGTTTCTTTGTTACGTATTTAGTGTTTTATATACGTTTTTAAAGAAAAGTTGTAAATTTTTCTTTAAAATTTTATGTTTTTAAAATTGGCATGTTGTTGTTTGTGTAATTTTTGACATGATTTTTTTTTGTGTTTTGAAAAAATCTTTAATGAGAAAAATGTTATTTTCTTTTTTAGGACATGCGGAAGGTAGCCAAACATATTCCGGCCCCTTGAACAGTCACGTTCAATAAAATAAAAATTGATGTAGAACTTATGTTCATGCCTAATCGTTATATTTAATTTCGTTTCCGTTTTTGATGATGGTGAAACTGGATTTGGCCATTTACGTAGAGCTTCATTTTTACCTCGTATCTGTCTGGCAAGTTTACACGGAGTTCCCGATGTTTTGTAAGTTTTAATTTGTCAAAATTAATTCTTTCCAAAATGCGTCTGGGAATAAAAATGGTTTCGCCTTCATTGGTAGTGAAGCGTTGAACGTCATTCTTAATCCGCATTTTGACGTCTGCTACGGATGTAGGCAGACGCAAGACATTCCAGTTGGTCACATGTTAACCGTTGACCTCTACTGTTTGGTTCGCAACTGGTTTGCATGACAACTGAGTTGATTGTTGATGTTGTTGTTGTTGTGGTGCTGTTTGTATTATTGTTGATTGTTGTGGTTTCTTCCGTGGCAATCCAGTCAAAATGTCGTACCCGGGTTGCACGAAATCTTTGATATCCTCTGGTGTCATTGGTGCCAACTGAAAATCACCGAAGAAGTCGTAATTCGGAGCCTCCTTGCTTTCATTTTCTGATACTGGTGGTTTACTCGGTTGACCAGTGAGGATGTTGACACCTGGTTGTTTGAAAAGACGGATATCCTCTTCGTCCATAGGTGACATGGTGTAATCATCGATATCTAGGATGTCTAAATCAATGATTTCTTCGTGCTGCATTTTTTCTTCTTATTATCTACGAATAAAAAACAGAGTTAGCATGGAAAGGATACATAGAGGTTGGACATGACGCCACATAAGACACCACTGTTGTGACTGTACATAACGTTAGTTGGTTTGTTCACTTTCTACTAGCAACAAACATATCTTTCGTATGTGTCGTCGCACATTGTTGTTCTGCGTCTTTACTTGCACTACTCGAATTATATTATCTGCTCCAGGAAATACTTCTGTAGTGGAAGGTTGTCTTCTTTGACCAAAACGATGTCTCCGATTTTTAATGTAGGTTGAAGGTTCTCCCATTTTGGTCTCTGCTGCAACGAATGCAAATAGTCTGTAGACCATTTGCTCCAGAATTGTTGCGTCATGTATTGAATGTGATTCCACCTGTTATTGAATGTTGCTCTTGCTTCTTTTAATTCGGGTTCTGGAACCAAATTTAACGGTTGCCCAATTAAAAAGTGTCCTGGAGTCAATACTTCCAAGTCGTTGACATTATTATTCATGCGACATAGTGGGCGCGAGTTGACACAAGCCTCGATTTGTGTCAATAAAGTCATATGTTCTTCAAAGGTGAGTAGCGTTCTTTCAACTACTCGACG
Source organism: Xylophagus ater (assembly GCA_963422695.1). Classification (NCBI taxonomy): domain Eukaryota; kingdom Metazoa; phylum Arthropoda; class Insecta; order Diptera; family Xylophagidae; genus Xylophagus; species Xylophagus ater. The sequence goes on from OY730479.1 coordinate 34,570,132, forward strand.
TAAATGGTACTTCACTGATTTAACGCCAGCTTCCCATAGTCCTCCGCAATGAGGTGAAGCTGGTGGGTTAAAGTGCCATGTGATACCTTTGTCAGTAAAATACTCAGCAGCTGGTGACATTGACTCTTTTATTGCTAGTCGTATATCCCTCTGCAGTGTTGTATTACCCCCTTTGAAATTTGTGCCGCAATCTGAATAGATGTGTTGGCACAATCCTCTGCGTGCCACGAATCTTTTCAATGTCGCAATAAATGCTGCAGATGTTAAATCTGAAGTTAATTCCAGATGGATAGCTTTAGTTGCCATACATACACAAATGCAAAAATATCCTTTATATGTTCTTGCTGCCCTGTGTGGTGAAGTTTTTAGGCTAATTGGCCCAGCATAATCAATTCCCACATGCGTGAATGGTTTTGACATATTTACCCTAGCGGCAGGTAAGTTGCCCATTAGTTGGCAGCGTTTCTCTTTGGGAAAGGCAATGCATTTTCTGCAGTTGTTTATCTTTCTTGCAATGGTTCTCTTAGAATTCAATATCCAATAGAGATGTCGACTGGTATTGATCATTATACTTAATCCGCCATGCAATGTATCTTTATGTAGTTGATCTATAATTATGCGTGTAATGTGGTGGTCGCTTGGTAGAATAATGGGATGCTTTATATTATATGGAATGGCTGCGTTTTCCAATCTACCACCAACCCTCATGACTTCATCCTTGTCTAAAAATGGATTTAATGAAGTAAGTTTACTTCCTTTTGGTAGTAATTTGTTTATCTTTAATAATTCGTATTCCAATCCGAATGTTGCTTTTTGTACTAATTTATAAATTAGATTTCGTGTAGTTTGAAGTTCTGATACTGATAATTGCCCTGTTTTTCTCTTGTCTTTATTTGAGCAATTATGAATGAATCTGTTTATATATGCCAATGTTTTTATAAGTGACATAAATGATGAATATTTTTCTAAAATATCCGTATTTAATTTAGCAAAGAATGTTAATGGAGTAATTTTTTTGCTTCTAATTCTAATTTCCCTGTTTTTATTTCGCATTTTGGCCATTCGCCGCAGTTGTTCACAAGCCAGTCCGGTCCCAGCCACCATAGTTTATGTTGCAATAGATTGTTCGCTAGTATTCCCCTTGATGCGATATCTGCAGGATTATCTTTAGTAGGAACATATTTCCAATTTTCAGGATTTGTAAGATTCTGTATTTGTGTTACACGATTGGCAACATATGTTTTCCACCTTATAGGATGACTTCGAATCCATTGTAAGGCGATCATGGAGTCAGCCCATGCGAATATAGGAACATCCATTAACTGTATATCAACTATGGTAGAATTGAGCAGTCTTGCAAGTAAAACTGCCGCATTTAATTCCAATCTTCGAACTGTAGTTGGTTTTATCGGAGCCACTTTGGTTTTTGACGTGAGTAAATTAGATATGACGTTACCATTTGAATCTTCTATCCGCATATAGATTACTGCTGCGTAAGCTTTTATCGATGCATCGCAGAATCCATGAATCTGAATGTTTGTTGTTTGTTTGGATAATCCTATCCACCTGGGAATTTTGATCAACTGAACTGCATGTAAGGATTCTTTAAATTTCTGCCATTGATTGTTGATATTGTCATCAACTTTTGTATCCCACGAACGACCAGTGATCCATAAATTTTGAATCAATATCTTTGCCTGTACGATCACTGGACCGAGCCAGCCTAAGGGATCGTATACCGATGCGACATCAGACAAAATTGTTCTTTTAGTTGCAATAACAGCGTTAGCTTTTTGTGTTACAATAAATGTGAAATAATCTGAACTTGGATACCATTGAATTCCAAGCGTTTTAACTGCTTCGTGTTCGTTAAATGTTTGTGCTTCATTTGATCCGCGGAATTCGAATGGAGTATTTGAAAGTATTTCTTGATTATTGCTAACCCACTTTCGCAATTTAAAGCCGCCAGCATTCAACATATTGATGAGTTGTGTTTGAATTTCGGTTGCTTCTGCCACAGTATCGGCACCTGTTAAAACGTCATCAACATAAAAATCCGTTTTTGTGATTTTTGATGCAATTGGAAATCGTACTTCTTCATCCCGAGCTAGTTGTTGTAACGTTCTGATTGCCAAAAAAGGTGCTGATGATGTGCCAAATGTTACCGTCTTTAATTGGAAATCTTGTAATTGGTTTGTTGCTGGATCTTCCCATATGATTTTTTGGTAGATTCTGTGTTCTGGTTTGAGCGAAATCATCCGATGCATTTTCTCAACATCAGCTGTCAATGCTATTTTGTGCTTTCTCCATTTCAATAGTGTTGAGGAAAGCTTTGGTTGAATCGTTGGTCCGATTAGCAATTGTTCGTTCAGCGATTTGCCATCAACGCTCTTGGCAGAAGCATCGAATACCACTCTTAATTTGGTAGTCGAAGACTCTTTAAGGACCGCATGGTGTGGAATATAATACTCGTTTCTGGTTTCTGTTTTGTCAATTCTTTCCATATGACCCATTGTAATATATTCATTTAAACAGGTTGCGTATTCCTTTTCTAATTTTGGGTTTTGTTTCAATTTTTGTCTTAAATATTGATATCTCTTCATTGCTAGTGCTCGCGATGGTCCAAGAGTTGGTGTATGTCCATTTATGAATGGGAGTTCTACTTCGTACTGCCCATTTGGACATCTTTTGTGCGTATTTTTGAACTTTTCTTCACACTCTTCGTCTTTTGGTTTAAGACGAGGTGTAGTTGCTACCTCTTCAGTTTCCCAAAATTGTCTTAATTGTTGTTCTAAATTTTCTTGGTTTTGGGTGATAGCTGCAAACGATTCAACTCGCTGCTGTGGAATTCCATTAGTGTTTCCTAATAAAATCCACCCAAACATAGTGTTAATTGCTATGGGTTCATTCTTTGTACCCCTTTTTACACCATCTTGTAAGATGTCAGCATATACTTTTGCTCCTAGCAGCATATCAATTGGTCCGGGTTTCCAATACGTTGAATCGGCCAATTGCAATCCTTTTATATGACTCCATTGATTTAAACGTACTGGAACTGTTGGCAGACTGTTAGTTATAGCATTGATAACTAACATCTACGTTTTAATTGATTTGCTGCTATCTTGACATGATCCTAGTGCGACATTCACTTGTAAATAGGACCATGCAGCTTGTTTCTTATTCAAGCTTGTAATTTGAATTTTTGTAGGTTGTCCTCGTAAACCCATGCGTTTATACGCGGCTTCTGTGATGAATGATGTTTGGGATCCTGGATCCATCAGACATCGCCATGTTGTTAATCGCCCGTTGCGATCCTTTGCTATTACTAGCGCTGTGGCTAATAATGCGTTATGCATTTGTGTTGCCAAAAAAGTTTTCACTTCATCTGGTATATTGGATGAACTTGCTTTTGGTTCTGTCAGCCTAGTCTGACTGTTTGCATCGTGTTCTTTCACGTGCAAAAGTGTATGGTGCAATTGCATGGACAACTCGTTGCCCTGTGCTTACTGGAAAAGCAATTGAAGCATCTTCCAGCCTTTTGTATGCAATCTCTTCTATTAGAGATTTGCATACCAATAAACTTCTGGCACCGTCCAACAAAATGTGCGCTGTCGCATGCAGGACATTTTGAAGGTTTACTGGATGCCAGATGTACCTTTGTGGTTGGTATTGACGTTTTTGTCGTTACCGCATATGCCATGGATTCCAGGACTCTAAATCTCGTTTGTAAAAATTGATCAAAAGTTTGTAATGACTGCGTGTCACCCAACTCTTCTTCCCAAAGTTTTAACGTTACAAACGGAACTTTTTGTACTATTAAGAATATTCATATTGTGTCCCAATGTTCCACGTTGACTTGTAATGCCCTTAATTAGTGTATGCATTCTGTTGTTGTATCTAAAATGGATTTTATGCTTTTGCTATTTTCAGTTGTTTGTTTCGGTTGGTTTGTCAATATATTCAATTGCGTGTTGATCAATAATCTTTTGTTTTTGTATCGTTCTTGTAATTTCTCCCAAGCTGGAAGGTAATCCTGATCTGTGATGGGAATATGTTTTAATAATTGTTCTGCTTCGGCAGACAAACATCCTTTTAGATAATGTAGTTTTTGTACACCTAGCAAATGTTTATTGCTGTGTACCATCGATACGAAAAGATCATGAAACGATCGCCATGACGCATAATCTCCGCTAAATTTGGGAAGATTTATGCGTGGTAATGGAATGCGATTTTCTGCTGAATGTATAAAAGTGTGTTCTGTGACACTTGTATTACGATCACCTGAGTCATTTTTTTCCGCTAATTGATCTGTTAAATCAGCTAAGTACTCAATGTATTTCGTTTTTAACTCCGAATATTTTTCTTTTGTCATGTAATCGTGTGTACAAATTAATTTGGAGGTTGCAATCAACTCTCTTAATTGTGAGTCGAGTTGATCGAATTCGGCCCAGGCTTTCTTCAATTCTTGAATTTTATTTTCGAAAAAACCGACTGTCCTTTTTGCTAAGGCTGTCTTTTTGCCGTTGACAATTGATTTTTCAATTTTGTCAACCCTAATCGATAACGCAGTACACAGATCTTCCATTTTGTTATTTCCCCGAAACCACACATAAATTTTAGATTGCCAAATTCCTATTCTTTAAGTAATTTAACTAAACGCTTCACGCAAATCCGGCTCGAAGGACCAAAATGTTTGTTCAGGGAACAATAAAATGATTCACGTTTAATCAATTTATTCAACGTAAATTCCTTATAAAATTCAAAATTAGAAAATTAAAAATAATTAAAATTAAAAAAAAATATTAATAAAAAATCAAAAATTAAAAATTTAAAAAAATTAAAACAACAATTGAAATTTGACAATTAAAATTAAAATTAAAAAGAAAAATATATATTAACAACAAATTGTCATCTGAAAACAAAAATCCTTTTATTTAAAATTTATGCCCATAAATGTATTGCCTCGACAATACCCCTTTCACCGTATGGTTTTTTTTAAAAGGAAAAATCTAGCCTTAACCACAATAACTGTGAAGGCTTAGATCGTATCTACTTTTAAAGACAAAAACCGCTGCTATTGATGATGTTGCAAGTTTTTACCACTAAAAGTGTAAACTTGAGAGCTCTGGAACAAGTGCTATTTTCCTCGTTCGGCATGCCCTTTTAGACAAAAATTTCCAATATGGTGGATGGTGAACCGGGCCAAATGAATATGGCCGATCACAGCTGATCCTCTATGTTCCACAAACTCCATTTGTGGAACTCGTTCAAATGCCACCATATTTAAATGTTAAATGTTTGTGTTTTTTCTTCCTTTTTTTTTTTTGATTGATTGAATAATTTTAATCAATTTTAAAATTAATTCAATCAATTGTAATAAATATGTGTATAAATGTTCGGTGACGTGAATTTTTTTGTATTCCTCATTAAAAAGAAAAAACAAAACCATAATTGTTGATATCGGCTGTCATAAGTGGTGTTTTCTTTTTGGTGGGTAAATAATTGATATGTTCATGTGTGTTGTATAATTTAGTTTCGTTTCTTTGTTACGTATTTAGTGTTTTATATACGTTTTTAAAGAAAAGTTGTAAATTTTTCTTTAAAATTTTATGTTTTTAAAATTTGCATGTTGTTGTTTGTGTAATTTTTGACATGATTTTTTTTTGTGTTTTGAAAAAATCTTTAATGAGAAAAATGTTATTTTCTTTTTTAGGACATGCGGAAGGTAGCCAAACATATTCCGGCCCCTTGAACAGTCACGTTCAATAAAATAATAATTGATGTAGGACTTATGTTCATGCCTAATCGTTATATTTAATTTCGTTTCCGTTTTTGATGATGGTGAAACTGGATTTGGCCATTTACGTAGAGCTTCATTTTTACCTCGTATCTGTCTGGCAAGTTTACACGGAGTTCCCGATGTTTTGTTAGTTTTAATTTGTCAAAATTAATTCTTTCCAAAATGTGTCTGGGAATAAAAATGGTTTCGCCTTTATTGGTAGTGAAGCGTTGAACGTCATTCTTAATCCGCATTTTGACGTCTGCTACGGATGTAGACAGACGCAAGACATTCCAGTTGGTCACATGTGAACCGTTGACCTCTACTGTTTGGTTCGCAACTGGTTTGCATGACAACTGAGTTGATTGCTGATGTTGTTGTTGTTGTGGTGCTGTTTGTATTATTGTTGATTGTTGTGGTTTCTTCCGTGGCAATCCAGTCAAAATGTCGTACCCGGGTTGCACGAAATCTTTGATATCCTCTGGTGTCATTGGTGCCAACTGAAAATCACCGAAGAAGTCGTAATTCGGAGCCTCCTTGCTTTCATTTTCTGATACTGGTGGTTTACTCGGTTGACCAGTGAGGATGTTGACACCTGGTTGTTTGAAAAGACGGATATCCTCTTCGTCCATAGGTGACATGATGTAATCATCGATATCTAGGATGTCTAAATCAATGATTTCTTCGTGCTGCATTTTTTCTTCTTATTATCTACGAATAAAAAACAGAGTTAGCATGGAAAGGATACATAGAGGTTGGACATGACGCCACATAAGACACCACTGTTGTGACTGTACATAACGTTAGTTGGTTTGTTCACTTTCTACTGGCAACAAACATATCTTTCGTATGTGTCGTCGCAGATTGTTGTTCTGCGTCTTTACTTGCACTACTCGAATTATATTATCTGCTCCAGGAAATACTTCTGTAATCCTTCCTAAATCCCATAACGTCGGTGGAAGGTTGTCTTCTTTGACCAAAACGATGTCTCCGATTTTTAATGTAGGTTGAAGGTTCTCCCATTTTGGTCTCTGCTGCAACGAATGCAAATAGTCTGTAGACCATTTGCTCCAGAATTGTTGCGTCATGTATTGAATGTGTTTCCACCTGTTATTGAATGTTGCTCTTGCTTCTTTTAATTCGGGTTCTGGAACCAAATTTAACGGTTGCCCAATTAAAAAGTGTCCTGGAGTCAATACTTCCAAGTCGTTCACATTATTATTCATGCGACATAGTGGGCGCGAGTTGACACAAGCCTCGATTTGTGTCAATAAAGTCATATGTTCTTCAAAGGTGAGTAGCGTTCTTTCAACTACTCGACGTAAATGGTACTTCACCGATTTAACGCCAGCTTCCCATAGTCCTCCGCAATGAGGTGAAGCTGGTGGGTTAAAGTGCCATGTGATACCTTTGTCAGTAAAATACTCAGCAGCTGGTGACATTGACTCTTTTATTGCTAGTCGTATATCCCTCTGCAGTGTTGTATTACCCCCTTTGAAATTTGTGCCGCAATCTGAATAGATGTGTTGGCACAATCCTCTGCGTGCCACGAATCTTTTCAATGTCGCAATAAATGCTGCAGATGTTAAATCTGAAGTTAATTCCAGATGGATAGCTTTAGTTGCCATACATACACAAATGCAAAAATATCCTTTATATGTTCTTGCTGCCCTGTGTGGTGAAGTCTTTAGGCTAATTGGCCCAGCATAATCAATTCCCACATGCGTGAATGGTTTTGACATATTTACCCTAGCGGCAGGTAAGTTGCCCATTAGTTGGCAGCGTTTCTCTTTGGGAAAGGCAATGCATTTTCTGCAGTTGTTTATCTTTCTTGCAATGGTTCTCTTAGAATTCAATATCCAATAGAGATGTCGACTGGTATTGATCATTATACTTAATCCGCCATGCAATGTATCTTTATGTAGTTGATCTATAATTATGCGTGTAATGTGGTGGTCGCTTGGTAGAATAATGGGATGCTTTATATTATATGGAATGGCTGCGTTTTCCAATCTACCACCAACCCTCATGACTTCATCCTTGTCCAAAAATGGATTTAATGAAGTAAGTTTACTTCCTTTTGGTAGTAATTTGTTTATCTTTAATAATTCGTATTCCAATCCGAATGTTGCTTTTTGTACTAATTTATAAATTAGATTTCGTGTAGTTTGAAGTTCTGATACTGATAATTGCCCTGTTTTTCTCTTGTCTTTATTTGAGCAATTATGAATGAATCTGTTTATATATGCCAATGTTTTTATAAGTGACATAAATGATGAATATTTTTCTAAAATATCCGTATTTAATTTAGCAAAGAATGTTAATGGAGTAATTTTTTTGCTTCTAATTCTAATTTCCCTGTTTTTATTTCGCATTTTGGCCATTCCCCGCAGTTGTTCACAAGCCAGTCCGGTCCCAGCCACCATAGTTTATGTTGCAATAGATTGTTCGCTAGTATTCCTCTTGATGCGATATCTGCAGGATTATCTTTAGTAGGAACATATTTCCAATTTTCAGGATTTGTAAGATTCTGTATTTGTGTTACACGATTGGCAACATATGTTTTCCACCTTATAGGATGACTTCGAATCCATTGTAAGGCGATCATGGAGTCAGCCCATGCGAATATAGGAACATCCATTAACTGCATATCAACTATGGTAGAATTGAGCAGTCTTGCAAGTAAAACTGCCGCATTTAATTCCAATCTTGGAACTGTAGTTGGTTTTATCGGAGCCACTTTGGTTTTTGACGTGAGTAAATTAGATATGACGTTACCATTTGAATCTTCTATCCGCATATAGATTACTGCTGCGTAAGCTTTTATCGATGCATCGCAGAATCCATGAATCTGAATGTTTGTTGTTTGTTTGGATAATCCTATCCACCTGGGAATTTTGATCAACTGAACTGCATGTAAGGATTCTTTAAATTTCTGCCATTGATCGTTGATATTGTCATCAACTTTTGTATCCCACGAACGACCAGTGATCCATAAATTTTGAATCAATATCTTTGCCTGTACGATCACTGGACCGAGCCAGCCTAAGGGATCGTATACCGATGCGACTTCAGACAAAATTGTTCTTTTAGTTGCAATAACAGCGTTAGCTTTTTGTGTTACAATAAACGTGAAATAATCTGAACTTGGATACCATTGAATTCCAAGCGTTTTAACTGCTTCGTGTTCGTTAAATGTTTGCGCTTCATTTGATCCGCGGAATTCGAATGGAGTATTTGAAAGTATTTCTTGATTATTGCTAACCCACTTTCGCAATTTAAAGCCGCCAGCATTCAACATATTGATGAGTTGTGTTTGAATTTCGGTTGCTTCTGCCACTGTATCGGCACCTGTTAAAACGTCATCAACATAAAAATCCGTTTTTGTGATTTTTGATGCAATTGGAAATCGTACTTCTTCATCCCGAGCTAGTTGTTGTAACGTTCTGATTGCCAAAAAAAGTGCTGATGATGTGCCAAATGTTACCGTCTTTAATTGGAAATCTTGTAATTGGTTTGTTGCTGGGTCTTCCCATACGATTTTTTGGTAGATTCTGTGTTCTGGTTTGAGCAAAATCATCCGATGCATTTTCTCAACATCAGCTGTCAATGCTATTTTGTGCTTTCTCCATTTCAATAGTGTTGAGAAAAGCTTTGGTTGAATCGTTGGTCCGATTAGCAATTGTTCGTTCAGCGATTTGCCATCAACGCTCTTGGCAGAAGCATCGAATACCACTCTTAATTTGGTAGTCGAAGACTCTTTAAGGCCCGCATGGTGTGGAATATAATACTCGTTTCTGGTTTCTGTTTTGTCAATTCTTTCCATATGACCCATTGTAATATATTCATTTAAACAGGTTGCGTATTCCTTTTCTAATTTTGGGTTTTGTTTCAATTTTTGTCTTAAATATTGATATCTCTTCATTGCTAGTGCTCGCGATGGTCCAAGAGTTGGTGTATGTCCATTTATGAATGGGAGTTCTACTTCGTACTGCCCATTTGGACATCTTTTGTGCGTATTTTTGAACTTTTCTTCACACTCTTCGTCTTTTGGTTTAAGACGAGGTGTAGTTGCTACCTCTTCAGTTTCCCAAAATTGTCTTAATTGTCGTTCTAAATTTTCTTGGTTTTGGGTGATAGCTGCAAACGATTCAACTCGCTGCTGTGGAATTCCATTAGTGTTTCCTAATAAAATCCACCCAAACATAGTGTTAATTGCTATGGGTTCATTCTTTGTACCCCTTTTTACACCATCTTGTAAGATGTCAGCATATACTTTTGCTCCTAGCAGCATATCAATTGGTCCGGGTTTCCAATACGTTGAATCGGCCAATTGCAATCCTTTTATATGACTCCATTGATTTAAACGTACTGGAACTGTTGGCAGACTGTTAGTTATAGCATTGATAACTAACATCTACGTTTTAATTGATTTGCTGCTATCTTGACATGATCCTAGTTCGACATTCACTTGTAAATAGGACCATGCAGCTTGTTTCTTATTCAAGCTTGTAATTTGAATTTTTGTAGGTTGTCCTCGTAAACCCATGCGTTTATACGCGGCTTCTGTGATGAATGATGTTTGGGATCCTGGATCCATCAGACATCGCCATGTTGTTAATCGCCCGTTGCGATCCTTTGCTATTACTAGCGCTGTGGCTAATAATGCGTTATGCATTTGTGTTGCCAAAAAAGTTTTCACTTCATCTGGTATATTGGATGAACTTGCTTTTGGTTCTGTCAGCCTAGTCTGACTGTTTGCATCGTGTTCTTTCACGTGCAAAAGTGTATGGTGCAATCCTTTGCATTGTCTACACCTATAATTGCATGGACAACTCGTTGCCCTGTGCTTACTGGAAAAGCAATTGAAGCATCTTCCAGCCTTTTGTATGCAATCTCTTCTATTAGAGATTTGCATACCAATAAACTTCTGGCACCGTCCAACAAAATGTGCGCTGTCGCATGCAGGACATTTTGAAGGATTACTGGATGCCAGATGTGCCTTTGTGGTTGGTATTGACGTTTTTGTCGTTACCGCATATGCCATGGATTCCAGGACTCTAAATCTCGTTTGTAAAAATTGATCAAAAGTTCGTAATGACTGCGTGTCACCCAACTCTTCTTCCCAAAGTTTTAACGTTACAAACGGAAGTTTTTGTACTATTAGGAATATTAATATTGTGTCCCAATGTTCCACGTTGACTTGTAATGCCCTTAATTAGTGTATGCATTCTGTTGTTGTATCTAAAATGGATTTTATGCTTTTGCTATTTTCAGTTGTTTGTTTCGGTTGGTTTGTCAATATATTCAATTGCGTGTTGATCAATAATCTTTTGTTTTTGTATCGTTCTTGTAATTTCTCCCAAGCTGGAAGGTAATCCTGATCTGTGATGGGAATATGTTTTAATAATTGTTCTGCTTCGGCAGACAAACATCCTTTTAGATAATGTAGTTTTTGTACACCTAGCAAATGTTTATTGCTGTGTACCATCGATACGAAAAGATCATGAAACGATCGCCATGACGCATAATCTCCGCTAAATTTGGGAAGATTTATGCGTGGTAATGGAATGCGATTTTCTGCTGAATGTATAAAAGTGTGTTCTGTGACACTTGTATTACGATCACCTGAGTCATTTTTTTCCGCTAATTGATCTGTTAAATCAGCTAAGTACTCAATGTATTTCGTTTCTAACTCCGAATATTTTTCTTTTGTCATGTAATCGTGTGTACAAATTAATTTGGAGGTTGCAATCAACTCTCTTAATTGTGAGTCGAGTTGATCGAATTCGGCCCAGGCTTTCTTCAATTCTTGAATTTTATTTTCGAAAAAACCGACTGTCCTTTTTGCTAAGGCTGTCTTTTTGCCGTTGACAATTGATTTTTCAATTTTGTCAACCCTAATCGATAACGCAGTACACAGATCTTCCATTTTGTTATTTCCCCGAAACCACACATAAATTTTAGATTGCCAAATTCCTATTCTTTAAGTAATTTAACTAAACGCTTCACGCAAATCCGGCTCGAAGGACCAAAATGTTTGTTCAGGGAACAATAAAATGATTCGCGTTTAATCAATTTATTCAACGTAAATTCCTTATAAAAATCAAAATTAGAAAATTAAAAATAATTAAAATTAAAAAAAAATATTAATAAAAAATCAAAAATTAAAAATTTAAAAAAAATTAAAACAACAATTGAAATTTGGCAATTAAAATTAAAATTAAAAAGAAAAATATATATTAACAACAAATTGTCATCTGAAAACAAAAATCCTTTTATTTAAAATTTATGCCCATAAATGTATTGCCTCGACAATACCCCTTTCACCGTATGGTTTTTTTTAAAAGGAAAAATCTAGCCTTAACCACAATTACTGTGAAGGCTTAGATCGTATCTACTTTTAAAGACAAAAACCGCTGCTATTGATGATGTTGCAAGTTTTTACCACTAAAAGTGTAAACTTGAGAGCTCTGGAACAAGTGCTATTTTCCTCGTTCGGCATGCCCTTTTATACAAAAATTTCCAATATGGTGGATGGTGAACCGGGCCAAATGAATATGGCCGATCACAGCTGATCCTCTATGTTCCACAAACTCCATTTGTGGAACTCGTTCAAATGCCACCATATTTAAATGTTAAATGTTTGTGTTTTTTCTTCCTTTTTTTTTTTGATTGATTGAATAATTTTAATCAATTTTAAAATTAATTCAATCAATTGTAATAAATATGTGTATAAATGTTCGGTGACGTTAATTTTTTTGTATTCCTCATTAAAAAGAAAAAGCAAAATCATAATTGTTGATATCGGCTGTCATAAGTGGTGTTTTCTTTTTGGTGGGTAAATAATTGATATGTTCATGTGTGTTGTATAATTTAGTTTCGTTTCTTTGTTACGTATTTAGTGTTTTATATACGTTTTTAAAGAAAAGTTGTAAATTTTTCTTTAACATTTTATGCTTTTAAAATTTGCATGTTGTTGTTTGTGTAATTTTTGACATGATTTTTTTTTGTGTTTTGAAAAAATCTTTAATGAGAAAAATGTTATTTTTTTTTAGGACATGCGGAAGGTAGCCAAACACCGTGTGTGATCGATTGTGGTTCCAAAAAGATTTAAAAACACCACGCGCAGAACACGAAGAACTTTTACGTGTAATAATTGAAAATTATAATACCAGTGAGGATATTTTACTGTGCAACACGTGTTATAATGCAATCCAGAGGAAAGAAATTCCAACAATGTCCAAATACAACGGTTTCAAATATCAAAAAATATCTGCGTCGTTACCACCACTGGATTTGATTTCCGAAAGACTTGTCTCTCCGCGAATTCCATTCATACAAATAAGACGGTTGCGACACGTCCATGGTCAATACGGAATTTATGGGCAAATTATTAATGTACCAGTCGATGTGGACAATATGGTGAAACATTTACCTCGCAATATTGATGATGATCATTGCATTAACGTTCATATCAAGAGGAAGAAAATTCACAGATCAAGCTTCTCAGTGGGACTGGTAAATAAAAAAACACTTCGTGCATGGCTTCAGTACTTGCTTCAAACTCCACTTTATGTTTTGTACGATATTAAAATTAATGAAAGCTTTTTCAATGATGATCATAATATTGAAATTAATTGAGACGAAATAAGTGAAAATATTTCGATTGCAGACAGTCTAATAGCACAACAACAGACTCTAATGTGGAATGATGACGAGTATTTACGAATTGCACCTGGACAGTATAATCTTCCAAAATGTATACTTTTTGATGAGTATGCTGAAGAACTTTCTTTCCCATCAATTTATTTGGGGCATTTCCGAACATTCAGGGAGGGAATAAATGCGACACCATTCACAATAGCGACTAGTGAATTACGGAGATCTGACCGGCGTGGAGTTACTCCGTATCATTTATTGTACGTTGCTATGAAAATTATGAGGTTCCGAGTTCGTGATTCACTCACTATTGCATTCAGGCATGTGGGAAAAAATACCACTATTACACGGCAGCAAATTAAATCAGACGAATATATTAATAATTGTATCGAAAGTAATTTGGCTTTCCTGCGATCAATACCAAATTCTCTTTGGTATTGGAGCGAACGAAAAAGAGATCTTTTCGCGATGATTCGGCAATTAGGAAAACCTACGATGTTTCTTACTCTAAGTGCCAATGAAATCGGATGGAATAATTTACTGCAATTACTGTACAAATTAAAAAATAATGGAGCGGAAATTTCAACAGAAGCAGCAGCGTCACTAGATTATATCTCAAAGACTACACTTGTGAATGAAGATGCTGTGACTTGTGCAATTTATTTCAATAAAATAGTTAATATATTATTGACTATTCTCCAATCTAAGCAAAATAGTCCATTTGGGAATTACCAAGTTGTCAACTATTTTAAACAAATTGAATTCCAACATCGTGGTAGTCGTCATGCACACATCTTACTGTGGCTCAATGATGCTCCATCAGATGCGCTTGGGCGAGGCAAACAAAATGCTATAACGATGATCGATCAATTGATATCGATTTCTTCAACAGAGGCTTCTGGATATATTCGTTTGCAAACACACAAACACACTTTCACCTGTTACAAAAAAATAAACGCCAATCAACCTCAGAAATGTCGATTTGATGCACCATTTATGCCATGTAAATTCACCACGATATTAAAATCGATGCAGAAAAATCACCCAGGATATGCCAGTTATGCTCACCGTTATAAACAATTACAAACCAACCTCGAGAACAATGATTACGAAAACATTGAATCTTTTTATGAAGAAAATCAAATTTCTTTTGACGAAGATTACTTTCGTATTCTTGAAGCTGGAATTATTAGACCTAAGGTATTTTTAAAACGGCAACCAAGTGAAAAATGGCATAACCCTTACAATCCTTTCATTCTCAATATATTACAATCAAATACAGATATGCAATTTATTATCGAGGAATACTCTTGTGCTGCGTACGTTGTTGAATACGTTAATAAAACTAATAGAGGTATTAGCAACTTACAGCGGCAAATTCTTGAAATAATGAATGAGCACCCAGAGTTCGACATAGTTGAGATAACGAGGAAAATGAGTGTTAATGTGCTCAATACTGTTGAATTGACGAGTCAAGAAGCAGCGTGGTACTTACTTTGTGAACCTATGTCTAAAAGTTCAATCTCCGTTGTTTATATATCTACCGTATGGCCTATTGAACGACAGCGTATTAGACGAACACGAGAAGAATTGGATAGATTGAATACCGATGAGAATTCAACAAATATTTGGAAAGAAGACTGGTTTGACAAATACGAGCAGCGGCCAGAAGAAATGGAAGGATTGTCACTTGCACAATTCGTTGCTAATTATACTAAAAATTCAAAAGGAATGTATATTCGTCGAAAGCAACAACGCATCATTCGTTATAGAAATTACGACATAGTCACAGATTTCAATGAGTATAAAAGGGAAATGGTGAGTTTAGACATCCCATTTCGAAATGAAGAAATCGATATTCTTGAAGACATGAAATTTATTAGGATTTACGACGAAAATGAAAATCATATTTTGGAACGTCGTAAGGAGTTCGAATCAGATTTAGACATTAACAAAACCATAGAGATTTGTCGAAAACTATGTCGTGAAGATGGACAAGCGGATGATGACGATGAAATCCGTGATGTTGCCAGCAAATTTCCAGAAGCCAATCCATTCCAATCATTATATGACAATCCAAATTCGGACGTAAACAGTGATTTGCGCTTAGCGACACTAAATAAACTTGGTGCTATTGCCAAACGGAAGGAAAATCTGATGCCTAATGAACAATTTTATGAGCTGATGAAAATGGCAAATCAAAAACAAAAGGAACTTTTGATGCATGTCATTCACAATCTTCAGTTAGTAAATCCCTCTCCGTTGCAAATATTTTTTACGGGCCCTGCTGGTTGTGGTAAAACGTTTGTGATCAGCCTATTGATGGAAATTTATAATCGATATTCTGAAAACGATGGATTTTGTAACGCTTATATCACTTGCGCTTCAACTGGTAAAGCTGCTGTGGCTATTGATGGCACAACGATACACACTGCACTAAAAATAAGTCTTTCAAAGTTGCTTCCTTTGTCAATGGAAGTAGCACAACAATATAGATCACTGTTTGAATACGTTCGCGTATTGATTATCGATGAAATCAGTATGATTGGAGCCGAGTTGTTGTCTCAAATAGATTCGAGATTAAAGCAAATCACCGGTAATTTTCAAGTAAATTTTGGAGGATTAGATTTAATTTTGATTGGCGATCTACGTCAACTACCGCCGGTTCGCGCTACTCCGATTTACAAGCAAATAAAGCAACAAATAATAGGTCCAACATTATGGCGAGGATTGAAATTCTTTGAACTAAACGAAGTGATGCGACAAGCCAATCGAATTTTTTCAACAATATTAACAAAAATTGGTGATGGACAGCTGTTAGAGGAGAACGAAATCGAATTAATTGAATCACGATTTTGCTCCGAAGAAGAGGCTGATAGAATTTGTCCAGACAGTATACGACTGTTCTTCGATAATCATTCAGTTGCTAAATACAATAATAAAGTTTTAAATTCTGCAGTCGAAAAAGTCATTTTAGAAGCAACGGATGTATATATTGGTTGTCACAATGTTGAACAGCAAACTTTCATGCGGCAAAAATTACACAAAATGTCAACTATTGATACAGGAGGTTTACCTTATGAAACTCCATTGGTTATCAATAAACCATACATCGTAACAACTAATATCGACGTGTCAGATGGATTGGCTAATGGAGCGACAGCAAAATTGATTTATATCGAATATAATGATAAAGGAGAGATAGGTCGTTTATGGCTGGAATTCCCTGGCTCTCCCAAAACCGGCGAAAAAATCAGAAGAAAGGCAGCAGCATCAATACAAAAGCACAATCTTTGTCCTCTGGCAGTACCAATAGAACGCAGAACATCCTCTATACCATTAGTACCTAATAAAACAGTCATTGTAAAACGTAATCATTTTCCATTGGTCTCTGCGTGTGCAGTAACAATTCACAAGTCCCAGGGAGGTACATTTGGTGAAATTGTGTATGAATATGACAAAACACATGCTCAACAGCTCCTGTACGTCGCACTATCACGAGTAACGTCGATTCAAGGCTTGCATCTCGTTTCGAAAAAAAAGATAGTAAATTTTATCATGGTCGAACAGCAACATTATCCACAAATCAATTGCGAGCTGAGTTGCAACGGATGAACCTGAATCGACTTGAAACTATTGAGAATTTATTATATGATTTTATAAATACGAGGAAAGGATTGTCACTGTTTAACTGTCAAAGTTTACGAGCTCATGTACAGGATCTTCAATTAGGCAGAATAGCATCGTCGTCGCATTTTCTAATTCTTACCGAGACGTGGCTGAATAATGAAGTTATTGTAGACATCCCAAATTTTGATATTGTTGTTCAATATAAAAGAAAACATACGAGGGCAGGCGGAGTTGCAATATACCATAATAATATAAATGACGGAGCCCGTGTTGTTACTCCGCACATAGATCTCAATGCACAACAATTAGAATCATTATCTGTTCAGCTTTCTAAAGTGGGAGAAATATCTGCTTGTGAAAGCAGATTGGACCATAATAAATCAATTATAATTGTGGCAATTTATATTTCTCCCAACCAATCAATAAATACAATTATTGAATTCATCCACGAGAATTTGCTAAAGTACACACCAGAAATATCACCGATTCTTAAAAAAGATTACGATAAAATTCCGATGATTTTAAGTGGAGATTTTAATGTTAATTTTGCATTGGATACAGCGCTCCCTTTGATTGAGTTCCTCAACACCAAATTAAATTTAAAAATGTGCAGTAGTCGCACTGAATCGACAACAAGATCGAAAACAGTAATTGACGCTGTATTTCAAAGATATATTGATCAAATCCAAACCAAAGCATTCATTTCATACTTTAGTTATCATAAGCCACTAGTGTCATTTATTCAAATTGAAAACAAAGAGTGTGAATAATAAAATGTAAAATAACTTTTAAACTTGGTTCCAATATTTTAAATAAATAAACCCTACCCCATGCCTGATACTACATTCGTCTCATTCTCTCGCTGTTTAGTTTTCCGAAGGTTTCACTTCTACCGCGTGTGCACAGCACACATGATTTTTTTTATTTTCTTTCTTTCTTTCTTTCTTTCTTTCTTTATTTATTTCTTTATTTCTTTCTTTCTTTCTTTCTTTCATTTTTTCTATCTTTCTGTCCGTCCTATATTGTCCGGAAAAAAAAATTGGTTGAGGAAAAAAAAAAACACTTTTTGGTATGTTGTAGAGAATTACTTGAAACGTGGACAAATTTTGTTTCCGGGGAGGTTGCGGGTCGGAGGAGTTACAAAGGGGGGCTTGAAAGGTTATTTCGGAAAACCTTATTTATAATCTGAAATATATATCGGACATAATTCTGACCTGAGGCGATCTTATTAAGATTTTTTCAATAAAATTTTGGAACTTCGTATTTAGAGGCCACACGCGATTACGATGTTTGGCAAAGTTATGGAGGTTTTCATGGGGATTATTTCTTTCGTAGACCATATAATTCTATCTCTCACCGCTTTGGCGCTGGAGTCATGAAAAGTTTGGAACTTCGTATTTAGAGGCCACACGCGATTACGATGTTCGGCAAAGTTATGGAGGTTTTCATGGGGATTATTTATTTCGTAGACCATATAGGTCTATCTCTCACCGCTTTGGCGCTGGAATCAATAAAATTTTGGAACTTCGTATTTAAAGGTCACACGCAATTACAATGTTTAGCAAAGTTGTGGAGCATTTCATGGGGACTATTTCTTTCGAAGACCAGATAGTTCTATCTCTCACCACTTTGGCGCTGGAGTCAATAAAATTTTGGAACTTCGTATTTAGAGGTCACACGCGATTACGATGTTCGGCAAAGTTATGGAGGTTTTCATGGGGACTATTTCTGTGGAAGACCAGATAGTTCTATCTCTCACCGCTTTGGCGCTGGAGTTAATAAAATTTTGAAACTTCGTATTTAGAGGTCACACGCAATTACAATGTTCAGCAAGGTTGTGTAGCTTTTCATGGGGACTATTTCTTTCGAAGACCATATAGTTCCATCTCTCAACGCTTTGGCGCTGGAGTCAATATAAACTTTTAACGTTTTATATAGAGGTCATACACGATTACAGTGTTCGCCAAAATTGTCGAGGTTATCATGGGGATTATATCTCTCGAAGACCAGATAGTTCTATCAGTCACTGCTTTGGCGCTGGAGTCAATAGAATCTTTGGATCGTTTTATATGGGGTAATGGCGATCACAATGCTCAGCAAAGTTGTGGAAGTTTTCCTTGGGCACTATTTCTGCCGAAGACCATATAGTTCTATCTTTCAATATCTGTCAATAAAATTTTGGAACTTCGTATTTAGAGGTCACACGCGATTACGATGTTCGGCAAAGTTATGGAGGTTTTCATGGGGACTATTTCTGTGGAAGACCAGATAGTTCTATCTCTCACCGCTTTGGCGCTGGAGTTAATAAAATTTTGTAACTCCGTATTTAGAGGTCACACGCAATTACAGTGTTCAGCTAAGTTGTGTAACTTTTCATGAGGACTATTTCTTTCGAACACCATATGTTTCTATCTCTCACCGCTTTGGCGCTGGAGTCAATACAATTTTCGAATTTCGTATTTAGAGTTCACACGCGATTACTGTAGTGATATTGGTTCATTATCAAATCTATATAGTTTAATAATACTGTTATTGTTACGGTTATAATATTGCCATCTAGTTTTTAAGCAGTATTAAATGGATATTGAAATTAATCAGACGCATTTTTAATACATGGCGCAGTCGAATTAAAAAAAAAAAAAAAGAGAATAATAAAATTTTTTAAAACAAGTGGAAATTGGCAAATTTGAAGAAATTATTTCATAAAATACCATAGTGGAACAATTAAATACGATATTAAAAAATTGATGAGCTTGCTGAATAAATCGAAACGAGCACGAGGTCGACCGCCAAAATATCAAAAAATCTTTATTGAAAGGAATATGGATTGTGTACGAAAAGTAGATGAATTGCAATTGTCGGGAAATATTGCAGAAAACTGGCGTGTTTTTCGGCAAAATTTTGAGATTTTTGCTGAAGTCATTGAGTTGCATAAAAAACAGGAATCTGTTAAAGTGGCTATTTTTCTAAATGCGATTGGACCTGAAGGAATTGAGGTATTCAATGCTTTTAATTTATCTACAGATCTGAAATCGAAATATGAAGAGGTGTTAAATTCCTTTGAACAATTTTGTAAACCTAAAACAAATGAGGTTTACGAACGTTTTGTATTTCATGGAAGATCTCAGGCATATAATGAGCCCTTTGATAACTTTTTGATGGAGTTGAAGAAAATGGCGAGAAAATGCGGTTTTAAGGACCAAGAAAGTGAGATGATACGGGAACCAGCTAGAAGAATACCACTTTCCCTAAGGGAGCCGCTTAAAAAGGAATTAGAAAATTTATGTGACAGGAAAATCATAAAACCGGTTGATGCTCCATCTGAGTGTGTGGCAAATATAGTAATCGTTGAGAAAATGAACAAGAAAATTAGGATTTGTCCAGATCCAAGAGATCTTAATTCAGCTCTGAAAGATCACATTCATTCAATACCATCATTCGAGGAGTTAATGCCTAAAATTATCAATCAAAAATATTTTTCTGTGCTAGATTTCAAAGATGGATTTTGGCAAATCCAATTAGATGAACCATCAAGTAAATTGTGTACATTTAGTACTCCTTTCGGTTGTTATCGGTTTTTGTGGTTGCCCTTTGGTGTGAAAGTGGCACCAGAAGTGTGCCCAAAAATGAATGAGGAAATTTTTTCAGGAATTCCTAATATAATAATATACATAGATGATATTCTAATTGCTGCAGAATCGGACTCAGAACATGATAGGATACTGGAGATGGTCTTAAAAAGAGCACTGGAGAAAAAAGTAGTTTTTAATAAAGAGAAAATTCAATACAAAAAAGAAAAAGTGTCTTTTTTAGGGCACATAATATCCGCAGATGGAATAGCATGTGACCCAGCTAGAATGAAGGCAATAGAAGATTTATCTACTCCTAACAACAAAAAAGGTGTTCAGAAACTATTAGGATTTATTAATTATATGCGAAGTTTTTTGCCAAATTTATCAGAGGTGTCAAAACCTATAAGAGAATTACTAAAGAAAGACGTAGTATTTCAGTGGCTAGAAGCGCATACCTTATGTATGAGCAAAATTAAAAGAATGATAATTGAAGCACCAATTTTGAAAGCGTTTAATGACCAAGAGAGTATAGTGTTACAAACTGATGCATCTAAGGGAGGCTTAGGACGTTGCCTTATGCAGAAAGGTAGGCCTGTTTGCTTTGCATCACGCAGCCTGACTGAGACAGAAACGAACTACACTCAAATCGAAAAAGGGTTTCTTGCGGTTGTATATGCTTGCTCAAAGTATCATATGTACATTTATGGTAAAGAAGTAGAAATTCTTATGGGTAGGAAAACGAGAACTTTAGTTCCGGGAAAAACTTCTTTATTTGGAAATACTACACTGAATGAGAAAATAATACCAGTTTTAGATAAAAATAAAAGGAATATTAAGAAAAACTATGATAGAAAATCAAAATATGGGAATGAATTTAAAGAAGGGGAAAAGGTATGGGTTAGAAATGGGTAACGGGAGAACTTCAAATGAAGCATGGTACCCCGCGGTCGTACTGGGTTGAATCAGATGGAAAATTATTAAGACGGAATTCGTACTTTTTAAGAAGTCGGCATATCAATTGAATATTATTATACCTAATTGAATGTTATTAAGCATAATTATTAAAGTTGGATAAGCAATCATTATTAGCTTAATTTGTATATTTAATCTAAACTGTAAACTTTAAAGAATTACAGTACAGTATATATACTATTGTATATAGATATCAATTAAAAATCTAAGTCATACCAAATATGAGAAATGAAATTTAGATTTTAATTGTTTGAATTAATTGAAATATAATTACTGAAAGAAATAGAATAGAATTTGATTACACTCCTTTAAAGGGGGAGATGTAGTGATATTGGTTTATTATCAAATCTATATAGTTTAATAATACTGTTATTGTTACGGTTATAATATTGCCATCTAGTTTTTAAATTGAAATTAATACAATTACAATGTTCAGCAAAGTTTCGGAGATTTCATGGGTATTTAGAGGTCACACACAATTACAGTGTTCAGCAAAGTTGTGTAACTTTTCATGGGGACTATTTCTTTCGAACACCATATATTTCTATCTCTCAGCGCTTTGGCGCTGGAGTCAATACAATTTTCGAACTTCGTATTTAGAGTTCACACGCGATTACAATGTTCAGCAAAGTTTCGGAGATTTCCATGGGTATAATATTTCTCGAAAACCAGATAGTTCTATGAGTCATCACTTTGGCGCTGGAGTCAATAGAATCTTTGGATCGTTTTTATGGGGTAACCGCGATCACAAAGCTCAGAAAGTTGTGGAAGTTATCCTTTGGCACTATTTCTGCCGAAGACCATATAGTTCTACCTGTCACCGCTTTGGCGCTGGTGTCAATAGAAAATTTTGAAGTTTTTATATAGAGGGCAAACGCGATTACAATGTTCAGCTAAGTTGTGGAGGTTTTGACGGAGATTTTCTCGCACCACTTTGTCGTTGCGGTTGTCGAGGTTTTTGCCTTTACGTAATATATGTTTGACGGGAGCTATTTTACCAATCGGGGAAATGGGATCAATTTGATGTCTCCACTCGAGGTTTTGCGTCGTAAATAATGTGCTTTCTGAATAGGTCGACCTAAGATATGAAATACATCTCCAGTGGTGTTACGGGAACAGGGTAAAAGATCTATAATGTTGCGAATTGAGATGCTACGCTTGAATAAATTTAGTTAATTTACAGTGATGTGTAAACTGAAATTTCTAGGAAGCCGTCTTAGGACGGGTAACCCCCTAGTTTTGAAATAAAATTTTTGAAATATCAGTCATTCCCGGAATTGTAATTAGTAGAAACTAGACTCGAGATATCAAAAATTATTATATTTCTTTCGTAGACCATATAGTTCTATCTCTCACCACTTTGGCGCTGGAGTCAGTACAAACTTTTGATCTTTTTATATAAAGGTCACACGCAATTACAATGTTCAGCAAAGTTGTGGAAGTTTTCCTTGGGCACTATTTCTGCCGAAGACCATATAGTTCTATCTTTCACCGCTTTGGCGCTGAAGTCAATACAATTTTCGAACTTCGTATTTAGAGGTCACACGCGATTAAAATGTTCAGCAAAGTTTCGGAGGTTTTCATGGGGATTATTTCTTTCGTAGACCATATAGTTCTATCTCTCACCGCTTTGGCACTGGAATCAATAAAATTTTGTAACTCCGTATTCAGAGGTCACACGCAATTACAGTGTTCAGCAAAGTTGTGGAGCTTTTCATGGGGACTATTTCTTTCGAACACCATATATTTCTATCTCTCACCGCTTTGGCGCTGGAGTCAATACAATTTTCGAACTTCGTATTTAGAGTTCACACGCGATTACAATGTTCAGCAAAGTTTCGGAGATTTCCATGGGTATAATATTTCTCGAAAACCAGATAGTTCTATGAGTCATCACTTTGGCGCTGGAGTCAATAGAATCTTTGGATCGTTTTTATGGGGTAACCGCGATCACAAAGCTCAGAAAGTTGTGGAAGTTATCCTTTGGCACTATTTCTGCCGAAGACCATATAGTTCTATCTTTCACCGCTTTGGCGCTGGTGTCAATAGAAACTTTTGAGCTTTTTATATAGAGGGCAAACGCGATTAAAATGTTCAGCTAAGTTGTGGAGGTTTTGACGGAGATTTTTTCTGTCGGAGATGAAATGGTTCTATCTCGCACCACTTTGTTGTTGCGGTTGTCGAGGTTTTTGCCTTTACGTAATATATGTTTGACGGGAGCTATTTTACCAATCGGGGAAATGGGATCAATTTGATGTCTCCACTCGAGGTGTTGCGTCGTAAATAATGTGCTTTCTGAATAGGTCGACCTAAGATATGAAATATATCTCCAGTGGTGTTACGGGAACAGGGTAAAAGATCTATAATGTTGCGAATTGAGATGCTACGCTTGAATAAATTTAGTTAATTTACAGTGATGTGTAAACTGAAATTTCTAGGAAGCCGTCTAAGGACGGGTAACCCCCTAGTTTTGAAATAAAATTTTTGAAATATCAGTCATTCCCGGAATTGTAATTAGTAGAAACTAGACTCGAGGTATCAAAAATTTCTCAGAAAATAACATTGCGGTACGTCAATGCAATAAACATTCTTTCCAAAATCCATCCCATGATCATTACGAATATTTCTAGTATTTTTTTCATAAAATGATACGAATTTTGAACCAAATTTATTTTTAAATGGAATTCACTAAATTGTAAACATTTTATTGCTGTCGTATGAAGGCGCCAAATTAATTTTTTCTAAAAAAAAAAATGTCTAGAAATTAAAAATATCTGAAATATCGCGTCATAGCTTAACATTTGCAAAAATTACGTAGCTAAATGTCAAGATATGACGCTAAGATTTAGAGGGAATATCAATAACAGATGTACCAATTTAACAAAAAAAACAGAGCTCAAATCGGAACGATGGGAGCGCCACACTGTGGTCATTCCGTTTTGTTTTTGATCAAGGTAGTATGAACCCAAAATATTTTCAAAATCTGAAAATTAAAATAAAAAAAGCAGTTCTAAATCTTTTTTAGAAAGAATTTCTTTACCTAAAAAGTAGAAAAAAAAACCGAAGGGAAACCCAAACTCTCAAAAATATGAACATATACAAAAGTTCGCCTCGAATAGCAAAGAGGTAAATTTCTAAAGTTTTTCCGTATGACTTGCTGATCGTCATTTAAAAAAATAGAATTCAATAGTGCTTGGGATATCTTACTACTATAGCAACTTTGCTTGTACAGTCCAATTTACCTCGCGTAACATTCTAGAATTGATTCATTCTTCCCTTAGTCAGTTCGGTGAAAATTGATTTTACACAATTCCATGGATCTCAAAGAACAAATCTTTGAATTGAGGTGCATTTTGTTTAAAGTAGAGTAAGTATGGATGGCGCCGAATAAAGACCACATCAGCCACTTCCCGCCTCTTTTCTAAGGAATGTAAACCTAATAACTTTAGTCTATAATTTCATTGTAATGCGGCATTAAAAGGGTCATTTCAGCGAAGGTTGTTTAATGGAAAACGTAAAAATCTACGTCGAACTCCAGCCTATTGAGATGAACTTTGTGGTGTAGTGACCACACCTGACTGGTATATTAAAATAATGGTCTAACGACATAAAAGAGTTTAATGGCATGGGTGTCAGAAAGCCCTTTAGATCATCGCGGCATATATAACCCCAAGGCCAAATTGGCTCTTTGATCCTAGAAGTCGAAATGTAACTTGAAAATTAAGCTCACTATCGCAAATAACTCGTAAGTCATTAACGCTACTAACTCTTTGGAGAGGGGCGTAATCAACAAAGTAATTGTGGAGAGAGTTAATACGTTTCCGAGAAAAGGCTTACGTTCTGTTGAATCCCGGGTTGTTTGTAACACACCACGTATTAAAATTTTTAAAGTCTTCCTAGAAATGGAGAGAATCAATCGGATGTGTCACTTCAACATGTAGTTTGATATCATCGACATAGTTTGATAACTTATAGAGTTACATCATTGATAGCTAGTATAAACAGAAGAGGTCCTAAGAGAAGCCAGATGTAGCAATAAAGGGAATGGTTTTGACAGAATGGAATAAGACTTGGTACTTTCTTCCAATAATATTAGATGATAGATTTAAATCTTCGTTGAGTTTACATTAATATTTGATTAGTTCGAGTTTGACAATAAGTCGGCAGTTATGTAAAAAGTTCCTTTTTTCTTTTACGTGAAGTAGACTTCCTTTTGCATTTAATAAACTACATAATTATTTCAAAATTTTTATGTTTTCACCTTTTCTTTTTTTAGAAATCTGAAATCAAGACAATGGAAAGGAAAGGACAACAATGAACACTTTATACATTCACGTTATGAGAAGCTCTTGGCGGATGAAATTGAATTTGAGAAATTAAGAAAATATACTATTTATTTGGGTAACAAAATTGTTCGGCACGGCTATCAACAAGAGATCGGTATATATATTTTATTAACAAAAAAAAAAAAAAAAAACACGTATAAATAAATGATTATGCAAGCAAAGCTTATTTAAGTTTTTTTCCCCAAACAAGAAGTACCATAAATGTATAGAAACTTAAAATCGGCCTGGTTTTTCCCGAACGTGTTCCGGTTTTGATGTATCTGCAAGCGTTCGGGTGAATTTTCTTTTGGTATCCGATTTTGTCCGAGTTTGATTTTGATAAAATTGAATAATATATACTTTCTATGGATTGATGAGTCAACAATATCGTTGAAATTTCATAAAAATTAACGTTCTTCCAAATAAAAACGGAAATATTTGAAATCAGAGGAGATTCTTTCCGGTTTTTTCTCATTTACGATCTGCTAGTCGATTTTTTGATGGTGGAACTTAGGGCTCCTAATTAATACGTTCAATAAATTAACTTTTAGAATTAAAACGGAGCAAAGCAAACCATAGCAGTGAATTTACATTTTCTCTATATCGGCCGCACCACTATGGAACTTTCACGATAATGTCATAAAATATTCGTTTTAGCTCGCCTATTCTAAATGTACATTCCAAGTTCCATTAAAATCTGCCTGTTATTGACCGGATCAATAGGGTTTTTTTATTTTGTCCTCCCGCAACCCCCACCGAGGGGTTATCTTTTCAGTGGGCCCATCCCAAACGCACATTCCAAGTTTGTAACGTTGTTTTCTCTTTACAAGGCGAAATCGGTTATGGTATCACTGCTGAGGTGTACCATTTATCGGGGTTCCACTGTACTGCCGGTTCGAGTGACGCAAACAGTATTGTGGTCGCGTATTTCGTAAAAAGTGATTCCGTATTTAGTAAGAGCGGTCCAACATCAATCAGATTTTCCTATAAGAGTTCGGGCGACTCGAACAGGTGTCCCTTGTGAAGAGGTCCTACTATACAATGAAGGATTCTTAAGTCGGGGTACGGGTGACTCCCAACACAGCCTCCTAAGTAAAGCTTTCCTACTAACCGGCTTTCTCTGAGTCTGGTGATAGACTAACTATACTGGAGTTTATTTTGAGTCTTATACTCCAAATGAATCCTTTCAACTGCGAATTATATTCGCAAACCGAAAATATTTTCGATAAAAATATTTTCCGTTGAATTCTTATTTGTAACTTCGTTACATGCCGGTCTTTCTTCGGGAAGGAAAAACGAAATTATGGTTTGAAGCTCGGCTCCAACATTCTTTCGACCTTGTAAAGAAATTAGTATATAATCGGTCGACGAACTTAAATAGAACGTTAATTTTCCTGGTTTCTTTTGTTTACATTGGTATTTTATAATTTACAAGAAAAAAAAGGATTTTTTCAGGGAGTTGAAAGAAAATCTCTAAACCGACAACTATATCAAAATTCGTTCCGTATTTATCTTAGATTGTATCAAAAGTAAAAAAAATATAAGTTTTTTTTTTGTTTTTTAACGTAGAATCATTTCAATTGCATTTGTAACATAATTACAAGTAGAATTTATCAAAGTTTGGATTATTTCAATTTCATATTTTTTAATATATACATATTTTTTTGAATTGTACAATTAGAATTTAGAGTGAATTATCAAATGTATAGAAACAACAAATAAAGTTGTAATTATACATAATAAAAGTGATTTATAATAAAAAACCAACAAATATAACATAAGTGTTATTATATTTTATAGCAATTTATTTTTTTGTTTACAAAAATCAAGAAATTTTTCTTGAAGAAAACTCGAAGCCTTTCAGAACAAAATATTGGTCTTTCGAGCCGGATTTAGCCAAATCTCAATAGAAAATATCAAAGAAAACGAGTTTTCTTAAAGAAAAAATAAAAAGTGAAAATTTCAAGATTTTATTATCAGTGATTTAGTGAAATTTTACGGTTACGGTTACGTGTCGGGAGTGTTTTTAGACGAAGTCGATTGGTAAGTCCTTTCATATTTCCTTTTTTCTTATTATTTATTGTGTGAGTTAAAGATTTTAACAAATTTAAAAGAAAGTTTTTAATTGAAAATATATATATATTGTCGAACAAAATGGAATCATATATTGAATAACAACAGAATGCATATCAAACTATGTGTAAGTCATTCGAAAATTACAAAAAGGACGGAAAGACTCGAAAGGAGAGTCCAACGTATTACCAGTTTCGCATAAATCAATTCAATGAATATTGCAAAGAGTTCAAACGGGTGCATGATGAAATTCTTCAATGTAAAGATACAACTTCAGAGGCCCTTCCATATTTCGCAAAAGATTTCTTCTCTGTCTTTGAATCAGCCTTCATAGATGATTTGTGTCGTATTAAAGACGATCAAACGAAACAGTTTCCTATTGTAGTATCTACTAAAGTAGAAACGAAAGCAATGCCCACTCCAGAGTCACGTGAAGAAGTACAACTTCCACGAATTTCAATACCAAAATTTTCTGGAGATTATTCATCTTGGACATCATTTCATGATTTATTCAAATCATTAATCCATGATAATAAACGCATTCCATCGGTACAAAAATTACATTACCTAAAAACAAGTGTAACGGGACAAGCAGAGCATATTTTGAGACACTATCCAAATTCCGAAATGAATTATATACCTGCTTGGAATCTTTTGATGGAGAGATACGAAAATAAAAGAGTACTCGTAAATACGCAATTAAAAAACCTATTGAATCAGCCAATTCTTAATATAGAATCATGTGAGGGAATAAAACAACTTGTGGATACTACATGTGAAAGTCTACATGCGCTGACAAACCTAGGAATAGACACAAGTACTTGGGACTCCATTATTTTTTATTTGATAGTTCAAAAATTGCCAACTGAAACTCACCAACAGTGGAAAGCAGCATTAGGTGCGAGTATTGAATTACCAAAACTCTCTCAATTCAAAGAGTTTCTTGAAACTCGGTTTAGGGTATTAGAGGCATTGCTTGATAAAGCTAAAACGACATCTAAAGAATCTAGAATGCCACCAAGAAACATATTCGAAAATAAGTTTATGCAATCATTTTACTCTGAAACTACATTAATTTGTTTTATTTGCTCACAACCACATCATCTGCGTAAGTGTCCCATATTTCTTAAAATGGATTATGCCAATAAATTGAATAAAGTTAAAACACATGGTCTGTGCATAAACTGTTTAGGAAGAGCACACATTTTAGCGAGCTGTCCCAGTAAAATGAATTGTTTCCTCTGCACCACACGCTTCTACACATTCAACACGCTGAACAATCGCATAAACAAAACAATAATAGCAATCTTTCCCTACAAAATACGACATCTGCAACATCTAATGAAGCTTCGACATCAAATCATCATCTCCATGCGGAAGTAACTCCATTTCAAATGAATTCTTTAAGCAGTCAAATCAATAGAAACAAACAAGTTCTTTTGGCCACAGCAGTTATCAAAGCTATTTCGGACGATGGAAATCAAACATATCTTAGAGCATTGATAGATCAAGGATCACAGGCATCATTTGTATCAGAAACTGTCGTGCAAAAACTTAAACTGAAGAGACAATCAATGCATGCTAATGTTACTGGAGTAGGTGGATGCAATGCAGGTAAAATAAACAGTGGTGTCAATTTCTGCTTAACAACGCAACGGTCAAACACACCTAACATTAAGATAGAAGCGTTCATACTGAAAAATCTCACAAATTGGTTACCCAATAGCTCAGTTGAACATGATGATTTTAGTCATCTTGACGGTTTGATATTAGCAGACCCAGGCTACAAACGACCAGGAAAAATCGAACTTATCTTAGGTGCAGATGTTTATTCCGAAATAATTTGCGGAGGCCTTCGAAGAGGAAACGAAGGAGAACCAATAGCACAAGAGACGATTTTTGGCTGGATAATATCTGGTGAAATTCGGAACATTACTACCGCAAATGCGAAAAGAAGTATTGTAAGTTTCCATGCAGCAGTTGACTTAGTACAACAATTGAAGAAATCCACGGAAAGAGAAAAATTGTCAATTCTGATTGCAAAACGACTTGAACATGGAATATGTGAACAAATTTTCCAACAAAGTTGTATGAGAGACTCCAACGGACGATATCAAGTGGATTTAGCATTCATACATGAACCTAAAAATCGCGGATTGGGAAAATCACGAGATATTGCGATATCTAGCCTCCTTCAAATGGAACGTCGTTCTCAAAAGGATCCAACATTCTCTGAAGAATAATATAAATTGATATCAGAATATATTAACCTAGGACATACGCTAGAGGTGACCACAGAAAATGACAACATAAGGAACACGAATGAAGTCTCATTCCTAACATACAACTATCTACCTCATCATGCAGTTAAGAAAGCAACCAGTTCTACTACTAAATTTCGAGTTGTTTTTGATGCTTCCAGAAAAACTAAAAGCGGTGTCTGTTTAAATGACACTCTTTGCACGGGACCCACCATACAAGATGACCTTGCATCAATTCTATTAAAATGGAGACGGCATAAGATTGGTTTCACTGCAGACATCGAGAAAATGTACCGTCAAATCAAGGTCAAACAACAAGATGCTGAATATCAAAGAATTGTATGGCGAAAGTCATACAACGAATCAATTCGAGATTACTATCTTACAAGAGTAACATTTGGAGTGACATGTGCCCCATATTTAGCTATTGGAATGCTTCAACAATTAGCTAGGAGGTGGAGTCATGAATATTTAACCCGCTTACAACAGCGGCCGAAATGGTTGTCACAACATCCGAACATAAAAATTGGACAACTAGTGCTCATCAAAGATGAACGATTACCACCATCCAATTGGTTATTGGGTAGAGTAATAGAAACACACGCTGGGAAAGACAGTTTGATACGACTTGCGACAGTAAAAACACAATACTCTACAATGAAAAGACCTATTACGAAACTATGTCTTCTGCCAATAACTGATAATGAAACAAAACGTGATTCATCAGTTGTAACACACGATTAAAGTACACTAAAAACTTAAATGAAATTTAAGATCAAATCGATCATGCCAACGACGAAAAAAAAAAAAAACCGTGAACCGTAGATAATATGATGCATCAATGGAATATACATATGTGCACTAAAAAGAAAGAAATATGAAAATCATATTAAAAACGAAATGCATCATATTCATACATTACCCATAAACTTTAATAAAAAATAATACAAAATCACCTTTAAAGGCTAAGGAATCTCACACAGTAAATATTGGAAATTTCTTTCCAATATTCCATTAATTCCTTAATTCACGGCGAGTCGGAGCGCCCAAACTCCATGTTCGTGGAACATAGCAATTACTGCACGGAGGAAATGCCGCAATAATTACTATGTTTATAGATTCGTATATATATTTTGACCCACTTTTTACTGGGTCAAGGCCGGGGAGAATGTTGAAGACTCATCAATATGCTGACCTGAAATTATAAAAATTATATCAGAAAGGAATTAATAATAATATTCAATGGAACAATACTCACCTAAGAACATCACCAGATAATACCTAGAAGAAACAAAACATTAATCATCAATTATTTAATATTATTTTTTTTTCCTTACCAGAATGTTTGTTTACCTTTGAACTGTCACCCGATATCGATATGAAAACTGATCGTCAATTGAAATGCACAACAGGAAAACTAAAAAAAACGAAAGTATGGTTTGAAGCTCGGCTCCAACATTCTTTCGACCTTGTAAAGAAATTATATATATAAAAGGCTAGTCCTTCTTTCTTTCTTTCTTTCTGTCCGTCCTATATTGTCCGGAAACAAAATTCGTTGAGCAAAAAAAAAAAAAAACACTTTTTGATATGTTGTAGAGAATTACTTGAAACGTGGAGAAATTTTGTTTCCGGGGAGGTTGAGGGTCGGAGGAGTTACAAAGGGGGGCTTGAAAGCTTATTTCTGAAAACCTTATTTATAATCTGAAATATACATCGGACATGATTCTGACCTGAGGCAATCTTATTAAGATTCTTATGGCGGACATTCTGACGTACACGGCAAAGTTCCATTTCCCACCGCTTTAGCGCTGGAGGCAATACAAATTTACGAAATTTTTATATAGAGGTCGCACACGATTACAATGTTCAGCAAAGTTGTGGAGCATTTCATGGCGACTATTTATTTCGAAGAACATATAGTTCTATCTCTCACCGCTTTGGCGCTGGAGTCAATAAAATTTTGGAACTTCGTATTTAGAGGTCACACGCGATTACGATGTTCAGTAAAGTTATGGAGGTTTTCATGGGGATTATTTCTGTCGCAGACCATATAGTTCCAGCTCTCACCGCTTTGGCGCTGGAGTCAATAAAATTTTGGAACTTCGTATTTAGAGGTCACACGCGATTACGATGTTCGGCAAAGTTATGGTGGTTTTCATGGGAATTATTTCTGTCGCAGACGCTAAAGTTCCAGCTCTCACCGCTTTGGTGCTGAAGTCAATACAAATTTTTGAAGTTCGTATTTTGAGGCCACACACGATTGCAATGTTCAGCAAAGGTGTGCAGGTTTTCATGGGGATTATTTCTGTCGCAGACCATATAGTTCCAGCTCTCACCGCTTTGGCGCTGGAGTCAATAAAATTTTGGAACTTCGTATTTAGAGGTCACACGCGATTACGATGTTCGCAAAGTTATGGTGGTTTTCATGGGGATTATTTCTGTCCCAGACGATGTAGTTCTACCTCTCACCGCTTTGGCGCTGGAGTCAAAAAAATTTTGGGACTTCGTATTTAGAGGTCACACGCGATTACGATGTTCGGCAAAGTTATGGTGGTTTTCATGGGGATTATTTCTGTCGCAGACGATATAGTTCCACCTCTCACCGCTTTGGCGCTGAAGTCAATACAAATTTTTGAAGTTCGTATTTAGAGGCCACACATGATTGCAATGTTCAGCAAAGTTGTGCAGGTTTTCATGGGGATTATTTCTGTCGCAGACCATATAGTTCCAGCTCTCACCGCTTTGGCGCTGGAATCAATAAAATTTTGGAACTTCGTATTTAGAGGTCACACGCGATTACGATGTTCGGCAGAGTTATGGTGGTTTTCATGGGGATTATTTCTGTCGCAGACGATGTAGTTCCACCTCTCACCGCTTTGGCGCTGGAGTCATTAAAATTTTGGAACTTCGTATTTAGAGGTCACACGCGATTACGATGTTCGGCAAAGTTATGGTGGTTTTCATGGGGATTATTTCTGTCGCAGACGATGTAGTTCCACCTCTCACCGCTTTGGCGCTGGAGTCAATAAAATTTTGGAACTTCGTATTTAGAGGTCACACGCGATAACGGTGTTCGGCAAAGTTGTGGTGGTTTTCATGGGAATTATTTCTGTCGCAGACGATAAAGTTCCAGCTCTCACCGCTTTGGTGCTGAAGTCAATACAAATTTTTGAAGTTCGTATTTTGAGGCCACACACGATTGCAATGTTCAGCAAAGTTGTGCAGGTTTTCATGGCGACTATTTATTTCGAAGACCATATAGTTCTATCTCTCACAGTTTTGGCGCTGGAGTCAATAAAATTCTGGAATTTCGTATTTAGAGGTCACACGCGATTACGATGTTCGGCAAAGTTATTGAGGTTTTCATGGGGATTATTTCCGTCGAAGACCAAGCAGTTCTATCTATTACCACTTTGGCGCTGGAGTCAATAGAAGCTTTTGAACTTTTTATATACAGGTCACACACGATTACAATGTTCATCAAAGTTTCGGAGGTTTTCATGGGTATTTTTTCTGTCAAAGGTAAAATAGTTCTATCTCTCACCACTTTGGCGCTGCGGTTGTTTAGGCTCCTACTCAATAGAGGTTTTTGCTTTAGTAATATGTGTTTGACGGGAGCTATTTTACCAACCGGGAAATGGGATCAATTTAATGTCTTCGGTCGATGTGTTGCGGGGGTACATATCGACTTAAGACCTGAAATATATCGCCAGAGGTGCTACGAGAACGGGGTAAAAGATCCATTATGTTGCGAATTAATACGATTCGCTTGAATATATTTTGTTAATTTATGGTGATTTCTAAACTGAAGTTTTTAGGAGGCCGTCTTAGGACGGGTTACCACCTAGTTATATATATAAAAGGCTAGTTCTTCTTTCTTTCTGTCCGTCCTATGTTGTCCGGAAAGAACATTCGTTGAGGAAAAAAAAAAAAACGCTTTTAGATATGTTGTAGAGAATTACTTGAAACGTGGAGAAATTTTGTTTCCGGGGAGGTTGGGAGTCGGAGGAGTTATAAAGGGGGGCTTGAAAGCTTATTTCGGAAAACCTCATTTATAATCTGAAATATACATCGGACATGATTCTGACCTGAGGCAATCTTATTAAGATTCTTATGCCGGATATTCTGACGTACACGGCAAAGTTCCATTTCCCACCGTTTTGGCGCTGGAGGCAATAAAAATTTATGAACTTTTTATATAGAGGTCACACGCAATTACAATGTTCGGCAAAGTTATGGAGGTTTTCATGGGGATTATTTCCGTCGAAGACCAAGCAGTTCTATCTCTTACCGCTTTGGCGCTGGAGTCAATAGAAACTTTTGAACTTTTTATATACAGGTCACGGGCGTTTACAATGTTCAGCAAAGTTTCGGAGGTTTTCATGGGTATTTTTTCTGTCGAAGGTAAAATAGTTCTATCTCTCACCACTTTGGCGCTATGTTTGTTTATGCCCCTACTCTATAGAGGTTTTTGCTTTAGTAATATATGTTTGACGGGAGCTATTTTACCAACCGGGAAATGGGATCAATTTAATGGCTTCACTCGGGGTGTTGCGGGGTAAATATATAGTGTTACAAACTGATGCATCTAAGGGAGGCTTAGGACGTTGCCTTATGCAGAAAGGTAGGCCTGTTTGCTTTGCATCACGCAGCCTGACTGAGACAGAAACGAACTACACTCAAATCGAAAAAGGGTTTCTTGCGGTTGTATATGCTTGCTCAAAGTATCATATGTACATTTATGGTAAAGAAGTAGAAATTCTTATGGGTAGGAAAACGAGAACTTTAGTTCCGGGAAAAACTTCTTTATTTGGAAATACTACACTGAATGAGAAAATAATACCAGTTTTAGATAAAAATAAAAGGAATATTAAGAAAAACTATGATAGAAAATCAAAATATGGGAATGAATTTAAAGAAGGGGAAAAGGTATGGGTTAGAAATGGGTAACGGGAGAACTTCAAATGAAGCATGGTACCCCGCGGTCGTACTGGGTTGAATCAGATGGAAAATTATTAAGACGGAATTCGTACTTTTTAAGAAGTCGGCATATCAATTGAATATTATTATACCTAATTGAATGTTATTAAGCATAATTATTAAAGTTGGATAAGCAATCATTATTAGCTTAATTTGTATATTTAATCTAAACTGTAAACTTTAAAGAATTACAGTACAGTATATATACTATTGTATATAGATATCAATTAAAAATCTAAGTCATACCAAATATGAGAAATGAAATTTAGATTTTAATTGTTTGAATTAATTGAAATATAATTACTGAAAGAAATAGAATAGAATTTGATTACACTCCTTTAAAGGGGGAGATGTAGTGATATTGGTTTATTATCAAATCTATATAGTTTAATAATACTGTTATTGTTACGGTTATAATATTGCCATCTAGTTTTTAAATTGAAATTAATACAATTACAATGTTCAGCAAAGTTTCGGAGATTTCATGGGTATTTAGAGGTCACACACAATTACAGTGTTCAGCAAAGTTGTGTAACTTTTCATGGGGACTATTTCTTTCGAACACCATATATTTCTATCTCTCAGCGCTTTGGCGCTGGAGTCAATACAATTTTCGAACTTCGTATTTAGAGTTCACACGCGATTACAATGTTCAGCAAAGTTTCGGAGATTTCCATGGGTATAATATTTCTCGAAAACCAGATAGTTCTATGAGTCATCACTTTGGCGCTGGAGTCAATAGAATCTTTGGATCGTTTTTATGGGGTAACCGCGATCACAAAGCTCAGAAAGTTGTGGAAGTTATCCTTTGGCACTATTTCTGCCGAAGACCATATAGTTCTACCTGTCACCGCTTTGGCGCTGGTGTCAATAGAAAATTTTGAAGTTTTTATATAGAGGGCAAACGCGATTACAATGTTCAGCTAAGTTGTGGAGGTTTTGACGGAGATTTTCTCGCACCACTTTGTCGTTGCGGTTGTCGAGGTTTTTGCCTTTACGTAATATATGTTTGACGGGAGCTATTTTACCAATCGGGGAAATGGGATCAATTTGATGTCTCCACTCGAGGTTTTGCGTCGTAAATAATGTGCTTTCTGAATAGGTCGACCTAAGATATGAAATACATCTCCAGTGGTGTTACGGGAACAGGGTAAAAGATCTATAATGTTGCGAATTGAGATGCTACGCTTGAATAAATTTAGTTAATTTACAGTGATGTGTAAACTGAAATTTCTAGGAAGCCGTCTTAGGACGGGTAACCCCCTAGTTTTGAAATAAAATTTTTGAAATATCAGTCATTCCCGGAATTGTAATTAGTAGAAACTAGACTCGAGATATCAAAAATTATTATATTTCTTTCGTAGACCATATAGTT
The DNA here is from genome assembly GCA_963422695.1 of Xylophagus ater. NCBI lineage: Eukaryota > Metazoa > Arthropoda > Insecta > Diptera > Xylophagidae > Xylophagus > Xylophagus ater. Next base: position 34,606,761 of record OY730479.1, read on the forward strand.
CTATCTCTCACCACTTTGGCGCTGGAGTCAGTACAAACTTTTGATCTTTTTATATAAAGGTCACACGCAATTACAATGTTCAGCAAAGTTGTGGAAGTTTTCCTTGGGCACTATTTCTGCCGAAGACCATATAGTTCTATCTTTCACCGCTTTGGCGCTGAAGTCAATACAATTTTCGAACTTCGTATTTAGAGGTCACACGCGATTAAAATGTTCAGCAAAGTTTCGGAGGTTTTCATGGGGATTATTTCTTTCGTAGACCATATAGTTCTATCTCTCACCGCTTTGGCACTGGAATCAATAAAATTTTGTAACTCCGTATTCAGAGGTCACACGCAATTACAGTGTTCAGCAAAGTTGTGGAGCTTTTCATGGGGACTATTTCTTTCGAACACCATATATTTCTATCTCTCACCGCTTTGGCGCTGGAGTCAATACAATTTTCGAACTTCGTATTTAGAGTTCACACGCGATTACAATGTTCAGCAAAGTTTCGGAGATTTCCATGGGTATAATATTTCTCGAAAACCAGATAGTTCTATGAGTCATCACTTTGGCGCTGGAGTCAATAGAATCTTTGGATCGTTTTTATGGGGTAACCGCGATCACAAAGCTCAGAAAGTTGTGGAAGTTATCCTTTGGCACTATTTCTGCCGAAGACCATATAGTTCTATCTTTCACCGCTTTGGCGCTGGTGTCAATAGAAACTTTTGAGCTTTTTATATAGAGGGCAAACGCGATTAAAATGTTCAGCTAAGTTGTGGAGGTTTTGACGGAGATTTTTTCTGTCGGAGATGAAATGGTTCTATCTCGCACCACTTTGTTGTTGCGGTTGTCGAGGTTTTTGCCTTTACGTAATATATGTTTGACGGGAGCTATTTTACCAATCGGGGAAATGGGATCAATTTGATGTCTCCACTCGAGGTGTTGCGTCGTAAATAATGTGCTTTCTGAATAGGTCGACCTAAGATATGAAATATATCTCCAGTGGTGTTACGGGAACAGGGTAAAAGATCTATAATGTTGCGAATTGAGATGCTACGCTTGAATAAATTTAGTTAATTTACAGTGATGTGTAAACTGAAATTTCTAGGAAGCCGTCTAAGGACGGGTAACCCCCTAGTTTTGAAATAAAATTTTTGAAATATCAGTCATTCCCGGAATTGTAATTAGTAGAAACTAGACTCGAGGTATCAAAAATTTCTCAGAAAATAACATTGCGGTACGTCAATGCAATAAACATTCTTTCCAAAATCCATCCCATGATCATTACGAATATTTCTAGTATTTTTTTCATAAAATGATACGAATTTTGAACCAAATTTATTTTTAAATGGAATTCACTAAATTGTAAACATTTTATTGCTGTCGTATGAAGGCGCCAAATTAATTTTTTCTAAAAAAAAAAATGTCTAGAAATTAAAAATATCTGAAATATCGCGTCATAGCTTAACATTTGCAAAAATTACGTAGCTAAATGTCAAGATATGACGCTAAGATTTAGAGGGAATATCAATAACAGATGTACCAATTTAACAAAAAAAACAGAGCTCAAATCGGAACGATGGGAGCGCCACACTGTGGTCATTCCGTTTTGTTTTTGATCAAGGTAGTATGAACCCAAAATATTTTCAAAATCTGAAAATTAAAATAAAAAAAGCAGTTCTAAATCTTTTTTAGAAAGAATTTCTTTACCTAAAAAGTAGAAAAAAAAACCGAAGGGAAACCCAAACTCTCAAAAATATGAACATATACAAAAGTTCGCCTCGAATAGCAAAGAGGTAAATTTCTAAAGTTTTTCCGTATGACTTGCTGATCGTCATTTAAAAAAATAGAATTCAATAGTGCTTGGGATATCTTACTACTATAGCAACTTTGCTTGTACAGTCCAATTTACCTCGCGTAACATTCTAGAATTGATTCATTCTTCCCTTAGTCAGTTCGGTGAAAATTGATTTTACACAATTCCATGGATCTCAAAGAACAAATCTTTGAATTGAGGTGCATTTTGTTTAAAGTAGAGTAAGTATGGATGGCGCCGAATAAAGACCACATCAGCCACTTCCCGCCTCTTTTCTAAGGAATGTAAACCTAATAACTTTAGTCTATAATTTCATTGTAATGCGGCATTAAAAGGGTCATTTCAGCGAAGGTTGTTTAATGGAAAACGTAAAAATCTACGTCGAACTCCAGCCTATTGAGATGAACTTTGTGGTGTAGTGACCACACCTGACTGGTATATTAAAATAATGGTCTAACGACATAAAAGAGTTTAATGGCATGGGTGTCAGAAAGCCCTTTAGATCATCGCGGCATATATAACCCCAAGGCCAAATTGGCTCTTTGATCCTAGAAGTCGAAATGTAACTTGAAAATTAAGCTCACTATCGCAAATAACTCGTAAGTCATTAACGCTACTAACTCTTTGGAGAGGGGCGTAATCAACAAAGTAATTGTGGAGAGAGTTAATACGTTTCCGAGAAAAGGCTTACGTTCTGTTGAATCCCGGGTTGTTTGTAACACACCACGTATTAAAATTTTTAAAGTCTTCCTAGAAATGGAGAGAATCAATCGGATGTGTCACTTCAACATGTAGTTTGATATCATCGACATAGTTTGATAACTTATAGAGTTACATCATTGATAGCTAGTATAAACAGAAGAGGTCCTAAGAGAAGCCAGATGTAGCAATAAAGGGAATGGTTTTGACAGAATGGAATAAGACTTGGTACTTTCTTCCAATAATATTAGATGATAGATTTAAATCTTCGTTGAGTTTACATTAATATTTGATTAGTTCGAGTTTGACAATAAGTCGGCAGTTATGTAAAAAGTTCCTTTTTTCTTTTACGTGAAGTAGACTTCCTTTTGCATTTAATAAACTACATAATTATTTCAAAATTTTTATGTTTTCACCTTTTCTTTTTTTAGAAATCTGAAATCAAGACAATGGAAAGGAAAGGACAACAATGAACACTTTATACATTCACGTTATGAGAAGCTCTTGGCGGATGAAATTGAATTTGAGAAATTAAGAAAATATACTATTTATTTGGGTAACAAAATTGTTCGGCACGGCTATCAACAAGAGATCGGTATATATATTTTATTAACAAAAAAAAAAAAAAAAAACACGTATAAATAAATGATTATGCAAGCAAAGCTTATTTAAGTTTTTTTCCCCAAACAAGAAGTACCATAAATGTATAGAAACTTAAAATCGGCCTGGTTTTTCCCGAACGTGTTCCGGTTTTGATGTATCTGCAAGCGTTCGGGTGAATTTTCTTTTGGTATCCGATTTTGTCCGAGTTTGATTTTGATAAAATTGAATAATATATACTTTCTATGGATTGATGAGTCAACAATATCGTTGAAATTTCATAAAAATTAACGTTCTTCCAAATAAAAACGGAAATATTTGAAATCAGAGGAGATTCTTTCCGGTTTTTTCTCATTTACGATCTGCTAGTCGATTTTTTGATGGTGGAACTTAGGGCTCCTAATTAATACGTTCAATAAATTAACTTTTAGAATTAAAACGGAGCAAAGCAAACCATAGCAGTGAATTTACATTTTCTCTATATCGGCCGCACCACTATGGAACTTTCACGATAATGTCATAAAATATTCGTTTTAGCTCGCCTATTCTAAATGTACATTCCAAGTTCCATTAAAATCTGCCTGTTATTGACCGGATCAATAGGGTTTTTTTATTTTGTCCTCCCGCAACCCCCACCGAGGGGTTATCTTTTCAGTGGGCCCATCCCAAACGCACATTCCAAGTTTGTAACGTTGTTTTCTCTTTACAAGGCGAAATCGGTTATGGTATCACTGCTGAGGTGTACCATTTATCGGGGTTCCACTGTACTGCCGGTTCGAGTGACGCAAACAGTATTGTGGTCGCGTATTTCGTAAAAAGTGATTCCGTATTTAGTAAGAGCGGTCCAACATCAATCAGATTTTCCTATAAGAGTTCGGGCGACTCGAACAGGTGTCCCTTGTGAAGAGGTCCTACTATACAATGAAGGATTCTTAAGTCGGGGTACGGGTGACTCCCAACACAGCCTCCTAAGTAAAGCTTTCCTACTAACCGGCTTTCTCTGAGTCTGGTGATAGACTAACTATACTGGAGTTTATTTTGAGTCTTATACTCCAAATGAATCCTTTCAACTGCGAATTATATTCGCAAACCGAAAATATTTTCGATAAAAATATTTTCCGTTGAATTCTTATTTGTAACTTCGTTACATGCCGGTCTTTCTTCGGGAAGGAAAAACGAAATTATGGTTTGAAGCTCGGCTCCAACATTCTTTCGACCTTGTAAAGAAATTAGTATATAATCGGTCGACGAACTTAAATAGAACGTTAATTTTCCTGGTTTCTTTTGTTTACATTGGTATTTTATAATTTACAAGAAAAAAAAGGATTTTTTCAGGGAGTTGAAAGAAAATCTCTAAACCGACAACTATATCAAAATTCGTTCCGTATTTATCTTAGATTGTATCAAAAGTAAAAAAAATATAAGTTTTTTTTTTGTTTTTTAACGTAGAATCATTTCAATTGCATTTGTAACATAATTACAAGTAGAATTTATCAAAGTTTGGATTATTTCAATTTCATATTTTTTAATATATACATATTTTTTTGAATTGTACAATTAGAATTTAGAGTGAATTATCAAATGTATAGAAACAACAAATAAAGTTGTAATTATACATAATAAAAGTGATTTATAATAAAAAACCAACAAATATAACATAAGTGTTATTATATTTTATAGCAATTTATTTTTTTGTTTACAAAAATCAAGAAATTTTTCTTGAAGAAAACTCGAAGCCTTTCAGAACAAAATATTGGTCTTTCGAGCCGGATTTAGCCAAATCTCAATAGAAAATATCAAAGAAAACGAGTTTTCTTAAAGAAAAAATAAAAAGTGAAAATTTCAAGATTTTATTATCAGTGATTTAGTGAAATTTTACGGTTACGGTTACGTGTCGGGAGTGTTTTTAGACGAAGTCGATTGGTAAGTCCTTTCATATTTCCTTTTTTCTTATTATTTATTGTGTGAGTTAAAGATTTTAACAAATTTAAAAGAAAGTTTTTAATTGAAAATATATATATATTGTCGAACAAAATGGAATCATATATTGAATAACAACAGAATGCATATCAAACTATGTGTAAGTCATTCGAAAATTACAAAAAGGACGGAAAGACTCGAAAGGAGAGTCCAACGTATTACCAGTTTCGCATAAATCAATTCAATGAATATTGCAAAGAGTTCAAACGGGTGCATGATGAAATTCTTCAATGTAAAGATACAACTTCAGAGGCCCTTCCATATTTCGCAAAAGATTTCTTCTCTGTCTTTGAATCAGCCTTCATAGATGATTTGTGTCGTATTAAAGACGATCAAACGAAACAGTTTCCTATTGTAGTATCTACTAAAGTAGAAACGAAAGCAATGCCCACTCCAGAGTCACGTGAAGAAGTACAACTTCCACGAATTTCAATACCAAAATTTTCTGGAGATTATTCATCTTGGACATCATTTCATGATTTATTCAAATCATTAATCCATGATAATAAACGCATTCCATCGGTACAAAAATTACATTACCTAAAAACAAGTGTAACGGGACAAGCAGAGCATATTTTGAGACACTATCCAAATTCCGAAATGAATTATATACCTGCTTGGAATCTTTTGATGGAGAGATACGAAAATAAAAGAGTACTCGTAAATACGCAATTAAAAAACCTATTGAATCAGCCAATTCTTAATATAGAATCATGTGAGGGAATAAAACAACTTGTGGATACTACATGTGAAAGTCTACATGCGCTGACAAACCTAGGAATAGACACAAGTACTTGGGACTCCATTATTTTTTATTTGATAGTTCAAAAATTGCCAACTGAAACTCACCAACAGTGGAAAGCAGCATTAGGTGCGAGTATTGAATTACCAAAACTCTCTCAATTCAAAGAGTTTCTTGAAACTCGGTTTAGGGTATTAGAGGCATTGCTTGATAAAGCTAAAACGACATCTAAAGAATCTAGAATGCCACCAAGAAACATATTCGAAAATAAGTTTATGCAATCATTTTACTCTGAAACTACATTAATTTGTTTTATTTGCTCACAACCACATCATCTGCGTAAGTGTCCCATATTTCTTAAAATGGATTATGCCAATAAATTGAATAAAGTTAAAACACATGGTCTGTGCATAAACTGTTTAGGAAGAGCACACATTTTAGCGAGCTGTCCCAGTAAAATGAATTGTTTCCTCTGCACCACACGCTTCTACACATTCAACACGCTGAACAATCGCATAAACAAAACAATAATAGCAATCTTTCCCTACAAAATACGACATCTGCAACATCTAATGAAGCTTCGACATCAAATCATCATCTCCATGCGGAAGTAACTCCATTTCAAATGAATTCTTTAAGCAGTCAAATCAATAGAAACAAACAAGTTCTTTTGGCCACAGCAGTTATCAAAGCTATTTCGGACGATGGAAATCAAACATATCTTAGAGCATTGATAGATCAAGGATCACAGGCATCATTTGTATCAGAAACTGTCGTGCAAAAACTTAAACTGAAGAGACAATCAATGCATGCTAATGTTACTGGAGTAGGTGGATGCAATGCAGGTAAAATAAACAGTGGTGTCAATTTCTGCTTAACAACGCAACGGTCAAACACACCTAACATTAAGATAGAAGCGTTCATACTGAAAAATCTCACAAATTGGTTACCCAATAGCTCAGTTGAACATGATGATTTTAGTCATCTTGACGGTTTGATATTAGCAGACCCAGGCTACAAACGACCAGGAAAAATCGAACTTATCTTAGGTGCAGATGTTTATTCCGAAATAATTTGCGGAGGCCTTCGAAGAGGAAACGAAGGAGAACCAATAGCACAAGAGACGATTTTTGGCTGGATAATATCTGGTGAAATTCGGAACATTACTACCGCAAATGCGAAAAGAAGTATTGTAAGTTTCCATGCAGCAGTTGACTTAGTACAACAATTGAAGAAATCCACGGAAAGAGAAAAATTGTCAATTCTGATTGCAAAACGACTTGAACATGGAATATGTGAACAAATTTTCCAACAAAGTTGTATGAGAGACTCCAACGGACGATATCAAGTGGATTTAGCATTCATACATGAACCTAAAAATCGCGGATTGGGAAAATCACGAGATATTGCGATATCTAGCCTCCTTCAAATGGAACGTCGTTCTCAAAAGGATCCAACATTCTCTGAAGAATAATATAAATTGATATCAGAATATATTAACCTAGGACATACGCTAGAGGTGACCACAGAAAATGACAACATAAGGAACACGAATGAAGTCTCATTCCTAACATACAACTATCTACCTCATCATGCAGTTAAGAAAGCAACCAGTTCTACTACTAAATTTCGAGTTGTTTTTGATGCTTCCAGAAAAACTAAAAGCGGTGTCTGTTTAAATGACACTCTTTGCACGGGACCCACCATACAAGATGACCTTGCATCAATTCTATTAAAATGGAGACGGCATAAGATTGGTTTCACTGCAGACATCGAGAAAATGTACCGTCAAATCAAGGTCAAACAACAAGATGCTGAATATCAAAGAATTGTATGGCGAAAGTCATACAACGAATCAATTCGAGATTACTATCTTACAAGAGTAACATTTGGAGTGACATGTGCCCCATATTTAGCTATTGGAATGCTTCAACAATTAGCTAGGAGGTGGAGTCATGAATATTTAACCCGCTTACAACAGCGGCCGAAATGGTTGTCACAACATCCGAACATAAAAATTGGACAACTAGTGCTCATCAAAGATGAACGATTACCACCATCCAATTGGTTATTGGGTAGAGTAATAGAAACACACGCTGGGAAAGACAGTTTGATACGACTTGCGACAGTAAAAACACAATACTCTACAATGAAAAGACCTATTACGAAACTATGTCTTCTGCCAATAACTGATAATGAAACAAAACGTGATTCATCAGTTGTAACACACGATTAAAGTACACTAAAAACTTAAATGAAATTTAAGATCAAATCGATCATGCCAACGACGAAAAAAAAAAAAAACCGTGAACCGTAGATAATATGATGCATCAATGGAATATACATATGTGCACTAAAAAGAAAGAAATATGAAAATCATATTAAAAACGAAATGCATCATATTCATACATTACCCATAAACTTTAATAAAAAATAATACAAAATCACCTTTAAAGGCTAAGGAATCTCACACAGTAAATATTGGAAATTTCTTTCCAATATTCCATTAATTCCTTAATTCACGGCGAGTCGGAGCGCCCAAACTCCATGTTCGTGGAACATAGCAATTACTGCACGGAGGAAATGCCGCAATAATTACTATGTTTATAGATTCGTATATATATTTTGACCCACTTTTTACTGGGTCAAGGCCGGGGAGAATGTTGAAGACTCATCAATATGCTGACCTGAAATTATAAAAATTATATCAGAAAGGAATTAATAATAATATTCAATGGAACAATACTCACCTAAGAACATCACCAGATAATACCTAGAAGAAACAAAACATTAATCATCAATTATTTAATATTATTTTTTTTTCCTTACCAGAATGTTTGTTTACCTTTGAACTGTCACCCGATATCGATATGAAAACTGATCGTCAATTGAAATGCACAACAGGAAAACTAAAAAAAACGAAAGTATGGTTTGAAGCTCGGCTCCAACATTCTTTCGACCTTGTAAAGAAATTATATATATAAAAGGCTAGTCCTTCTTTCTTTCTTTCTTTCTGTCCGTCCTATATTGTCCGGAAACAAAATTCGTTGAGCAAAAAAAAAAAAAAACACTTTTTGATATGTTGTAGAGAATTACTTGAAACGTGGAGAAATTTTGTTTCCGGGGAGGTTGAGGGTCGGAGGAGTTACAAAGGGGGGCTTGAAAGCTTATTTCTGAAAACCTTATTTATAATCTGAAATATACATCGGACATGATTCTGACCTGAGGCAATCTTATTAAGATTCTTATGGCGGACATTCTGACGTACACGGCAAAGTTCCATTTCCCACCGCTTTAGCGCTGGAGGCAATACAAATTTACGAAATTTTTATATAGAGGTCGCACACGATTACAATGTTCAGCAAAGTTGTGGAGCATTTCATGGCGACTATTTATTTCGAAGAACATATAGTTCTATCTCTCACCGCTTTGGCGCTGGAGTCAATAAAATTTTGGAACTTCGTATTTAGAGGTCACACGCGATTACGATGTTCAGTAAAGTTATGGAGGTTTTCATGGGGATTATTTCTGTCGCAGACCATATAGTTCCAGCTCTCACCGCTTTGGCGCTGGAGTCAATAAAATTTTGGAACTTCGTATTTAGAGGTCACACGCGATTACGATGTTCGGCAAAGTTATGGTGGTTTTCATGGGAATTATTTCTGTCGCAGACGCTAAAGTTCCAGCTCTCACCGCTTTGGTGCTGAAGTCAATACAAATTTTTGAAGTTCGTATTTTGAGGCCACACACGATTGCAATGTTCAGCAAAGGTGTGCAGGTTTTCATGGGGATTATTTCTGTCGCAGACCATATAGTTCCAGCTCTCACCGCTTTGGCGCTGGAGTCAATAAAATTTTGGAACTTCGTATTTAGAGGTCACACGCGATTACGATGTTCGCAAAGTTATGGTGGTTTTCATGGGGATTATTTCTGTCCCAGACGATGTAGTTCTACCTCTCACCGCTTTGGCGCTGGAGTCAAAAAAATTTTGGGACTTCGTATTTAGAGGTCACACGCGATTACGATGTTCGGCAAAGTTATGGTGGTTTTCATGGGGATTATTTCTGTCGCAGACGATATAGTTCCACCTCTCACCGCTTTGGCGCTGAAGTCAATACAAATTTTTGAAGTTCGTATTTAGAGGCCACACATGATTGCAATGTTCAGCAAAGTTGTGCAGGTTTTCATGGGGATTATTTCTGTCGCAGACCATATAGTTCCAGCTCTCACCGCTTTGGCGCTGGAATCAATAAAATTTTGGAACTTCGTATTTAGAGGTCACACGCGATTACGATGTTCGGCAGAGTTATGGTGGTTTTCATGGGGATTATTTCTGTCGCAGACGATGTAGTTCCACCTCTCACCGCTTTGGCGCTGGAGTCATTAAAATTTTGGAACTTCGTATTTAGAGGTCACACGCGATTACGATGTTCGGCAAAGTTATGGTGGTTTTCATGGGGATTATTTCTGTCGCAGACGATGTAGTTCCACCTCTCACCGCTTTGGCGCTGGAGTCAATAAAATTTTGGAACTTCGTATTTAGAGGTCACACGCGATAACGGTGTTCGGCAAAGTTGTGGTGGTTTTCATGGGAATTATTTCTGTCGCAGACGATAAAGTTCCAGCTCTCACCGCTTTGGTGCTGAAGTCAATACAAATTTTTGAAGTTCGTATTTTGAGGCCACACACGATTGCAATGTTCAGCAAAGTTGTGCAGGTTTTCATGGCGACTATTTATTTCGAAGACCATATAGTTCTATCTCTCACAGTTTTGGCGCTGGAGTCAATAAAATTCTGGAATTTCGTATTTAGAGGTCACACGCGATTACGATGTTCGGCAAAGTTATTGAGGTTTTCATGGGGATTATTTCCGTCGAAGACCAAGCAGTTCTATCTATTACCACTTTGGCGCTGGAGTCAATAGAAGCTTTTGAACTTTTTATATACAGGTCACACACGATTACAATGTTCATCAAAGTTTCGGAGGTTTTCATGGGTATTTTTTCTGTCAAAGGTAAAATAGTTCTATCTCTCACCACTTTGGCGCTGCGGTTGTTTAGGCTCCTACTCAATAGAGGTTTTTGCTTTAGTAATATGTGTTTGACGGGAGCTATTTTACCAACCGGGAAATGGGATCAATTTAATGTCTTCGGTCGATGTGTTGCGGGGGTACATATCGACTTAAGACCTGAAATATATCGCCAGAGGTGCTACGAGAACGGGGTAAAAGATCCATTATGTTGCGAATTAATACGATTCGCTTGAATATATTTTGTTAATTTATGGTGATTTCTAAACTGAAGTTTTTAGGAGGCCGTCTTAGGACGGGTTACCACCTAGTTATATATATAAAAGGCTAGTTCTTCTTTCTTTCTGTCCGTCCTATGTTGTCCGGAAAGAACATTCGTTGAGGAAAAAAAAAAAAACGCTTTTAGATATGTTGTAGAGAATTACTTGAAACGTGGAGAAATTTTGTTTCCGGGGAGGTTGGGAGTCGGAGGAGTTATAAAGGGGGGCTTGAAAGCTTATTTCGGAAAACCTCATTTATAATCTGAAATATACATCGGACATGATTCTGACCTGAGGCAATCTTATTAAGATTCTTATGCCGGATATTCTGACGTACACGGCAAAGTTCCATTTCCCACCGTTTTGGCGCTGGAGGCAATAAAAATTTATGAACTTTTTATATAGAGGTCACACGCAATTACAATGTTCGGCAAAGTTATGGAGGTTTTCATGGGGATTATTTCCGTCGAAGACCAAGCAGTTCTATCTCTTACCGCTTTGGCGCTGGAGTCAATAGAAACTTTTGAACTTTTTATATACAGGTCACGGGCGTTTACAATGTTCAGCAAAGTTTCGGAGGTTTTCATGGGTATTTTTTCTGTCGAAGGTAAAATAGTTCTATCTCTCACCACTTTGGCGCTATGTTTGTTTATGCCCCTACTCTATAGAGGTTTTTGCTTTAGTAATATATGTTTGACGGGAGCTATTTTACCAACCGGGAAATGGGATCAATTTAATGGCTTCACTCGGGGTGTTGCGGGGTAAATATCGACTTAAGACATGAAATATATCGCCAGAGAAGCTACGAGAATGAGGTAAAAGATCCATTATATTGCGAATTAATACGCTTCGCTTGAATATATTTTGTTAATTTACGGTGATTTGTAAACTGAAGTTTTTAGGAGGCCGTCTTAGGACGGGTTCTAAATAACATTGAACATGAAAGAACGTATGTAAATATATCTGCATATATTTGTGTATGTTATCATTCTTCATTTCAGGATCAAAGCAATTTAACAAGTACTCAGGAGTTTTTAGAAGAGAATGATATTGATCTCACGCAACCTGAAACTGCAGAACTTGAAACTTCAAATAATATTGATGAATCCCGGAACATCTTTTCTTCACTTCCATCAAGTTCGGGTGAAAACCAGAATATTTCTTCAGACTCCCGAAATTGAACTATAATTTCTTATTCAGTTGCGGAAAACACGAGATACTAATAATTATTTATGATTATCTTATGTACCTATGCATATACATACATATGTGTTAATTAAATAAATAAAAAAATCAATTGTCTTTCATTTGTACACATACCGTAAAGTTAATGCTAATTTTTCACCAGGAGTTATCGGGTTTTTTTCAGTCTAAAATATTCACGGAACTTGTCACCAGATGTATTTAAATGACCATTTATAAGCGGATTAAAGCATCCTCCTTCTTCGCGGAATTTAAAAATATTATTTATCGGCTGCCGTTTATTCTATAGTAATAAATTTAGAAATTCTTCTTCTTCCTCCTCTTCAATTAATAATATTTTCAAGAAATCCATTATTATTTTATATTTAGTTCCGCACTTAGATTTGACAATAACCAGCTGTTCAACGGCTGCAACCAAAACAGTCAACGGCGGCCGTCGACAGCTCCCCGCGAAACCGTACCTTAAGTGGGTAATTCTCAAATCGTATGTTTATGTAACTGCAACTTTCCATATGAAAAATCATTTAAGCCAATTTACATAAATGCCCAAATTACTATTCTGAATTTGTTTCTATTTCGGTCTCGTAAAATCAATTAGCCGTGTTTTGTGAAATGTCAAAAATGGGAAAAAAGTATGAAAATTTGTGTTTTTTTATTAAAGTTTTGGTTTTATTTATTAATACAATAATTAATCTATATAAATAAAATCGTAAATGTTCGTTTGTTCCTAACCGGTAATCTCCGAAACTTCTTGATCAATTGCTTTGAAACTTTTACAGATTATCGTATGTGATTATGACCATGTTTATATGTACTTTTTATTTACCTATGTTACACCTGAGTCACGTAATAATTGATTTAATAAAATCAATCACTACTACAAAGCCACAAGCACGTTCAAAATGATTGCCCTCCAACGAGAAAACGTGATTACTCTTAGTCACACGCGCATACATCACTAAGCTTATATTATAAAAATACAGATGGGCGTAGTGGCGGCGATAAAAATATTAATTCAGAGGGCAACACTGTAAATGGGCTTAATGCTCATGTATTCTGGAACATCACAATTGCGAAAAATGTTTGTGTTATTTATTCCAAAAAACAAGTTTCTCTTAAGCGTACAAAATTAAATTATTCGCTTTAGATCCTCTTTATTGAAATGTAACGAGCAAATTATATTTCTACTAAATGGCGTAAAATGTTGTAAGACCATGGCCGAAAGCCATTTCATTTCTCATTTTTTGGAAAGCTTAACGCCAAAAAAAAGGTATTTAGAATTGACAAGGCTGAATTTTCAAAATCTTCGACGAATTTTAAGAATTTCCCCCATTTTCACCAAAAAAATTACTGTCACTGGTAGTTTTAATTAAAAAAAAAACGAGGGGTATTGGGCTACGATCTAGATTCAAAGTTGATTCAAAAGAACAAAGTTTTTACTAAATTATGGATTAACCTCATTTCTGTTTGATTAATTATAATTAAATAAAGCCTATAAAAACATATTTTTTGTGCAGCAATAATGAAAATTTGCCCATTTTAAAACAAAATATATCAAACTTAAGAAGCAAACAAAGGAAATTCCATAAATTTTTTTCCTCTCTGAAATTCATAATACGAGATAAAAAGGTATCGTAAGGGTTTATGCATCCGCTTACTTGAATTTCTATTACGGGTATTGAAATATGAATTCGGAGGCGCAATACTCTAAATGGGCTGTATGCTCATATATTGGGGATCATTCGAATTGAAAAAATGTTTGCGTTTTTTATTTCAAAAAACAAGTTTGTTTAAAACAAAATGAAATTATAAAATTAGAATCTACTCTCTACTATTTGACGTAAAATTTTGAAAACCCAAAGCCGAAAGACATTTAATACGTCGAGTCTCATTTTTTGGAAACCATAAAACCAAAAAAGGCATTTAAAAATGAAAATGCTGAATTTAACCAAATCTTAGATGAAATTTCCAACTTGGGACGATTTACAATACAAAAGCTCTTACTTCTTGGGCAATCGTCGCTGGATAGGCATGACATCACAGCACCTGTTTCCAGACAGAAGCTGAAATCGCAGATGGATTTCATAATAAAACGTTAAGTGTTTGAGTCTGTGCGCTGCTGGACATACTCAGTGGAATGGCAAAAGCGAGGATTCCCAAACGTACATATACTAATTTGGCTCTATAACAAAATCACTTCAAACGAAATCGACGATGTAATATGCGCTGAAATACCGATATCGATAAGGATTTGGATGAAGTTGTGACGAAAAATATGATACATGGATCTTGCGGTACACTGAATCCAAATTCACCATACATGATAGTATCCAACACAGTTACAGGAAACGATGGATATCCTTTATACAGTAGCAGATCAGCAGAAGATGGCAGTAAATTAGCAACCCCAGCATATTCAATGAAACTACGATAGGCAAACTCTACACCGTGCATCCCAATCAAGATGAATGCTTCTTTCTTCGCCCGCTGTTGATAAATGTGGCCGGTCCAAAGTCTTTCCACCAATAGAGAATTGTGAACTGTGTTACACATGTCACTTTCCGGAGCGCATGTCAAGCTCTGAATTTATTGCAGAACGACCGACACTGGGATGTATGCATTAATAACGCGTGCCACAAGTCACATCCGCATCATATTTGTGCATTGTTTGCAATTATATTGACCGCTTGCTCTCCTTCATCTGCAACAGAGTTATAGGAGAAATTTAAAACCCACATGGCTGAAGATATTTTCCGTCGAATATGCAAGGAAAATTCAAATATGAACATGGATTTCACAGCAGAAATTGATTCTGGCCACAATTCGATCAAAAAATGACATAGCTTTAGCTCTTACGACATTCGGAATAGCTGCGACATTGCTACCAGGTGGAAGAACGCAGTGGCGGCTCGTGACTATCTGCGGAGCTGGGGCTAATTCAATATTTGCCTAAAAAAGGTCATTCCATATTCTAATATTATAAACAAATTTATGGAAGTTTCTACTTCATCCTAGAGGTTTTGCAATTGAAGTGGTCAGCGAGTTTTATCTTATTGGTTTCCCAAAAGTCTATAATGACAGTTTAACATGCATACATACGCTAACGAATGCTCGCAATCGACTACGAAATATTTATGTAGGCAACCAATATAATTAATGTAAACGAAATTGCTTTACAAATTTTCCAATTAAATCCGAAAACCATATAAAAAACGACAAACTTTCTGATTACACTGGTTTTTGCTTAATAACTTCCTTCCCCCTAGGTCAATTTTGCTGAAATCCAATACCAAATCCAGTTAAGGATTAACTAAATAACATTCTAAATTTGAAAGAAACCGGATAACGCATTTTTCAGTTATCTTGTACACGGACTGGAGGACAGACATACATAAATCGATATAACTTTTGATTCTCTACACAACCATACCCTTGAAACCTTTCTACGATGATTAATCAGATGTGTTAGGGGATAAATATCCAAAAAGTTATAATAATATTTCAAAATGTTTCTGTATAACTTTTTCAAATTTACTCTAAATCATAGCCTAGCTGGTCCCTGAAGATATAAATTTATTCTGAAAATTTTATTCTAATCGGCAAATTCGTTTTAAAGGTACATCAAAAACCTTATGAACATTTTGTTCCTACGATTATATCTTTCTCCACAATCCTCGATGGATTTTACTGAAATTTTCTGTTGTAATGCAATACCAAATCGAGGAATAAGAAACTCACATTGATATTTTAATTTTCAGAGGAATAAAAAAATTTATTAATTATTGAGCTTCCAAATAATTTTAGTAAATAATTTAAAATACTTCACCGGAAATTTTAATAGATAATTGAAAATTTCAAAATCTTAATTCTATATGAAAATTTTGTGCAAAAAATTTTAATTAAATTCATTAAAATTTATTAAATAATTAACATTTGTTTATACCTATGCTTTCATTATAAAGTAAGGTATCAAAATAAATTACAAATTTTTTATCTAAATAAAGCATTCAAAAATTTTAAAAAATTATCAATTTCATTCAAAAATGGCAAAATCTCGGTTCTTAGTTTTGAGAATGGTGTTTGAAATATTATCATATCATCTGTGTAAAAATTGAGAGTTAGATTTCCAAACAGAGAGAATAAAGAGATATATATAGCAAATATGAAGAAATGCATTAAATTGGTCAAAACTTGAACTGAATACTTGTTTACGCGAACAATACTTCCACTAATCATCTCTTTGGGGCTGATTTAAATTAGCCCAAAATGTATGAAATTTTAATAGACAAAAAAGAGAAAAAGAAGAAAAAACTGTGTAGTGTATAATGATTTTGTTATTGGATTGGGCCTGAATTTGTTGTAGCCCTTTTTCGTACGATTTTTTCTTTTGTTCAAGCTCATGGAAATATTCGATTCTGTTGGTTTTTTTGTGTTTAAGCTAGTGAGATTATGTGTTTCTTTTCAATGATGTTTTGCTGTTTGTGTTTACCTAGCGAGATTTTTTTTCGGTTTTTTTTTAAATAAGAAAATAAAGCAAAGGTTTTCATTTAATTTATTTTTGCATTTAAGTTAATATAATATCTATATACAATATATAAACAATATATAGCTTTTGGTTTATGTTTGAATTTTCTAATATTGCATATTTTTAAAATAAATTTTAACTGAAAACTTTCAGTTGTTCGGTAGATTTGCTGGGTGGGGCTTAGCCCCATTAGCCCCTAAGGTAGAGCCGCGCCTGGAACAACGGCTCATTCTACTTTGAAATTGCCATTAAACATTCAATTCATTGAAAATCCCACATGCAACATTTCCAAAGCATCCGGCATGCAAAAAGTACTGCAGAAATGCAAACTTATTATTTAGGATGAATGCACAATGGTGCACAAAAAATCCCTCGAAGCCTAGATCGATCATTGCAAGTCTTACGTGTAAATATCAGACCATTTGGCAACGCATTAATATTGCTTGCAGGACATTTCTGGCGAACATTACCTGTAATTCCTCGATCGCCACCAGCGGACGAAATAAATGCCTGCCTGAAATAATTTACTTTGTGGCAACGCGTAAAGACGTTAAAATTAACTACAAATATGCGAGTCCAGCTGCAAAACGATCGGTCAGCAGAGATATTCTCACATCAATTGCTGGAAATTAGGAACGGAAAGGTGCCGGTTGATCTGACGTCAGGACGAATTTCAGTGCCTCATAACTTCTGCAATTTAGTGACGTCAAAAGAAGAATTGGTTGAAAAAGTATTTCCCAATATTCAAACCAATTATAAGAAGCACGATTGGCGGAGTGAACGAGCTATTTTTGCGGCCAAGAACAAAGACGTCTACGACCTTAACAATATTATTCAGTCTAACATTCAAAGCGAGGTGGTCACATACAAGTCCGTCGACATTGTTGTAGAAGCAGATGAAACGGTTAATTATCCAACAGAATTTTTAAATTCACTGGATCTGCCGGGAATGCCATCGCACGTACTGCAATTGAAAGTCGGTGTGCCAATTATCATGTTCCGAAATATCAGCCAGCCAAAGCTTTGCAACGTCACGCGGCTTGCAGTAAAAAAATAATTAGCAATGTCGTAGAAGCAACAATCTTGACAGGACCTTTTAAATGTGAAGATGTGCTCATTCCTCGCATTCCTATGATTCCAACGGATATGCCATTTCAATTTAAGAGATTGCAGTTCCCGATTCGATTGGCGTTTGCAATCACTATCAACAAAGCTCAGGGCCAATCTTTAAAATTGTGCGGTTTAGATCTAGACACGGATTGCTTCTCACACGGAAAATTATATGTTGCGTGTTCTAGAGTCGGCAAACCAGAAAATCTCTATATCTGCACAGAAAATAGAACAACAAAAAATGTTGTATAACTACAAGCATTGTGAAATTAAATATACGAGAAACGTGAATTTTTTCTTTTCTTTCTTTTCCATTTAACCAGACTGAGCCACAGCAACGCGTGGCCGGGTACAGCTAGTTATATATATGAAAGGCTAATCCTTCTTTTTTTCTTTCTTTCTTTCTTTCTGTCCGTCCTATATTGTCCGGAAAGAAAATTCGTTGAGCAAAAAAAAAAACACTTTTTGATATGTTGTAGAGAAGGACATGAAACGTGCAGAAATTTTGTTTCTGGGGAGGTTGGGGGTCGGAGGAGTTACAAAGGGGGGCTTGAAAACTTATTTTGGAAAACCTCATTTATAGTCTGAAATATACATCGGACATGATTCTGACCTGAGGCAATCTTATTAAGATTTTTATGCCGGACATTCTGACATACACGGCAAAGTTCCATTTCCCACCGCTTTGGCGCTGGAGGCAATACAAATTTACGAACTTTTTATATAGAAGTCACGCGCGATAAGAATGTTCAGCAAAGTTATGGAGGTTTTCATGGGGACTATTTCTGTGGAAGACGAGAGCGTTCTATCTCTCACCGCTTTGGCGCTGGAGTCAATAAAATTTTGGAACTTCGTATTTAGAGGTCACACGCGATTACGATGTTCGGCAAAGTTATGGAAGTTTTCATGGGGATTATTTCTGTTGCAGACCATATAGTTCGAATCCTCACCGCTTTGGCGCTGGAGTCAATAAAGTTTTGGAACTTCGTATTTCGAGGTCACACGTGATTAGAATGTTCAGCAAAGTTATGGAGGTTTTCATGGGGACTATTTCTGTGGAAGACGATATAGTTCTGTCTCTGACCGTTTTGGCGCTGGAGTCAATAAAATTTTGGAACTTCGTATTTAGAGGTCAGGCGCGATTGGAATGTTCAGCAAAGTTATGGAGGTTTTCATGGGAATTATTTCCGTCGAAAACCAAGCAGTTCTATCTCTTACCGCTTTGGCACTGGAGTCAATAGAAACTTTTGAACTTTTTATATACAGGTCACGAGCGATTACAATGTTCAGCATATTTTCGGAGGTTTTCATGGGTATTTTTTCTGTCGAAAGTAAAATAGTTCTATCTCTCACCACTTTGGCGCTGCGGTTGTTTATGCCCCTACTCTATAGAGGTTTTTGCCTTAGTAATATATGTTTGACGGGAGCTATTTTACCAACCGGGAAATGGGATCAATTTAATGTCTTCACTCGGGGTGTTGCGGGGTAAATATCGACTTAAGACATAAAATATATCGGCAGAGGTGCTACGAGAACGGGGTAAAACATCCATTATGTTGCGAATTAATACGCTTCGCCTGAATATATTTTGTTAATTTACGGTGATTTGTAAACCGAAATTTTTAGGAGGCCGTCTTAGGACGTGTTACAACCTAGTTAGTATATAATCGGTCGTAGAACTTAAATAGAACGTTAATTTTCCTGTTTTCTTTTCTTTACATTGGTATTTTATAATTTACAAGAAAAAAAAAGATTTTTTCAAAACAATTCTTAAGAAATACTTTATATTTTCAAAATAATCCAAAAAAATATTTATTTATTTATTCAAAAAAATATACTAAAATTAATTTACCAATAAATCAAAAAATAATTGCAATTCTTTTCTTCTTAGAACTTAAAAATATTTTATAAAAAATTAACAATAAAAAAAGGAAAAAAGTCTTAAAATTAAAGAAAAAATTCAAAAAAAAATCAAAAAAATTCTTTTCATCATCCTTTAATGATTTTTGTCTCTCCATTATAAGTTAACGTCACCGTTCCGGTGGCGTTCCTTCTCCCATAAATGAAGCCCTTGGGTCCATTTCTTCTGAAGCGTTTGGCATGGGGGGGGTATCGTAATACCCTCAAATGGATCATCGGTCTGGTCTTGTGGTTTAACGTCTACATCTTCGACTGGTTCAGCAGTTTTGTGTGCTGTTTTAGCAACTATTTCTTCAACTGGATCATCGGTCTGGTCTGATGGTTTGATGATTACATTGTTTAGTTACTTCCGTTATTTTCTACTCACTGACTTCTGTTGTCGGATACCTCGGTGATGTTGCTTTTGTTGTTGCGGTGTTGACCGCTATCCGGAACATATTAACATTTTTATCTCGTGTTTTCGCAGGTGGCATTATTGTTGTCGGTGTTGTTGTTGTTGTTTGCACTGCTACATTTTTAAATTTGTTTGGTGGTGCAAAAATTTTAGCCGGTTGTGTCCTCTTGCGTTCGGTTGGGTCCTTGTTGTCTGCTGGTAGGAGGATAGCACGTTTCTTTATTAATTTTAATTTTAATTAATGATGAATAATTAGATTTTCGTTCGGCCTTATATACTTTTTGATAGGATTTATTTAGGATGGGGTCAGGTTTACGGTTGTTCGTTTTAGGAGGTTCTTTTGATTCTTTGATGATCTGTCGTGAATGGAGAAGGATAATAATGTTGTTCAGCGATATTTTGAAGTTTTGTCGGATTAGAAAATCTGTTCCAATTACCATTTCTTCTGCTAATTTGGCGACGTAAATGAAGTTGTGTTGTAATTTCTGCCCTCTCCAAGTTAGTGGTAGTTGGATTGTTTTGCTGGTATATACTTCTGTGTTGTGTGCTAAGCACAGACAGTGCGCCTCATTGTTAGATGTGATTAAATTGTTCTTACCGGTTTCCATTATTGCTTCTCCTATGCATGATTTCGATGCTCCTGTGTCGATAAGTGCGGTGAATCATTCATCATAAATTTTCGTCTTCAATGTTTCTTTGTGCTGGTTTTGGGTGCATATTGCAGTTGCAATCTCTGGTGTACACTCCATATCTTCGGCAAAATGAACAAAATATATTCGTTCTTGTGGCTGCGCATGTTGGTCTTGTATGCCCTCGTTCATCACACTTCCAACAGCATTCTGTACGGTTATATTCGGTCTGGTATTTTTCGAATTTCTTCATATCGGTTTTGTAGTTAATCGCTTGAAACTTCTGGATCGACTGTGGACGTTCTGGTTTTGACATCCTTTGTATGGGCTGTTCCGATTGATTTGTTGTTACTGTCTTTCAGTTTTACTATTACCGGTGAAATAATTTTCTGAAGTATATACGGTCCATCATATTTTGGTGCTAGTTTTGCTGCAAAATTATCTTTAGCTGATGAAAGGGGGTGTGTTTTGACAAATACACTCTCTCCTATTTGTGGTTTCCACTGTCGGCGTCGCAAATTGTAGTACTTTTGCTGCTTTTCGAATGCTTTATTCATGTTGATCCGGACTAGTTCAAATATATTTTGTAGTTTTACAAAACATTCTTTTGTTTCGGTACTTTTTTGAATATCGATGTGTTTGTCATACGATGTGTTCGGTAGAAGTAGTTCTCGGCCGTAATTTAAAAAAGCTGGTGTATAACCTGTTGTTTCTTGTTTATTTGTATTGATTGCTAACATTAGTTCTGGTAAGTATTCATCCCATTTACGGTGGTCGGTTCCTATGTATTGTGCTGTCATAGTTTTGATTACTCGGTTAATTCGTTCTGTTGGGTTTGCTTGCGGTGCATATGGCGGTGTAAATCGTTGTTTTATCCCAAGGTCTGTGAGTAGTTGTTGGAATTTTATGCTGGTGTATTGTTTGCCATTATCGTTTATTAGTGTTTTTGGACAGCCGTATCTGGATAGAATTCTTTCTTTCAACCCTTTTATTAGTGCTGGTGTCGTTGCGTCATGTAGAGCTATGAATTCTGTCCATTTTGTAAATTTGTCTATAAATACTAATATTGCGGTGGTGCCCTTTGTTGAACGGGGAAAAGGTCCGATAAAATCTGAACTAACTATTTGCCATGGATGATCTACTGGTGTTGAATGCATTTGACCAGCTGGTTTCTGTTGATTAGCTTTGAATTTTATACATGATTCACATGATCGTAGATATTTTGCTATATCTCGGAACATTCCGGGCCAGTAATATAATTTTGCTATTCGTGCAATTGACTTTGTAATGCCTAGGCAACCAATATAATTAATGTAAACGAAATTGCTTTACAAATTTTCCAATTAAATCCGAAAACCATATAAAAAACGACAAACTTTCTGATTACACTGGTTTTTGCTTAATAACTTCCTTCCCCCTAGGTCAATTTTGCTGAAATCCAATACCAAATCCAGTTAAGGATTAACTAAATAACATTCTAAATTTCAAAGAAACCGGATAACGCATTTTTCAGTTATCTTGTACACGGACTGGAGGACAGACATACATAAATCGATATAACTTTTGATTCTCTACACAACCATACCCTTGAAACCTTTCTACGATGATTAATCCGATGTGTTAGGGGATAAATATCCAAAAAGTTATAATAATATTTCAAAATGTTTCTGTATAACTTTTTCAAATTTACTCTAAATCATAGCCTAGCTGGTCCCTGAAGATATAAATTTATTCTGAAAATTTTATTCTAATCGGCAAATTCGTTTTAAAGGTACATCAAAAACCTTATGAACATTTTGTTCCTACGATTATATCTTTCTCCACAATCCTCGATGGATTTTACTGAAATTTTCTGTTGTAATGCAATACCAAATCGAGGAATAAGAAACTCACATTGATATTTTAATTTTCAGAGGAATAAAAAAATTTATTAATTATTGAGCTTCCAAATAATTTTAGTAAATAATTTAAAATACTTCACCGGAAATTTTAATAGATAATTGAAAATTTCAAAATCTTAATTCTATATGAAAATTTTGTGCAAAAAATTTTAATTAAATTCATTAAAATTTATTAAATAATTATAATTATAATTATAATTGTTTATACCTATGCTTTCATTATAAAGTAAGGTATCAAAATAAATTACAAATTTTTTATCTAAATAAAGCATTCAAAAATTTTAAAAAATTATCAATTTGATTCAAAAATGGCAAAATCTCGGTTCTTAGTTTTGAGAATGGTGTTTGAAATATTATCATATCATCTGTGTAAAAATTGAGAGTTAGATTTCCAAACAGAGAGAATAAAGAGATATATATAGCAAATATGAAGAAATGCATTAAATTGGTCAAAACTTGAACTGAATACTTGTTTACGCGAACAATACTTCCACTAATCATCTCTTTGGGGCTGATTTAAATTAGCCCAAAATGTATGAAATTTTAATAGACAAAAAAGAGAAAAAGAAGAAAAAACTGTGTAGTGTATAATGATTTTGTTATTGGATTGGGCCTGAATTTGTTGTAGCCCTTTTTCGTACGATTTTTTCTTTTGTTCAAGCTCATGGAAATATTCGATTCTGTTGGTTTTTTTGTGTTTAAGCTAGTGAGATTATGTGTTTCTTTTCAATGATGTTTTGCTGTTTGTGTTTACCTAGCGAGTTTTTTTTTGGCTTTTTTTTAAATAAGAAAATAAAGCAAAGGTTTTCATTTAATTTATTTTTGCATTTAAGTTAATATAATATCTATATACAATATATAAACAATATATAGCTTTTGGTTTATGTTTGAATTTTCTAATATTGCATATTTTTAAAATAAATTTTAACTGAAAACTTTCAGTTGTTCGGTAGATTTGCTGGGTGGGGCTTAGCCCCATTAGCCCCTAAGGTAGAGCCGCGCCTGGAACAACGGCTCATTCCACTTTGAAATTGCCATTAAACATTCAATTCATTGAAAATCCCACATGCAACATTTCCAAAGCATCCGGCATGCAAAAAGTACTGCAGAAATGCAAACTTATTATTTAGGATGAATGCACAATGGTGCACAAAAAATCCCTCGAAGCCTAGATCGATCATTGCAAGTCTTACGTGTAAATATCAGACCATTTGGCAACGCATTAATATTGCTTGCAGGACATTTCTGGCGAACATTACCTGTAATTCCTCGATCGCCACCAGCGGACGAAATAAATGCCTGCCTGAAATAATTTACTTTGTGGCAACGCGTAAAGACGTTAAAATTAACTACAAATATGCGAGTCCAGCTGCAAAACGATCGGTCAGCAGAGATATTCTCACATCAATTGCTGGAAATTAGGAACGGAAAGGTGCCGGTTGATCTGACGTCAGGACGAATTTCAGTGCCTCATAACTTCTGCAATTTAGTGACGTCAAAAGAAGAATTGGTTGAAAAAGTATTTCCCAATATTCAAACCAATTATAAGAAGCACGATTGGCGGAGTGAACGAGCTATTTTTGCGGCCAAGAACAAAGACGTCTACGACCTTAACAATATTATTCAGTCTAACATTCAAAGCGAGGTGGTCACATACAAGTCCGTCGACATTGTTGTAGAAGCAGATGAAACGGTTAATTATCCAACAGAATTTTTAAATTCACTCGATCTGCCGGGAATGCCATCGCACGTACTGCAATTGAAAGTCGGTGTGCCAATTATCATGTTCCGAAATATCAGCCAGCCAAAGCTTTGCAACGTCACGCGGCTTGTAGTAAAAAAATAATTAGCAATGTCGTAGAAGCAACAATCTTGACAGGACCTTTTAAATGTGAAGATGTGCTCATTCCTCGCATTCCTATGATTCCAACGGATATGCCATTTCAATTTAAGAGATTGCAGTTCCCGATTCGATTGGCGTTTGCAATCACTATCAACAAAGCTCAGGGCCAATCTTTAAAATTGTGCGGTTTAGATCTAGACACGGATTGCTTCTCACACGGAAAATTATATGTTGCGTGTTCTAGAGTCGGCAAACCAGAAAATCTCTATATCTGCACAGAAAATAGAACAACAAAAAATGTTGTATAACTACAAGCATTGTGAAATTAAATATACGAGAAACGTGAATTTTTTCTTTTCTTTCTTTTCCATTTAACCAGACTGAGCCACAGCAACGCGTGGCCGGGTACAGCTAGTTATATATATAAAAGGCTAATCCTTCTTTTTTTCTTTCTTTCTTTCTTTCTGTCCGTCCTATATTGTCCGGAAAGAAAATTCGTTGAGCAAAAAAAAAACACTTTTTGATATGTTGTAGAGAAGGACATGAAACGTGGAGAAATTTTGTTTCTGGGGAGGTTGGGGGTCGGAGGAGTTACAAAGGGGGGCTTGAAAACTTATTTTGGAAAACCTCATTTATAGTCTGAAATATACATCGGACATGATTCTGACCTGAGGCAATCTTATTAAGATTTTTATGCCGGACATTCTGACATACACGGCAAAGTTCCATTTCCCACCGCTTTGGCGCTGGAGGCAATACAAATTTACGAACTTTTTATATAGAAGTCACGCGCGATAAGAATGTTCAGCAAAGTTATGGAAGTTTTCATGGGGACTATTTCTGTGGAAGACCAGAGCGTTCTATCTCTCACCGCTTTGGCGCTGGAGTCAATAAAATTTTGGAACTTCGTATTTAGAGGTCACACGCGATTACGATGTTCGGCAAAGTTATGGAAGTTTTCATGGGGATTATTTCTGTTGCAGACCATATAGTTCGAATCCTCACCGCTTTGGCGCTGGAGTCAATAAAGTTTTGGAACTTCGTATTTCGAGGTCACACGTGATTAGAATGTTCGGCAAAGTTATGGAGGTTTTCATGGGGACTATTTCTGTGGAAGACGATATAGTTCTGTCTCTGACCGTTTTGGCGCTGGAGTCAATAAAATTTTGGAACTTCGTATTTAGAGGTCAGGCGCGATTGGAATGTTCAGCAAAGTTATGGAGGTTTTCATGGGAATTATTTCCGTCGAAAACCAAGCAGTTCTATCTCTTACCGCTTTGGCACTGGAGTCAATAGAAACTTTTGAACTTTTTATATACAGGTCACGAGCGATTAAAATGTTCAGCATATTTTCGGAGGTTTTCATGGGTATTTTTTCTGTCGAAAGTAAAATAGTTCTATCTCTCACCACTTTGGCGCTGCGGTTGTTTATGCCCCTACTCTATAGAGGTTTTTGCCTTAGTAATATATGTTTGACGGGAGCTATTTTACCAACCGGGAAATGGGATCAATTTAATGTCTTCACTCGGGGTGTTGCGGGGTAAATATCGACTTAAGACATAAAATATATCGGCAGAGGTGCTACGAGAACGGGGTAAAACATCCATTATGTTGCGAATTAATACGCTTCGCCTGAATATATTTTGTTAATTTACGGTGATTTGTAAACCGAAATTTTTAGGAGGCCGTCTTAGGACGTGTTACAACCTAGTTAGTATATAATCGGTCGACGAACTTAAATAGAACGTTAATTTTCCTGTTTTCTTTTCTTTACATTGGTATTTTATAATTTACAAGAAAAAAAAGATTTTTTCAAAACAATTCTTAAGAAATACTTTATATTTTCAAAATAATCCAAAAAAATATTTATTTATTTATTCAAAAAAATATACTAAAATTAATTTACCAATAAATCAAAAAATAATTGCAATTCTTTTCTTCTTAGAACTTAAAAATATTTTATAAAAAATTAACAATAAAAAAAGGAAAAAAGTCTTAAAATTTAAGAAAAAATTCAAAAAAAAATCAAAAAAATTCTTTTCATCATCCTTTAATGATTTTTGTCTCTCCATTATAAGTTAACGTCACCGTTCCGGTGGCGTTCCTTCTCCCATAAATGAAGCCCTTGGGTCCATTTCTTCTGAAGCGTTTGGCATGGGGGGGGTATCGTAATACCCTCAAATGGATCATCGGTCTGGTCTTGTGGTTTAACGTCTACATCTTCGACTGGTTCAGCAGTTTTGTGTGCTGTTTTAGCAACTATTTCTTCAACTGGATCATCGGTCTGGTCTGATGGTTTGATGATTACATTGTTTAGTTACTTCCGTTATTTTCTACTCACTGACTTCTGTTGTCGGATACCTCGGTGATGTTGCTTTTGTTGTTGCGGTGTTGACCGCTATCCGGAACATATTAACATTTTTATCTCGTGTTTTCGCAGGTGGCATTATTGTTGTCGGTGTTGTTGTTGTTGTTTGCACTGCTACATTTTTAAATTTGTTTGGTGGTGCAAAAATTTTAGCCGGTTGTGTCCTCTTGCGTTCGGTTGGGTCCTTGTTGTCTGCTGGTAGGAGGATAGCACGTTTCTTTATTACTTCTTCACTTGTTGACTTCCCGGTGATTAATGATGAATAATTAGATTTTCGTTCGGCCTTATATACTTTTTGATAGGATTTATTTAGGATGGGGTCAGGTTTACGGTTGTTCGTTTTAGGAGGTTCTTTTGATTCTTTGATGATCTGTCGTGAATGGAGAAGGATAATAATGTTGTTCAGCGATATTTTGAAGTTTTGTCGGATTAGAAAATCTGTTCCAATTACCATTTCTTCTGCTAATTTGGCGACGTAAATGAAGTTGTGTTGTAATTTCTGCCCTCTCCAAGTTAGTGGTAGTTGGATTGTTTTGCTGGTATATACTTCTGTGTTGTGTGCTAAGCACAGACAGTGCGCCTCATTGTTAGATGTGATTAAATTGTTCTTACCGGTTTCCATTATTGCTTCTCCTATGCATGATTTCGATGCTCCTGTGTCGATAAGTGCGGTGAATCATTCATCATAAATTTTCGTCTTCAATGTTTCTTTGTGCTGGTTTTGGGTGCATATTGCAGTTGCAATCTCTGGTGTACACTCCATATCTTCGGCAAAATGAACAAAATATATTCGTTCTTGTGGCTGCGCATGTTGGTCTTGTATGCCCTCGTTCATCACACTTCCAACAGCATTCTGTACGGTTATATTCGGTCTGGTATTTTTCGAATTTCTTCATATCGGTTTTGTGGTTAATCGCTTGAAACTTCTGGATCGACTGTGGACGTTCTGGTTTTGACATCCTTTGTATGGGCTGTTCCGATTGATTTGTTGTTACTGTCTTTCAGTTTTACTATTACCGGTGAAATAATTTTCTGAAGTATATACGGTCCATCATATTTTGGTGCTAGTTTTGCTGCAAAATTATCTTTAGCTGATGAAAGGGGGTGTGTTTTGACAAATACACTCTCTCCTATTTGTGGTTTCCACTGTCGGCGTCGCAAACTGTAGTACTTTTGCTGCTTTTCGAATGCTTTATTCATGTTGATCCGGACTAGTTCAAATATATTTTGTAGTTTTACAAAACATTCTTTTGTTTCGGTACTTTTTTGAATATCGATGTGTTTGTCATACGATGTGTTCGGTAGAAGTAGTTCTCGGCCGTAATTTAAAAAAGCTGGTGTATAACCTGTTGTTTCTTGTTTATTTGCATTGATTGCTAACATTAGTTCTGGTAAGTATTCATCCCATTTACGGTGGTCGGTTCCTATGTATTGTGCTGTCATAGTTTTGATTACTCGGTTAATTCGTTCTGTTGGGTTTGCTTGCGGTGCATATGGCGGTGTAAATCGTTGTTTTATCCCAAGGTCTGTGAGTAGTTGTTGGAATTTTATGCTGGTGTATTGTTTGCCATTATCGTTTATTAGTGTTTTTGGACAGCCGTATCTGGATAGAATTCTTTCTTTCAACCCTTTTATTAGTGCTGGTGTCGTTCCGTCATGTAGAGCTATGAATTCTGTCCATTTTGTAAATTTGTCTATAAATACTAAAATTGCGGTGGTGCCCTTTGTTGAACGGGGAAAAGGTCCGATAAAATCTGAACTAACTATTTGCCATGGATGATCTACTGGTGTTGAATGCATTTGACCAGCTGGTTTCTGTTGATTAGCTTTGAATTTTATACATGATTCACATGATCGTAGATATTTTGCTATATCTCGGAACATTCCGGGCCAGTAATATAATTTTGCTATTCGTGCAATTGACTTTGTAATGCCTAGGTGGCTTGCGGTGACGTCATCATGATTTTGTTGAAGTATTTCTCTCCTTCTCGGTGTAGGTACACATAGTTTCCACGGTGTTACGGTGTCTTCGGTATAAGTTGTTGGATCGTATATGTGTCGGTAAAGTTTGTTGCCGGTCATGCGATAGTCTGCATTTTTCTCAGGTTCTATTTCCACATTTTTCTTTTTATTCTGGTACCAGTTGCATTTTTGATTACTCTCTGCTTCAATGGTGCATATTTCATCATCGGTATTTTAAAGTGGTTGGCGTGATAGTGCGTCTGATACTATGTTTTGACTTCCTCGGCGCTATCTTGTAACGCGTGGGAACAAAAAACTGGTGATGCGTCAAATTTTTTTTGACAGTCAACAGTTTGGAGTTTCCAAGCGAAACCTCCTTACAGCCTACACGGCGAAATTGAAATTTCAAAAGCGTTTTCTTCTCCCCAACAGGATGTCCATCTATCGCAATCAAATTTTAAAACCATTTCAAGTGATCTTAGTGATAGTTGGAGCTATATATTTCCGTTGGTTTACAAACGAGGGAAAATTTCAAAGATTCTCTTTAAAGAAAGGGACAAAATAAATATGAGAAAAATAAAAATATAAAAGTGGGAAAGGTTGAAAAAAAATAAATAAAATTTAAAACGAAAGTGGAAGTTTTTTGAAAATATAAATATGAGAAAAATAAAAATATAAAAGTGGGAAAGGTCGGAAAAAAATAAATGTAATTTAAAACGAAAATGGAAGTTTTTTTTTTTTGAAAATGTATACATAAGAAAAATAAAAATATAAAAGTGGGAAAGGTCGGAAAAAATAAATAAAATTTAAAACGGAAATGGAAGTTTTTTGAAAATATAAATATGAGAAAAATGAAAATATAAAAATGGGAAGGGTCGAGAAAAAATTAATGAAATTTAAAACGAAAATGGAAGTTTTTTTTTTGAAAATATAAATATGAGAAAAATAAAAATTTAAAAGTGAGAAAAGTCGTGTAGATAAAATTTAAAAAAAAAAGAAAAAAACAAAAATTGAAGTTTTTTTTTGAAAATATATAAAAGAAAAAGGGAAAATTAAAAGTGAGAAAAGCCTAATAAATTCAAATTTTAACAAAAAAATGAAGTTTTGGAAAATATAAAAAAAAAAAAAAAATAAGGTGGAATCACGAGTGCATTATCGTATGCTGTTTGCCTGGCGATGAGGTTTTCCGACGCTACCCAGGCAAGCATAATCATCAGCTTATAGCCGCACATGAGTGCACAACGTTCGGTCCCAACAAATCCGGCGGCACCAAGTAATAACCCCGGCAGCCGCAACCACAACAACGACAAACAATCATCCAACCACGATTATCACCAACATCATTTATAACTTTATCCTTCTCAACATCAACGACAACACCAACATAAGCTTTCCTCGGATAACAGATATATATATATATAAATTTTCTTTTCTTTATCTTTACAAAGAAAAAAAACAAAAAAAATTCTTGAAAAAAAGAGAAAATTCGCTTTCCAGAATGGTTTTGTCATAATATGCATTTCGGTTATATATTTTGACAGGGGGTTCATCAAAGGCCTTTGAAGAAACCACGTAAGTTTTTTTTTGAGTATCCTGAAATTATAATATAATTATATATAGAAATTTTCTCATTTTTTTTTCAATTAAATAATTCATTATCAATGAAAAAAAAACACTTGTCATGGCAAAGAAAGCTTTGTTTTATTATTAATATAATTTTTCAATTTCCCGTTTTTTTATGTATACGAATTTTTTTTGAATATTGGTGTATAACATATTTGCTGCTTAATAAAAAGAAATTTATATAAAAATTCGTCATTCCGACACTAGAATTTTGGAGTTTTTTTTTTGGAATGATGGCTAAATTCAGATAGTTGAAATCGCGAGAGAGATAGAGAGAGAGATCGAATGGGGTGAGTGTTTTGAAGAAAACATAGAAAAACTAAGGGACGATAACCAATTGTAGGGGCGGTTATCGTCATCGGGGACGGGCATTCTGCTGTCTGTCCATTCGGGTGGGAAGTGCCCCAAAGTCCGGTTGGCAATAACATCTATAGCCAATCGGCCCCGACATGCCTCGCAAGGCTTTCGCGATAAGTTCGGTCAGTTTCGGTGACCAAGAACTAACGAACACTCCCTTTATTCGGTTGTTTTCGCCACAACCGAATTTTCCTTGCTTGATAGCTTATGCTATCCCCATAAAGTCTAAACGACATTATTATTCATGTGCGCGCATAAAAATTTATGTGTAATTTGATGGTAGATGGTGGTGAGCAACGACCCACCCCTCCGGCGAACTAGCAAGCGCAACTCAGCTTGGCGTGCAGCCTTTTAGTTGTTCACATTAGCTGCACCATCTCATATCTTCTCCTCGCAAGGAAGAAGATATGCTGTAAGGATCATCAGGGGACTTACATTCTTCGTAAAAACCCCATATGTAAACCCCGCAGTTACAATCTGATGTCAAAGTCAAAGTGTTGGAGCTCTATAGCCCATCGTGCTAATTTTCTAATGAATGCATTTTAGACTCTGATGATCTGTTAATACATTGAATCTGTACTCCTCGATGTATGTCTCATTTTCCTGATTCCACACAACTGCTAGACACTCTTTTTCGGTTGTACAATACTTTTTCTCGGCTTGATTGAGTGATCTACTAGCATATGCAATAACGTGCTCTTTCTTGTCAATTGTTTGGGATAGGACTACGCCTAATCCATCTTGACTAGCATCGGTTTGCAAAGTGAATTTATGGTTGAAATCAGGGCATGTTAATATTGGTGCTTCGGTTAATTTTTCTTTGATTGTGTTGAAAGCATCATCCTATGCTTTTCCCCACAACCATTTCTGGTTTTTCTTTAGCAACTTGGTAATCGGTGCGGTAATACTGGAAAAATCTTGAACGAAACGGCGATACCATGATGCTACTCCTACAAAACGACGTAATTCTTTTATAGTTTTCGGTGGTGTTAGTTTACTTATTGCCTCAACTTTTCCTGGATCGGTGTGTATACCCTTCTCGCTTATGACGTGGCCTAAATATTTGAGTTTTTTACGGCAAAATTCACATTTCTCTGGATTTAATTTCAAGTTTGCATTTTTCAGACGATCAAACACTTTTTGTAGATGTTGTATGTGTTCATCAAAACTAGAACTAATTATAATGATATCGTCTAGATATGCAAACACGAATGGTTCTAACTCTGGTCCTATTATTTGATCTAAACATCGTTGAAATGTTGCAGGTGCTGAGTGTAGTCGGAATGGCATGTTGAAATACTTTGAAACTATTATTTCACTTAGAATCATTCAATTGATAATAAGATCTATGTAGACTATGCAAAGCATTATTAGATCTAGTACATTATAATATTAGTATAAATAGGGCAAACAAATGTACATTAGTTTAGTTATATTCTGAACTTACTCCTGAATATTATATTGGCTCAATAAAAGTATATTATTTTATAAATCAAGAAAAGTATCTATTATTGCTGAAAAAGCTTCCAGACTTTTGAACAGGTTATGGGCCTTCGCTGAGCAATAATTTTAAAGGAAACTATAAAATATAAAGTGTCGAAATAAAGTATTGGTTATACAGAAAAAGTGTCAAATATGGCCGAATCACGGTATCTTCTAACCAAATTAAATGGCGATAATTATTTCAACTGGCGGTATAAAATGGATGTGCTGATGAAGGAAAAAGGTGTTTGGGGTGCTATTAAGAATTTAAAACCAGCAGCCGCTACAGATGTATGGATTCAACAAGACGAAAAGGCACATTCGACAATTGCCTTGAACGTTGATGACAATCAAATTCAACACATACGGAACTGCCAATTAGCAAAGGAAGCATGGGCCGCACTTAAAGAATTTCACGAAAAAGATTCTCCGAGTAATCGAATTTATATTTTACGGAATATTATGAGGCAACGACTCGAAGAAGGTGGCGATGTGGAACAACACGTGAATAAAATGAAGGAATTATTTCAAAAATTGATGGCACTGGATGATCAAATTAATCCTGAATTTTTTGTGAGTGCAACAATTTTAGGTTCATTGCCCGAAAGTTACGATGGACTAATAACGGCACTAGAAGCACGGTCAGAAGAAGAATTAATAGCAAATTTTGTATAAGTTATAGGTGAATATAAACGTCGTTTGGATCGTCAACATGATACCAGAGAAGAGATTGCTCTAAAAATTGGTCCAAGCAGTCAGGTTTTGTGTTATTTTTGCAAAAAGCCAGGACACATAAAGAAAAATTCCAGAAAATATCAAGAGTGGACAAGCAAAAGGAAGAGCCAAAATAAGGTAAATTTAGCTGAAAACCAAAATGAAGGACAATTTTTATTTATGACAATATCACCAGCCAGTGGTTGGATTATTGATTCTGGAGCAACATGTCACATGAATGATATGAATGAATCAAATATAACAGTTGAAGTATTAATCCAAAATGTTTTATTCATACCAGAAATTGGAGGAAATTTAATCTCGGTAAAACGACTTACGGAAAAAGGATACTCAGTTAACGCCACTTAACGTTGTTGTGAAATAAGGAAAGGAGACCAACAAATAGCAATTGCTGATATTCAAGGGAACCTATACAAGTTACGGGAACCAAATAAAGCGTATACAGCAAGCAATAGCAAAACAGGTTGCATTCACGAATGGCATAAGGTACTTGGTCATCGTGATATTGAAGTAGTCAAGACATTGGCATCAAGTGGCGTAGTGAACGGAGTAAAATTCACAAATTGCAAGAGTGAATGTGGGAATATATTGAATTGCGAGATCTGTTTAGAAGGTAAAATGTGCAGAATGAAGTTCCCGAAAAAGGCAAGAAATCGTTCACAAAAGGTTCTAGATCTGGTCCATTCTGATATTTGCAGACCGATGCAAACAGAAACACCATCAGGAAATAGATACATGCTGACATTTATCGATGATTTTTCGAGGTATACTATTATTTTTATTATCAAAACTAAAAGCGAAGCTCTCATTAGATTTAAAGAATTCGTCGAAATATGTAAGACGATGTTCGGACGAAAATCAAAATTTATTCGGTCTGATCGAGGAGGTGAATATACAGGTGAAGAATTCACCAAATATTTACAGCAAGAGGGAATACAATTACAAAGAACAGCACCTTACAGCCCACAACAAAATTGTGTTGCTGAAAGAAAAAATCGGACCTTAAACGAAATGGCAAGATGTATGATAATAGATGCACAAATGGACAACCGTTTCTGGGGAGAAGCTGAACAATGGCTAATTACATTCAAAATCGTCCGACAGCTACAGATGTGAAAAATACACCATATGAAAATTGGTTTAGTAAAAAGCCAAGTATCGAACATTTCAGACGATTTGGTTCAAAATGTTTTACATTTATACCCGATGAAAGAAGTCGTAAGCTTGATTCAAGATCGGTTCGAACAATTCTAGTTGGATACGATTTGGTTTCGAAAGCTTACAAATGTTATAATCCAATAACAAATAAAGTTATACTTAGCCGTGACGTAAAGTTTGTGAATAAAGACAGCGAATGGAATCTAGATAAATCAGACAACTCACAGGATCAGACGACAGTTACGATTGAACAAGATAAAGATGAAGACAATTTGTACATCGAAGACGAGAATCACGATTGTGGTAGCTAACTCAGTGAAGAAGAAGAACAACATAATCGTGTATCTAGCAGACTGAACAAGGGTGTTCCATCAAAAAGATTAATTGAGGAAATTAATATAGCTAAAGAAATTAAAGAATCTATAGAACCCAAGAATTACAACGAAGCAGTAAAATGCGTTCAAAAGGAAAAATGGATCGCAACCATGAAGGATGAAATTCAATCACTTCGTAACAATAAAACTTGGGAATTAGTAAACTTACCAGAAGGATGGAAGACAATTGGTTGCAAATGGGTTTACAAAATTAAAACAGATGCAAAAGGAGAAACTAACCGGTACAAAGCCAGACTCGTTGCACAAGGTTTCTCACAAAAATACGGAACAGATTACGATCAGGTATTTGCACCAGTTGTGAAACAAGCTATGTCTCGAATATTACTCACGAGCGCAACAAAGGAAAATTTTAAAGTAATTCATCTGGATGCTAAAATAGCATTTCTAAACGGAAAACTTCAAGAAGAAATCTACATGAGACAACCACCTGGATTCGTTGTTGAAAACAACGAAGATAAAGCTTGCCTATTGAGGAGGAGCATATAC
This sequence comes from Xylophagus ater, assembly GCA_963422695.1. NCBI lineage: Eukaryota > Metazoa > Arthropoda > Insecta > Diptera > Xylophagidae > Xylophagus > Xylophagus ater. The sequence goes on from OY730479.1 coordinate 34,641,963, forward strand.
GGATTAAAACAATCGGCAAGAATTTGGAACAAGACTCTTCATCACATATAACTCCCACGACGGTAGGCACCTTGACGCGGGCCAAGTAGTGAAGGAGCGAGCGCAATCCCAGGCTCCAGCTTCGCCGGCGTCGTGAAAGCCGTGAGGATAGCAGTCCTCCCGGCCAATTATCCTCATGAAAGCCTTACCACAGAAGACCTTACGGCCCTGGAGGAGGCAATCATTGAGGAAGTATGACAGGGGTGGCAGATTAAACTCCGGTTTGAAGGTATTCACTTCAAACCGGGTATGCTGCTCACAGACTGTGAGAACAGTGACACAGCTAGTTGGCTTAGGGAAAGAACTCCTGTACTAGCCAGCTGGAAGGGTGTGAAACTCAGCACCTAGGCAGGGGATGATATTCCGAGACCTCACATCGTGACTATCTACCTACCCAGAAGCTCGGGCCAAGAGCCTAATAAAGTAGTGGCACTTCTAGACGCGCAGAATTCCGGGCTGGAAACAAAGGAATGGAAGATTCTCTCCGGCAGGAATGAAGCGAATGGCATGATCCTAAAGATTGGGATGTACCAAAAGTCCTTAGACGCTATCATCAAAGGGCGATACACCCTTTGCTATAGATTTGGCAAGGTAGACGTCCGCGGACTTAGAAAGGATAAAGGGAAGGGAGCCGATCCTCCTATCCCAATTGAGAAAGGTGCCAAGACATCGGCTGAGGAGGTAGACACTCCTCCGCTCGACAGGAAGGCGGCGTCGGAGATGGAAGTCGAGGAGGAATTTGACATAACTCCTCTGCATCTCCTCCCTCCGGCAAGGGCAATAGTGCCAGAAGAACAGAGTGCGTTGGTGAAAGGTGCACTTCCACCTCACAACGCAAAGACCTTGCCATAATAGGCAAAGAGGGAAGCACTAGGGTGGCCCAAGTGAATGTCCACCACGCTAAAGCTGTATCTGCAGTGATAGCGAGGGCATTCACAAGACAACAACTTGGGCTAGTGCTTATCCAAGAACCCTGGCTATTTAGGGGACAGATAAAGGGACTGTCAGGTTGTAACACAAAAGTAATTTATGATGTAAGGCAGGACAAACCAAGAACCTGCATTCTCATAAAGAAGAGTATTAATTATATTTTACTTACAGAATATGCGACCAGAGACCTAGTCCCCATTAAAATCTCGGTGGTCTTAGGAAACAACAAACAGCGAGAACTCATCGTTGCCTCTGCCTATTTTGAGGGGGATGGGAAGCACCCACCACCAGAAGAAGTTCAGACACTGGTCAGATACTGCAGGAGGGAACGAACACCCATAATCGTAGGATGTGATGCAAACGCTCACAACCGAGTATGGGGAAGCAAGGGTACCAACAAAAGAGGTGAGTGCTTATTAGAATTCCTAATTAAAGACAACTTAGAAATATTTAATGTGGGGAGTACACCCACTTTCACTAACAGGATCCGTGAAGAAGTCCTGGACATTACTTTCGGGAGTCCAGAGGTTAAAAATGTAGTAAAGAATTGGAGAGTCTCTAGTAAACCCTCAATGTCGGATCACAGTATTATAAGGTTCGATCTTGAGGGGACGAGTGAAAAAGCCATCTCCATAAGGAACCCAAGGAAAACCGATTGGGTAAAATATGACACCTATTTAAAGTGTAATTTAGAACAAGTGAAAGTGAAACAGGTGGCAAAAAATTACCGTGAACTCGAACTTGCAGTAGAAGAACTAAATGGGGCTATAATCAACGCCTATGAAGAGAGCTGCCCTCCAAAGGAAAAACGAAATAACATTGATGTTCCGTGGTGGAATAGGACTCTATCAGAATTAAGAAGCAGCGTGAGAAGACTATTTAATAGAGCCAAAAGGACAGGTCAGTGGGAGGATTATAAAAGGGAGCTCACCAATTATAACCACGAAATAAGAGAAGCGAAACGGAATAGCTTTAGGGCATTCTGTGAAAGCATCTCGAACACACCGACCGCGGCGAGACTGCACAAAGCACTGGCTAAGAACAGTACCGACATGCAGTGCACGCTGAAAAGACCGGATGGCAGTTATACCAAAAGTGAAGAGGAGAGAACTCTTCTCCTTTTAGAAACTCACTTTCCTGGTAGCCATCCAATGACGGAACAAGATAAAAGTGAGAACATCACAAGACCAACTGGAAGCAGGTCTCAATCATCTGCTCTGAGCAGAGAATAAGCTGGGCTATTGAGGGTTTCCAACCATATAAATCAGCCGGGGTTGACAAGATTATCCCAGATTTATTGCAAAAAGGGAAAAAGGGAATCTTACCGCACCTAATAAGAATATTTAGAAGCAGCCTAGTAGCCGGGTATATATATAGTGCATGGAGAAGGGCCAGGGCGATATTTATACCAAAGGTGGGTAAAACTGACCACACGCAGCCTAAAGCCCTCAGACCTATTAGCCTAACATCCTTCATGTTGAAAACAATGGAGAAGTTAGTGGAAAACAACATAAGAACTACGGTTCTAAAGAGAATACCTCTGCACCGGAACCAGCATGCATATAGAGTGGGCAGATGTACAGAAACCGCTCTATATGAACTGAAAAATATCATTGAAGAAGCACTAGACTATAAAGAAATAGCTCTGTGCGCCTTGCAAGACATCGAAGGTGCTTTCGACAACACCTCACATGAGGCGGTAAGAAAGGCACTAGAAAGAAGAGAGGTAGATCGCACAACCTCAAAGTGGATGTGCGGGATGCTTAGAACTAGGAGTGCGGAGACCGTGGTGGGAAACAACACCATCACGATCAAAACAACGAGGCGCTGCCCACAGGGAGGGGTATTATCACCTCTTATGTGGAGCCTTGTTGTAGACGAACTCTTAGAAACACTAAGCAGCAAGGGCATAAAATGCCAAGGGTATGCGGACGACATTGTCCTCATAGTAAGAGGCAAATTTGAGGAAACCCTCCGTGATATACTACAAAGGGGTCTAAGTATCACCCATGAGTGGTGCCTGTCTGTGGGACTCAGGCTCAACCTGGGAAAAACCACAGTGGTACCATTCACCAATAGGAGAAAATTAGAACATATGCATCCTATCTGGTTAAATGGAGCATTAATAGATGTGAAACAAGAGGTAAAATACCTGGGACTCACCATTGACAGTAAGCTCCTGTGGAACAAACACTTAGACAACGTGGTAAGCAAGGCGACAATGGCCATAATGGTATGCAAAGGTATTTCAGGAAAGAGCTGGGGATGTAGACCAGACACACTGAGATGGATGTATACCATGATGATAAGACCTATCATCGCCTATGGGGCAATTGCTTGGGCTGGTAGAACACAGCTCACCACGGTGAAAAAGAAGCTGGGGAACGTACAAAGATTGGCATGCGTATGTATTACGGGTGCCATGAGAACCTGCCCCACTGCAGCATTAGAGGTGCTTCTGGAACTAACTCCACTACACCTAAAGATACAAAAGGTTTCCAAGGCTACATTAATCAGACTTGGAAAAGAAACAGCAGAGACAGGAGCAATGATAGGTACTAAACACCTTACCTCCTTAGCGAAGGACAACCCATGGCTGCTAGCCCTACGGGATGACGTTGACAGAAGACTGAACTTCAGAAGGAATTTCACTTCAGAGTTGAGCAGTAAAGAGGAATGGAGAGGGGAAAACACCAACTACCACATAGAAAACCATGCCATCAAATGGTATACAGATGGTTCCAGGACAGCCGAAGGTACAGGGATCGGAGTATATGGGCCCAAAACCAAATACTCCGAACCTATGGGAATACAAATGGGAAAGAAAGAGCGAACTGAATACAGTTTATTCGTTATCTTCTTTTTTCTTTTTGGGAAAAATAAAAGAATTTAGTCAGCCGTGGACGTGGACAAGTTTAGTCGATTGTGGCACCGTGGATAAAGATTCAAAATTATATTTTTTTATATTAATAATATTTGAAGTACTGAAATAATTCATTTGGATTGTTAATTCTATATTAAATCATTAATAAATAATAATTCTTATAATTTTACCAAAATACTAGTTTTCAATTAAAATAAAATTTCCTACATGGGGGCTCGGAACCGGGATTTGAAGGAAAAAATTATAAGAAATTGGTAAATTGTTAATTAATTTATAATTTAAAAGACTGTGGAAGTGAACCGAAAAATCAAATATTAATAAAATTCTGATTTTGTTAAGATCACACGTGTATGCAAAATAATTCCAAAAGTTCGAGAAAATTATATACCGTAACTTTATACCGTTGCTTCGGTTAGAAAAGAGGACAAAGAAAAATAATTAATTTAATTGTTTCGATAAAAACTAAAACCAGTGGACTAAGAATTTTAAGATCAAATAAATAAATTAATTAAATAGAAAAAAAACGTGGACAGATTAAAACGAAAATATATAAAAGGTAATTTTAATAAAATTTAAAATGGGCAGTAGACGAAGAACATTGCAAAGAAGTGACTCTGCGGTAGATTTCGAACCATTGAGTATTGTTAAAATTAATTTTAATGATGTGGAAAATATAGTTGCAAAATTTAGTGGTACAGAAACTACTAGCATCAGAAAATGGATAAATGAATTCGACCAATATGCTGGTGTAATCCGATGGAATGAGTTACAAAAGTTTATTTTCTGTAAAAGATCACTTGTGGGTGCTGCTAAATTATTCATAGACTACGAAGCAAACGCGATGAATTATTTTGACTTAAAACAGGCGCTACTAAGAAAATTTCAAGAAAAGATTACAAGCGCAGAAGTTCATACCAAATTGCGTGAAAGGAAAAAGAAAAACGATGAATCATTCCGTGAATATTTGTATAACATGATTGATATTGCTTCACAAACCGATATAGAGGAATCGTCAATAATCAGTTACACCATAGATGGAATCCGAGATACAGCTAATAACAAAATGATTTTATTTGGGGCCAACAACATTTCAGAGCTAAAAGAAAAATTGCTAATTTATGAAAAGTTTGTTAAAAGTGAATCTTGAAAAACGAATCCAGAACAGAAAAATATTTCGAAAACAAAAGTTTGAAAAATTGAACAAAAGAACCGACGTCATTGTTTTAATTGTGGATCAGATGAACATGCATTTTACAGTTGTCCAAATAAAGAAAAAGGACCTAAATGTTTCAGGTGTAATAGATACGGACACAAAAAACCAGATTGTAAAGAAGAAATCACAACAAGATAATACATTGCATCAAACTTAAATGTACCTACAATCTCAACTAATATCCGCATGATGAAAACTGGAAAAGATAATATGTGTATTAAAGCTAAAATTAATAATACAAATTTTGATTGCTTAATAGACACTGGAAGCGATATTTGTGTTATAAAAGAATGTTATTCAAAACTTATTAATCCTAGTTATAATTTTAGGAATTTACCGATAATGATAGAAGGTCTTGGTGCCAACATAGCTACAAGAGGATCATGCAAGATTACAGCGGAGATCGATGGCGATATTTATAATGAAATTGAAGTACATACTGTAGAAGATACAATGTTAAAACCAGATATGATCATAGAGATGAATTTATTACGACATGCAACAATCAACATAAGTAATGGCAACATCAGCATTAAGAAAATCGTTCCGGCAATAACAAACCATGATGAAGAATGCAATGACGAACAACCATCTTGTTTTTTAGCAAAAATTAATGTCGATGTCGGAATTGAAGATCATGAAAATCTGAATCATTTGAAGAAAGAAGAAGTGGATAAGGTAATTAACTTAATAAAGAACTATAGACCCAAACTTCCAGGACAATCACCAATACGCATGAAGATTGTAACAATAGATGATGAACCGATTTATAGGCCGCCTAGAAAATTCCCTCCACATGAATTAAAAATTATTGAAGAGCAAATAAAGCAATGGATAAGTCAGATAGTCCTTGTCAAAAAGAAAGATAATTCTTACCGATTGTGTGTGGATTACAGAGCAATATATAAAAAAATAATCAAAGATCGATATCCTTTGCCCACCATTGAGGAACAGATAGATAAGTTACAAGCACCAAAATATTTTACTTCATTAGATTTGGAAAATGGATTTTTCCATGTTACCATAGAAGAAAACAGTAAGAAATACACTTCGTTTGTAACGCACTGTGGACAGTTCGAATTTAACAACGTTCCGATGGGACTTTGCAATTCACCCAGTGTTTTCCAGAAATATATTAACTTTATCCTAAAAGATTTAATTGCACAAAGTATCGTTGCAGTTTACATTGACGACATAATCATCCCATTACAGGCTATAGAAGAAGGCATCAACCGATTGCAAATTATGTTAGAAGTAGCAGACGAAAATGGATTGAAGATAAAATGGAAGAAATGCCAGTTCTTACAAAACGATATAGAATATCTCGGATATTGCATTCATAATGTCCGAATTTCACCATCGCCATTGAAAGCTAGAGCAGTATTAAAGTTTCCTGTCCCGTACACAACTAAACAGCTTCAAAGCTTTCTCGGTTTAGCAAATTATTTCCGAAAGTTTATACCGAATTTCGCTGTAAGAGCACGACCACTAAGTGAATTACTAAGAAAAACCATCCACTTTAAAATAGGCGAATCAGAGTTGGCAGCCTTCAATGATTGAAAACAAGCTTTAGTAAACAAACCAGTACTGAAAATCTTCGCATATGGAGCAACGAACTACACACAGATGCTTCTTTGGAAGGATATGGCGCGATGTTACTCCAAAAAGACGTTCAAGACAATTTATTACATCCCGTTTATTATGCAAGTCGAAAAACTAGCGATGCTGAAAAGAAATACAGTTCTTACGAATTAGAAGTTTTAGCAGTAGTAAGTGCTTTAAAGAAATTTAGAATTTATCTTCTAGGTCAGAAATTAAAACTCGTCACCGATTGTAAGGCATTTGAATGTACTATGAAAAAAAGAGATCTAACCACTAGAGTTGCCAGATGGGCACTGTTACTAGGGGAGTTTAGCTATGTAATTGAACATAGAGCCGGTACTAAGATGAGACACGTAGATGCTTTGAGCAGAAATCCTGTTGTTTCGTGTATTTATCCAGGAAATGAATTTTTGAAAAAACTAGCTGATGCTCAACGCAAAGATGAGAATCTTTTAACGATCATGGAGATTTTAAAAGAAAAACCTTATAAAGACTATTCAATTTATAATGAAATACTTTGTAAAAATATTAATAATAACCTTCTATTTGTAGTTCCAGAGGTTATGAAAACCCAAATAATAAGAGAAGTCCATGAAAGAGGTCATTTACACAATAAGAAAATGACAGATATAATTGAAAAAGATTTCTATATCCCAGATTTACAACGGAGAATCCAGAAGTTTATTGCTAATTGCGTTAGGTGTATTTTATCCGAAAGAAAAACTGGTAAAGCTGAGTGTTTACTTCAACCGATTCCGAAAGGGGAACGTCCACTGCAAACGTTTCACATCGACCATCTGGGGCCGATGCAAACCACAAAAAAGAATTATAAGTATTTACTTTCTATTATAGATGGATTTTCAAAATTTCTTTGGTTATTCCCGACCAAAACTTTGAATAGTGAAGAGACTATGCAAAAATTTGAAATAGTTACAGAAACTTTTGGCTACCCTGAAAGAATTATAGCAGATAAGGGAGGAGCATTCACATCAAAGCTCTTCCAGAATTTTTGTAAAGATCGAAATATCAAGCTACATTTCATCACCGTTGGTGTCCCACGCGGAAACCGACAAATAGAGAGAGCGCATTCTACAGTAATTGCAGCATTAACAAAACTTTCATTAGAAGATTCTGAAAAATGGTACAATTACGTAAAGCCAGTACAACAGATGTTAAATTCTACATATCAACGTTCAATAAAAACTACGCCATTTCAATTACGAACAGGATGTGAGATGAGAACACGGAAGGATCTAAGAATCATTGAAATTATTGAAGAAGAATGGGTAAGACAGTTTGAAGACCAACGGAAAGAACAACGTGAAAATGCAAAAAGAACTTTATTGGAAATTCAAAGGGAAAATAAACGAGGATATGATAAAAAACGAAAAGAAGCTACGAAATATAAAGTAGGCGAATTAGTTGCTATAGAAAGAGTTCAATTCGGCACAGGCCTTAAAATTAGACCCAAGTTTTTAGGACCATATCGCATTATTGCTATCAAAGAATTTGATAGATATAAAGTTCAGAAAGAAGGAGAACATGAAGGTACTAACTTCACAGATACTAGTGCTGACAAAATGAAGCCGTGGAGCAGCTTCGAGATAGAGGAAGGTTCATATTCTTCGCAAGATGATGATGATGAAAATGAAACAGCAGTTAATATAAGTGACATCAACGAATCTTCAGAGGCTGAAGACTTTGCAAGATGTCCGAATGGGAAAGAAAGAGCGAACTGAATACAGTTTATTCGTTCTCTTCTTTTTTCTTTTTGGGAAAAATAAAAGAATTTAGTCAGCCGTGGACGTGGACATGTTTAGTCGATTGTGGCACCGTGGATAAAGAATCAAAATTATATTTTTTTATATTAATAATATTTGAAGTACTGAAATAATTCATTTGGATTGTTAATTCTATATTAAATCATTAATAAATAATAATTGTTATAATTTTACCAAAATACTAGTTTTCAATTAAAATAAAATTTCCTACATGGGGGCTCGGAACCGGGATTTGAAGGAAAAAATTATAAGAAATTGGTAAATTGTTAATTAATTTATAATTTAAAAGACTGTGGAAGTGAACCGAAAAATCAAATATTAATAAAATTCTGATTTTGTTAAGATCACACGTGTATGCAAAATAATTCCAAAAGTTCGAGAAAATTATATACCGTAACTTTATACCGTTGCTTCGGTTAGAAAAGAGGACAAAGAAAAATAATTAATTTAATTGTTTCGATAAAAACTAAAACCAGTGGACTAAGAATTTTAAGATCAAATAAATAAATTAATTAAATAGAAAAAAAACGTGGACAGATTAAAACGAAAATATATAAAAGGTAATTTTAATAAAATTTAAAATGGGCAGTAGACGAAGAACATTGCAAAGAAGTGACTCTGCGGTAGATTTCGAACCATTGAGTACTGTTAAAATTAATTTTAATGATGTGGAAAATATAGTTGCAAAATTTAGTGGTACAGAAACTACTAGCATCAGAAAATGGATAAATGAATTCGACCAATATGCTGGTGTATTCCGATGGAATGAGTTACAAAAGTTTATTTTCTGTAAAAGATCACTTGTGGGTGCTGCTAAATTATTCATAGACTACGAAGCAAACGCGATGAATTATTTTGACTTAAAACAGGCGCTACTAAGAAAATTTCAAGAAAAGATTACAAGCGCAGAAGTTCATACCAAATTGCGTGAAAGGAAAAAGAAAAACGATGAATCATTCCGTGAATATTTGTATAACATGATTGATATTGCTTCACAAATCGATATAGAGGAATCGTCAATAATCAGTTACATTATAGATGGAATCCGAGATACAGCTAATAACAAAATGATTTTATTTGGGGCCAACAACATTTCAGAGCTAAAAGAAAAATTGCTAATTTATGAAAAGTTTGTTAAAAGTGAATCTTGTAAAACGAATCCAGAACAGAAAAATATTTCGAAAACAAAAGTTTGAAAAATTGAACAAAAGAACCGACGTCATTGTTTTAATTGTGGATCAGATGAACATGCATTTTACAATTGTCCAAATAAAGAAAAAGGACCTAAATGTTTCAGGTGTAATAAATACGGACACAAAAAACCAGATTGTAAAGAAGAAATCACAACAAGATAATACATTGCATCAAACTTAAATGTACCTACAACCTCAACTAATATCCGCATGATGAAAACTGGAAAAGATAATATGTGTATTAAAGCTAAAATTAATAATACAAATTTTGATTGCTTAATAGACACTGGAAGCGATATTTGTGTTATAAAAGAATGTTATTCAAAACTTATTAATCCTAGTTATAATTTTAGGAATTTACCGATAATGATAGAAGGTCTTGGTGCCAACATAGCTACAAGAGGATCATGCAAGATTACAGCGGAGATCGATGGCGATATTTATAATGAAATTGAAGTACATACTGTAGAAGATACAATGTTAAAACCAGATATGATCATAGAGATGAATTTATTACGACATGCAACAATCAACATAAGTAATGGCAACATCAGCATTAAGAAAATCGTTCCGGCAATAACAAACCATGATGAAGAATGCAATGACGAACAACCATCTTGTTTTTTAGCAAAAATTAATGTCGATGTCGGAATTGAAGATCATGAAAATCTGAATGAACAAAATCATTTGAAGAAAGAAGAAGTGGATAAGGTAATTAACTTAATAAAGAACTATAGACCCACACTTCCAGGACAATCACCAATACGCATGAAGATTGTAACAATAGATGATGAACCGATTTATAGGCCACCTAGAAGATTCCCTCCACATGAATTAAAAATTATTGAAGAGCAAATAAAGCAATGGATAGAAGAAGGAGTGGTCAGTGAAATCACTTCTGACAATGCATGTTTGTTGAGAAAACAAGTAAAAATAAAATAAAATGAAATGCAAGAATTTCGTAAAAGTAATTCAGTCTTTATTCAAAAAAAAAAGAAAAGAAACACTATTTATATAAAAAATTTGGATCGCTGAATTCAAAAAAAATTCTTCAATATACAAAAAAAACAATCAAAATTTAAAATTAAAAAGAAAAAAAAATTAAATTAATAAAAAAAATGATAATAAAATTGGTGAAAATGATGAACAATGATAAAAAATGATGAAAAATGATGAAGAAAAAAAAATAAATCATAAAAAAATCGAAAATAATAAAAAAGATTAGAAAATCGATGTTTTCTAATTTCGCGATGAAGTATATTTTCTGAAAAAAACCAAACAAAAAAATCCTGTTGTTATCTGCTTGCACCATCACCCATGTGAAGGGAACAACAAAAAACTTTACCACAATTCCTGTGTAATATTTTGTCTTATCCTCTTCGCTTTCGCTGCTGGATAAAAAGTGAAAGTTTTATTCATTTTGTACTGCCTTTTATACAAAAATTTTGTATGGAAATTGCATGTTTTCTACGTATGGCAGTTCCAATTCTTATTTTGTGGAACGTGTTCAGCCATTTTATTTGCTTAATATCGGACTTCTCTTTCTGGTTTGTCATCTCTCCTTTTTCAACATGTAAGTATGACATTTTAAAAATATTAAACATTATTATAATTTTTTTATTAAATATTTTAGGAATCTTCGCCAAATATTCCTTATTGGAATATTTTTACATGGTTTGGATGAGATTTTCCGACGTAAGTATGAATTTCCATCTTTATTTGTGCTAAAAAAAAAAAGGGTGACCTAGATTCAGCTGTCATGTGTGAAGTTTTTTCCTGTTTTTTGGTTTGTTGATATGTTCATATGTGTTGTTAGTGATAAAATCATGTTATTGTGCTTAGTTTAGTGTGTTGTATAAAATTCTTATGAAATTTTCTTAAATTTTCCTAAGAATTTTTACATTTGCACTTTCTTGTGTTGTTGTTATTGTTTTTTTTTGCTTATTTTCATAAATTAATTTGTACTTTTTATTTTTTTGTTTTAGGCGTTCCGGATGTTGACGGAACATACTCCCGCCGATTGATCGGTCACGATCAAAATAAGAAGTGTAAGTTTTAATGCTTTGTAGGACTTACATTCAGTTGCCTACTTATGATACTATATTTACCAAGAAAATTAATCGTAATTTCAAAATAATCATTTTTAGTGATAAATAAAAAAAAAAAATGCAAAAATTTTAATAAATTCAATGAAAATCTCAAGTTTTTTTTTTATTTTTTATTTTTTAGACGCCCTATTTCTTTTTTGATGGTGGTGGAGTTGTACTGTGTCGTCGCTGCATAATTTCAGCCTAACCTCGTACCGGTCTGGCAAATTCACTTTTAATTCCTTTCTTTTGCTTCGTTTGATTTTTTCAAAATCAATTCTTTTGATAATCTTTTGTGGAATGAAGATATCTTCTCCTTCCTTAGTTCGGAATCGTTGAACATCATTTCCAATTCTTTCCTTAATATCTGCAATTGTTGTTGATGGACGCAACGCCAACCAGTTGTTGATGTATGCCCCGTTGATTTGAATAAATTGATTCGTTATTGGTTGGCATGACGTCTGTTTTACGGGAAGTTCCTCTTTTTTTGCTTTTAGTTTGGGTTGTTGATACCCCTTTAATGGTAGTCCGGTTAGAATGTTGTGTCCAGGTTGTACGAAAAGTGAAATATCCCGTTCCGTCAGTGGTGAAGCTACGATGTTGCCTGCATACTGGATCTCGTCCTGATGTGGATGCGGCTGCTGTTGACGTTGTTGTGGTTTGATCGGTTGACCAGTAAGGATGTCATAGCCAGGTTGGATGAAAAATTCCAAATCTTGTTTATCAATTGGTCCACATAAAGATAGATATCCATCGATATCTAAAATATCGTTGTCGAAATCGTCTTGTTGCATTTTGTCTGTAAGGAAAATTATTTTAATTGGGATGGAAATAACATACAAGTTGAACATGACGCCACATGGGGACTCAAACTGGTTTTACGTGACATAATGTTAGTTGGATGAGTGGATGTCCACTGGCAAAGGACATATCTTTCGAATGTGTCTTCGAAAACTTGTTGATTTTGTTTTCACTTGGACTACACGAATTGCTCCATCATCTCCTGGAAAAATTTCCTCGATTAATCCTAACGGCCATGCTGTAGGCGGTATGTTGTCGTCTTTTATGAGCACGACGTCTCCTTTCTTTAGATTAGGTTGTAATCCTTGCCATTTGGGTCTTTGTTGCAATGTATGTAAATATTCTTTGGACCATTTGGCCCAAAATTGCTGCGTGATATATTGTACGTGTTTCCAGCGATGCTTTAGGGTTACGGTTGATTCCTTTAACTCTGGTTCTGGCACTAAATTCAACGGTTGTCGGATCAAAAAATGTCCAGGAGTTAATACCTCTAAGTCTTCGATGTTATTATTAATACTGCATAATGGTCGCGAGTTCACACATGCTTCTATCTGAGTCAATAACGTCATGTGTTCTTCGAATGTGAGCAATGTTTTTCCAATTACACGACGTAAGTGGTACTTTACAGACTTGACACCGGCTTCCCATAAACCTCCGCAATGTGGTGCCGCCGGTGGATTAAAATGCCATGTAATCTTTTTTCCTTTAAAAAATTCCATGGCTGGTAATGCTGATTCTTTAATGGCTTGTCTGAGGTTTTTTTGTAAGGTTACATTTCCGCCCTTAAAATTTGTGCCACAATCTGAGTATATGTGCTGACATAAGCCTCTTCGTGCGACCAATCTATTTAAAGCTGCGATAAAAGCTACTGCAGTCATGTCGGATATTAGCTCTAAGTGGATGGCCTTCGTCGCCATACAAATAAAAATACAAAAGTAGCCTTTGTAGATACGTGCTGACCTATGTGGTGATGTTTTTAGGCTAATGGGACCAGCGTAGTCGATTCCAACGTGAGTGAATGGCCTGGAGATGTTTACTCGTGATGCAGGCAAGTTGCCCATCAGTTGAAAACGTTGTTCCTTACGGAACGCAATGCATGTTATGCAATTGTTTATTCTGCGAGCTATTGTTTTCTTTGCATTTATTATCCAGTACTGATGTCGACTTGTGTTCACCATTAGACTTAGTCCCCCATGGAGTGTGTCTGCGTGCAGTTGGTCTATAATAATATTGGTGATATGGTGATTGCTTGGTAGAATGATTGGATGCTTTCTGTTAAAAGGGATCACTGCATTTTCTAATCTTCCACCAACTCTCATTATTCCATCTTTGTCCACAAATGGATTAAGGGATGTGAGTTGACTTCTTTTAGGTAATAGCTTGTTCTTTTCTAATAATTCGTACTCTAAACCGAATGTTGTTTTTTGCACTAATTTAAATATTATTTTACGTGCAACTTGCAATTCTGCGACCGACAATTGCCCTGTCTTTTTACTGTCCTTGTGCATGCAGTTATGGGTAAATCTACTAATATGTGATATTATTCTTGTGAGTGTTGTAAATGATGAATATTGTTGTAAAATGTCTGCGTTGATTTCTGATATAAATGTTAATGGACTTACTTTCCTTGCTTCTAATTCTGTTTTGTTTGGTTTTATTACAATATTTGGCCACTGCTCGCAGTTTTTTACTAGCCAGTCTGGTCCCTGCCACCATAGTTTATGCTGTACTAAATGTTCTGCCAAAATGCCCCTTGACGCTACGTCTGCTGGATTATCAGTAGTTGGAACATATTGCCAATCGTTCGGATTTGTACTGTCTTGAATTTCGGTCACACGGTTTGCGACATATGTTTTCCATTTAATGGGGTGACTCCGTATCCAGTGTAATGTAATCATGGAGTCAGACCATGCTATTGTTGTAATATTCATCAACTGCATGTCGGCTATGGTGGTTGTGAGTAGCCTGGCCAGTAAAACTGCTGCATTTAGTTCTAATCGTGGCACCGTGATTGGCTTTATTGGAGCAACCTTTGTTTTTGATGTGAGTAATTGTGAAGTGATATTCCCATTACAATTTTCTATGCGAATGTAGATAGCTGCTGAGTATGCTTTTATTGACGCGTCGCAAAAACCATGAAGTTGAATGCTTGCAGATTGTTTGGATAATCCTATCCACCGGGGAATTTTAACCATCTGAACTGCACACAAGGATTCCTTGAATTTCTGCCATTGCTGTTTAATATTATCATTAACTTTCACATCCCAGGAGTGACCCGTGATCCATAATTCTTGAATGATCATCTTAGCAAGAATCACTACTGGAGCAAGCCAACCTAACGGATCATATAAGGATGCGACTTCCGATAAAATGTTTCTTTTTGTGGCAGCACCACAATTTGCCTTTGGAGTCACAATAAATGTGAAATAATCGAGATCAGGATACCACTTGATTCCCAGAGTTTTTACTGATTCATGCTCATCAAATATTTGTGCGGTAGTTGATCCTCGAAATTCTACAGGAGTGTTTTTGAGTATTTCTGGATTGTTACTCACCCATTTTCGTAATTTGAAACCGCCAGCATGCAACATATTGATTAATTGCGCTTGAATTTCTGCAGCTTCCACTACGGTATCTGCACCTGTCAAAAGATCGTCGACATAGAAGTCGTTCTTTGCAATCCTTGATGCTATCGGAAATCGCGCTTCCTCATCCGTTGCCAATTGGTGTAATATTCGGACTGCTAAGAAAGGTGCTGACGATGTGCCGAAAGTTACCGTTTTTAATTGGTAGTCTTGAATTTTCTTCGTTGTTGGATCTTCCCAAATGATTTTTTGAAACACCCTGTCATTTGGATCTAATGAAATCATTCTATACATTTTTTCCACATCTGCAGTTAATGCTATTTTATGTTTTCGAAACTTTAATAATGTTGAAAAAAGCTTTGGTTGTAGAGTAGGCCCAATTAGCAATTGTTCGTTCAATGATTTTCCATTGCCGCTTTTTGCCGAGGCATCAAACACTACTCTCAATTTAGTGGTTGAGCTTTCTTTAAGTACTGCGTGGTGTGGAATATAGTACTCGTTCTTATTTTCCGTTGTGTCAATTCTCTCCATGTGGCCCATGGAGAGATATTCATTTAAACATTTGGTGTATTCGGTTTCTAAATTCGAATTTTTTCGCAACCTTTGTTTCAAATAATTGTATCTTTTAATTGCCATTTTTCTGGATGATCCAAATGTTGCTGTTTGTTCATTTGCAAACGGGAGTTTTACCTCATATTGTCCGTTTGGATGTCTTTTATGTGTTTTTTTGAAAATGTTTTCACACTCTTCGTCTTCAGGTGAATGACGAGGTGGTGTCGGTATTTCTTCACTCTCCCAAAATTGTTTTAGTTGTAATCCTAAATTCTCAAAAGTTTCATTAACGAGTGTGAATACTTCGACCTTTTGGTCTGGTAATCCATCAACGTTTCCAACAAGGATCCATCCTAGTATGGTGTTTACGGCAATAGGGTCGTGCTTGCGACCTTTCTGCACCCCTTCTTGTAGGATGCTGGCGTATACTTTTGCCCCTAATAAAACATCAATTGGACCCGGTTTCCAGTATGTGGAGTCTGCTAATTCCAATCCTCTGATGTGAGTCCATTGATTTGGACGTACTGGAATCGTTGGTAAATTATTAGTTATTGTGTTTATGACTAACATTTTTGTGTTTATTGTTTTGTTTTTATCATAGCATGATGCTAACTTCATATTTATTTGTGAATAAGACCATGCTGCCTGTTTTTTATTTAGACTTGTAATCTGTATTTTCGTTGGTTGCCTTTGTAAACCCAAACATTTACAGGCCGTTTCTGTTATAAATGATGTTTGTGATCCTGGATCAACAAGACATCGTAAAGTTATTGAACGTCCATTACGATCAATTGTTGTTGCCAGCGCTGTAGCTAGTAACGCATTATGTGTTTCTGTAACTAAAAAGTTTTTTACTCCATCTGCACGATTGGATGCTGCCGATGTTGGCTCTGTCAGTCTTGTCTGACAATTTGTGGTGTTTTCTTCCTTGTGTAATAGTGTGTGGTGCGACTTGTTGCATTGCCTGCATTTGTAATTGCTTGGACAAGTCGTTGATTTGTGTTTACTGGAAAAGCAGTTGAAACATCTTCCAGCCTTGTGGATACATTCATTTCTGTGTGAAATGTTCATTTCCAAAAATTTCTTGCATTTTGCAACAAAATGTGCACTGTCGCATGCAGGACATTTTGATGTATTGCTTGATGCAAGGTGTGCTTTGGTACTTGGTACCGATTGTTTTGTATTTACTGCATACGACATTGATTCCAAAACCCTAAACCTTGTTTGTAAAAATTTCTGGAACTGAGAAAATGTTTGCAATTCTTGTGTGTCCCCAAGCTCTTCTTCCCATAACTTCAATGTTACATAAGGAAGCTTCTGCACTAATAAGAATATTAGAATTGTGTCCCATGATCCCACGTCAACCTGCAATGCCCTTAATTGTTGTATACATTCCTCAGATGTATCCAGGATTGATTTTATGGTTTTACTGTTTTCAATTGTTTGCTTTGGTTGGTTAGTTAATATGTTCAATTGCGTATTGATGAGTAGTCTTTTGTTTTCGTATCGCGATCTTAATTTTTCCCAAGCTGGCCTATAATCTTGCTCCGTTATGGGAAAATGCTTTAATAATCTTTCGGCTTCTCCGGAAAGACATCCCTTTAAATAATGCAGCTTTTGGACTGCTAACAAATTCTTGTTGCTGTGAACCATAGACACAAATAGATCGTAAAATGATCTCCATGACGCATACTCGCCGCTAAATTTTGGCAAATTAATGCGTGGCAATTGTATGAGATTCTCTGAAGCGTGATGAATCGAGTGGTTTGTAATGCTAGTGCGACGCGTTGGTTCGGAGTTGTTTCTTTCTTCTAGTCCTTCTGAAAGATCTGATATATATTCAATGTATTTGGCCTCAATTTCCACATATTTCTGCTTGACGACGTACTCATGTGCACAAACCGTTTTTGATGTCAAAATTAATTCTTCCAATTGTGTGTCAAATTGATCGAAGTCTACCCATGCTTTTTTTAGTTCATCAATTTTATTTTCGAAGAAGCTAATTGTTCTTTTGATTAACGCCGTTTTTTTCCATTTGTGATCAAGCGTTCAATTTTTTCTCCCCTAACCATTAGTGAGTTACACAAATTTTCCATCTTCCCTTTATATAAATAATTTTTCCTTTCTCTCTTTTACAGAATGTTATTTTGAATGTCTTCGTATGGCTATTACTTTTTTACGATTCTTGCAACATCCGGCTCGAAGGACCAAAATGTTTGTTGAGAAAACAAGTAAAAATAAAATAAAATGAAATGCAAGAATTTCGTAAAAATAATTCAGTCTTTATTCAAAAAAAAAGAAAAGAAACACTATTTATATAAAAAATTTGAATCGCTGAATTCAAAAAAAATTCTTCAATATACAAAAAAAACAATCAAAATTTAAAATTAAAAAGAAAAAAAAATGAAATTAATAAAAAAAATGATAATAAAATTGGTGAAAATGATGAACAATGATAAAAAATGATGAAAAATGATGAAGAAAAAAAAATAAATCATAAAAAAATCGAAAATAATAAAAAAGATTAGAAAATCGATGTTTTCTAATTTCGCGATGAAGTATATTTTCTGAAAAAAACCAAACAAAAAAATCCTGTTGTTATCTGCTTGCACCATCACCCATGCGAAGGGAACAACAAAAAACTTTACCGCAATTCCTGTGTAATTTTTTGTCTTATCCTCTTCGCTTTCGCTGCTGGATAAAAAGTGAAAGTTTTATTCATTTTGTACTGCCTTTTATACAAAATTTTTGTATGGAAATTGCATGTTTTCTACGTATGGCAGTTCCAATTCTTATTTTGTGGAACGTGTTCAGCCATTTTATTTACTTAATATCGGACTTCTCTTTCTGGTTTGTCATCTCTCCTTTTTCAACATGTAAGTATGACATTTTAAAAATATTAAACATTATTATAATTTTTTTATTAAATATTTTAGGAATCTTCGCCAAATATTCCTTATTGGAATATTTTTACATGGTTTGGATGAGATTTTCCGACGTAAGTATGAATTTCCATCTTTATTTGTGCTAAAAAAAAAAAGGGTGACCTAGATTCAGCTGTCATGTGTGAAGTTTTTTCCTGTTTTTTGGTTTGTTGATATGTTCATATGTGTTGTTAGTGATAAAATCATGTTATTGTGCTTAGTTTAGTGTGTTGTATAAAATTCTTATGAAATTTTCTTAAATTTTCCTAAGAATTTTTACATTTGCACTTTCTTGTGTTGTTGTTATTGTTTTTTTTTGCTTATTTTCATAAATTAATTTGTACTTTTTATTTTTTTGTTTTAGGCGTTCCGGATGTTGACGGAACAAGGCAAGTCAGATAGTCCTTGTCAAAAAGAAAGATAATTCTTACCGATTGTGTGTGGATTACAGAGCAATATATAAAAAAATAATCAAAGATCGATATCCTTTGCCCAACATTGAGGAACAGATAGATAAGTTACAAGCAGCAAAATATTTTACTTCATTAGATTTGGAAAATGGATTTTTCCATGTTACCATAGAAGAAAACAGTAAGAAATACACTTCGTTTGTAACGCACTGTGGACAGTTCGAATTTAACAACGTTCCGATGGGACTTTGCAATTCACCCAGTGTTTTCCAGAAATATATTAACTTTATCCTAAAAGATTTAATTGCACAAAGTATCGTTGTAGTTTACATTGACGACATAATCATCCCATTACAGACTATAGAAGAAGGCATCAACCGATTGCAAATTATGTTAGAAGTAGCAGACAAAAATGGATTGAAGATAAAATGGAAGAAATGCCAGTTCTTACAAAACGATATAGAATATCTCGGATATTGCATTCATAATGGCCGAATTTCACCATCGCCATTGAAAACTAGAGCAGTATTAAAGTTTCCTGTCCCGTACACAACTAAACAGCTTCAAAGCTTTCTCGGTTTAGCAAATTATTTCCGAAAGTTTATACCGAATTTCGCTGTAAGAGCACGACCACTAAGTGAATTACTAAGAAAAACCATCCACTTTAAAATAGGCCAATCAGAGTTGGCAGCCTTCAATGATTGAAAACAAGCTTTAGTAAACAAACCAGTACTGAAAATCTTCGAATATGGGGCAACTACAGAACTACACACAGATGCTTCTTTGGAAGGATATGGCGCGATGTTACTCCAAAAAGACGTTCAAGACAATTTATTACATCCCGTTTATTATGCAAGTCGAAAAACTAGCGATGCTGAAAAGAAATACAGTTCTTACGAATTAGAAGTTTTAGCAGTAGTAAGTGCTTTAAAGAAATTTAGAATTTATCTTCTAGGTCAGAAATTAAAACTCGTCACCGATTGTAAGGCATTTGAATGTACTATGAAAAAAAGAGATCTAACCACTAGAGTTGCTAGATGGGCACTGTTACTAGGGGAGTTTAGCTATGTAATTGAACATAGAGCCGGTACTAAGATGAGACACGTAGATGCTTTGAGCAGAAATCCTGTTGTTTCGTGTATTTATCAAGGAAATGAATTTTTGAAAAAACTAGCTGATGCTCAACGCAAAGATGAGAATCTTTTAATGATTATGGAGATTTTAAAAGAAAAACTTTATAAAGACTATTCAATTTATAATGAAATACTTTGTAAAAATATTAATAATAACCTTCTATTTGTAGTTCCAGAGGTTATGAAAACCCAAATAATAAGAGAAGTCCATGAAAGAGGTCATTTACACAATAAGAAAATGACAGATATAATTGAAAAAGATTTCTATATCCCAGATTTACAACCGAGAATCCAGAAGTTTATTGCTAATTGCGTTAGGTGTATTTTATCCGAAAGAAAAACTGGTAAAGCTGAGTGTTTACTTCAACCGATTCCGAAAGGGGAACGTCCACTGCAAACGTTTCACATCGACCATCTGGGGCCGATGCAAACCACAAAAAAGAATTATAAGTATTTACTTTCTATTATAGATGGATTTTCAAAATTTCTTTGGTTATTCCCGACCAAAACTTTGAATAGTGAAGAGACTATGCAAAAATTTGAAATAGTTACAGAAACTTTTGGCTATCCTGAAAGAATTATAGCAGATAAGGGAGGAGCATTCACATCAAAGCTCTTCCAGAATTTTTGTAAAGATCGAAATATCAAGCTACATTTCATCACCGTTGGTGTCCCACGCGGAAACCGACAAATAGAGAGAGCGCATTCTACAGTAATTGCAGCATTAACAAAACTTTCATTAGAAGATTCTGAAAAATGGTACAATTACGTAAAGCCAGTACAACAGATGTTAAATTCTACATATCAACGTTCAATAAAAACTACGCCATTTCAATTACGAACAGGATGTGAGATGAGAACACGGAAGGATCTAAGAATCATTGAAATTATTGAAGAAGAATGGGTAAGACAGTTTGAAGACCAACGGAAAGAACAACGTGAAAATGCAAAAAGAACTTTATTGGAAATTCAAAGGGAAAATAAACGAGGATATGATAAAAAACGAAAAGAAGCTACGAAATATAAAGTAGGCGAATTAGTTGCGATAGAAAGAGTTCAATTCGGCACAGGCCTTAAAATTAGACCCAAGTTTTTAGGACCATATCGCATTATTGCTATCAAAGAATTTGATAGATATAAAGTTCAGAAAGAAGGAGAACATGAAGGTACTAACTTCACAGATACTAGTGCTGACAAAATGAAGCCGTGGAGCAGCTTCGAGATAGAGGAAGGTTCATATTCTTCGCAAGATGATGATGATGAAAATGAAACAGCAGTTAATATAAGTGACATCAACGAATCTTCAGAGGCTGAAGACTTTGCAAGATGTCCGAATGGGAAAGAAAGAGCGAACTGAATACAGTTTATTCGTTCTCTTCTTTTTTCTTTTTGGGAAAAATAAAAGAATTTAGTCAGCCGTGGACGTGGACATGTTTAGTCGATTGTGGCACCGTGGATAAAGAATCAAAATTATATTTTTTTATATTAATAATATTTGAAGTACTGAAATAATTCATTTGGATTGTTAATTCTATATTAAATCATTAATAAATAATAATTCTTATAATTTTACCAAAATACTAGTTTTCAATTAAAATAAAATTTCCTACATGGGGGCTCGGAACCGGGATTTGAAGGAAAAAATTATAAGAAATTGGTAAATTGTTAATTAATTTATAATTTAAAAGACTGTGGAAGTGAACCGAAAAATCAAATATTAATAAAATTCTGATTTTGTTAAGATCACACGTGTATGCAAAATAATTCCAAAAGTTCGAGAAAATTATATACCGTAACTTTATACCGTTGCTTCGGTTAGAAAAGAGGACAAAGAAAAAAAATTAATTTCATTGTTTCGATAAAAACTAAAACCAGTGGACTAAGAATTTTAAGATCAAATAAATAAATTAATTAAATAGAAAAAAAACGTGGACAGATTAAAACGAAAATATATAAAAGGTAATTTTAATAAAATTTAAAATGGGCAGTAGACGAAGCACATTGCAAAGAAGTGACTCTGCGGTAGATTTCGAACCATTGAGTACTGTTAAAATTAATTTTAATGATGTGGAAAATATAGTTGCAAAATTTAGTGGTACAGAAACTACTAGCATCAGAAAATGGATAAATGAATTCGACCAATATGCTGGTGTATTCCGATGGAATGAGTTACAAAAGTTTATTTTCTGTAAAAGATCACTTGTGGGTGCTGCTAAATTATTCATAGACTACGAAGCAAACGCGATGAATTATTTTGACTTAAAACAGGCGCTACTAAGAAAATTTCAAGAAAAGATTACAAGCGCAGAAGTTCATACCAAATTGCGTGAAAGGAAAAAGAAAAACGATGAATCATTCCGTGAATATTTGTATAACATGATTGATATTGCTTCACAAACCGATATAGAGGAATCGTCAATAATCAGTTACATTATAGATGGAATCCGAGATACAGCTAATAACAAAATGATTTTATTTGGGGCCAACAACATTTCAGAGCTAAAAGAAAAATTGCTAATTTATGAAAAGTTTGTTAAAAGTGAATCTTGAAAAACGAATCCAGAACAGAAAAATATTTCGAAAACAAAAGTTTGAAAAATTGAAAAATTGAACAAAAGAACCGACGTCATTGTTTTAATTGTGGATCAGATGAACATGAATTTTACAGTTGTCCAAATAAAGAAAAAGGGCCTAAATGTTTCAGGTGTAATAAATACGGACACAAAAAACCAGATTGTAAAGAAGAAATCAGAACAAGAAAATACATTGCATCAAACTTAAATGTACCTACAACCTCAACTAATATCCGCATGATGAAAACTGGAAAAGATAATATGTGTATTAAAGCTAAAATTAATAATAAAAATTTTGATTGCTTAATAGACACTGAAAGCGATATTTGTGTTATAAAAGAATGTTATTCAAAACTTATTAATCCTAGTTATAATTTTAGGAATTTACCGATAATGATAGAAGGTCTTGGTGCCAACATAGCTACAAGAGGATCATGCAAGATTACAGCGGAGATCGATGGCGATATTTATAATGAAATTGAAGTACATGCTGTAGAAGATACAATGTTAAAACCAGATATGATCATAGGGATGAATTTATTACGACATGCAACAATCAACATAAGTAATGGCAACATCAGCATTAAGAAAATCGTTCCGGCAATAACAAACCATGATGAAGAATGCAATGACGAACAACCATCTTGTTTTTTAGCAAAAATTAATGTCGATGTCGGAATTGAAGATCATGAAAATCTGAATCATTTGAAGAAAGAAGAAGTGGATAAGGTAATTAACTTAATAAAGAACTATAGACCCAAACTTCCAGGACAATCACCAATACGCATGAAGATTGTAACAATAGATGATGAACCGATTTATAGGCCACCTAGAAGATTCCCTCCACATGAATTAAAAATTATTGAAGAGCAAATAAAGCAATGGATAGAAGAAGGAGTGGTCAGTGCAACCACTTCTGACTATGCAAGTCAGATAGTCCTTGTCAAAAAGAAAGATAATTCTTACCGATTGTGTGTGGATTACAGAGCAATATATAAAAAAATAATCAAAGATCGATATCCTTTGCCCAACATTGAGGAACAGATAGATAAGTTACAAGCACCAAAATATTTTACTTCATTAGATTTGGAAAATGGATTTTTCCATGTTACCATAGAAGAAAACAGTAAGAAATACACTTCGTTTGTAACGCACTGTGGACAGTTCGAATTTAACAACGTTCCGATGGGACTTTGCAATTCACCCAGTGTTTTCCAGAAATATATTAACTTTATCCTAAAAGATTTAATTGCACAAAGTATCGTTGTAGTTTACATTGACGACATAATCATCCCATTACAGACTATAGAAGAAGGCATCAACCGATTGCAAATTATGTTAGAAGTAGCAGACAAAAATGGATTGAAAATAAAATGGAAGAAATGCCAGTTCTTACAAAACGATATAGAATATCTCGGATATTGCATTCATAATGGCCGAATTTCACCATCGCCATTGAAAACTAGAGCAGTATTAAAGTTTCCTGTCCCGTATACAACTAAACAGCTTCAAAGCTTTCTCGGTTTAGCAAATTATTTCCGAAAGTTTATACCGAATTTCGCTGTAAGAGCACGACCACTAAGTGAATTACTAAGAAAAACCATCCACTTTAAAATAGGCCAATCAGAGTTGGCAGCCTTCAATGATTGAAAACAAGCTTTAGTAAACAAAGCAGTACTGAAAATCTTCGAATATGGGGCAACTACAGAACTACACACAGATGCTTCTTTGGAAGGATATGGCGCGATGTTACTCCAAAAAGACGTTCAAGACAATTTATTACATCCCGTTTATTATGCAAGTCGAAAAACTAGCGATGCTGAAAAGAAATACAGTTCTTACGAATTAGAAGTTTTAGCAGTAGTAAGTGCTTTAAAGAAATTTAGAATTTATCTTCTAGGTCAGAAATTAAAACTCGTCACCGATTGTAAGGCATTTGAATGTACTATGAAAAAAAGAGATCTAACCACTAGAGTTGCCAGATGGGCACTGTTACTAGGGGAGTTTAGCTATGTAATTGAACATAGAGCCGGTACTAAGATGAGACACGTAGATGCTTTGAGCAGAAATCCTGTTGTTTCGTGTATTTATCAAGGAAATGAATTTTTGAAAAAACTAGCTGATGCTCAACGCAAAGATGAGAATCTTTTAACGATCATGGAGATTTTAAAAGAAAAACCTTATAAAGACTATTCAATTTATAATGAAATACTTTGTAAAAATATTAATAATAACCTTCTATTTGTAGTTCCAGAGGTTATGAAAACCCAAATAATAAGAGAAGTCCATGAAAGAGGTCATTTACACAATAAGAAAATGACAGATATAATTGAAAAAGATTTCTATATCCCAGATTTACAACGGAGAATCCAGAAGTTTATTGCTAATTGCGTTAGGTGTATTTTATCCGAAAGAAAAACTGGTAAAGCTGAGTGTTTACTTCAACCGATTCCGAAAGGGGAACGTCCACTGCAAACGTTTCACATCGACCATCTGGGGCCGATGCAAACCACAAAAAAGAATTATAAGTATTTACTTTCTATTATAGATGGATTTTCAAAATTTCTTTGGTTATTCCCGACCAAAACTTTGAATAGTGAAGAGACTATGCAAAAATTTGAAATAGTTACAGAAACTTTTGGCTATCCTGAAAGAATTATAGCAGATAAGGGAGGAGCATTCACATCAAAGCTCTTCCAGAATTTTTGTAAAGATCGAAATATCAAGCTACATTTCATCACCGTTGGTGTCCCACGCGGAAACCGACAAATAGAGAGAGCGCATTCTACAGTAATTGCAGCATTAACAAAACTTTCATTAGAAGATTCTGAAAAATGGTACAATTACGTAAAGCCAGTACAACAGATGTTAAATTCTACATATCAACGTTCAATAAAAACTACGCCATTTCAATTACGAACAGGATGTGAGATGAGAACACGGAAGGATCTAAGAATCATTGAAATTATTGAAGAATAATGGGTAAGACAGTTTGAAGACCAACGGAAAGAACAACGTGAAAATGCAAAAAGAACTTTATTGGAAATTCAAAGGGAAAATAAACGAGGATATGATAAAAAACGAAAAGAAGCTACGAAATATAAAGTAGGCGAATTAGTTGCGATAGAAAGAGTTCAATTCGGCACAGGCCTTAAAATTAGACCCAAGTTTTTAGGACCATATCGCATTATTGCTATCAAAGAATTTGATAGATATAAAGTTCAGAAAGAAGGAGAACATGAAGGTACTAACTTCACAGATACTAGTGCTGACAAAATGAAGCCGTGGAGCAGCTTCGAGATAGAGGAAGGTTCATATTCTTCGCAAGATGATGATGATGAAAATGAAACAGCAGTTAATATAAGTGACATCAACGAATCTTCAGAGGCTGAAGACTTTGCAAGATGTCCGAATGGGAAAGAAAGAGCGAACTGAATGCAGTTTATTCGTTCTCTTCTTTTTTCTTTTTGGGAAAAATAAAAGAATTTAGTCAGCCGTGGACGTGGACATGTTTAGTCGATTGTGGCACCGTGGATAAAGATTCAAAATTATATTTTTTTATATTAATAATATTTGAAGTACTGAAATAATTCATTTGGATTGTTAATTCTATATTAAATCATTAATAAATAATAATTCTTATAATTTTACCAAAATATTAGTTTTCAATTAAAATAAAATTTCCTACATACATACCAGTATCTTCCAAGCAGAGGCGCACGCTATTGCAAGGTGCACTGAAGTCAACCTTAAAAAAAACTATCGCAACAAGGAAATTGCGATAACTGTAGATAGTCAGGCGGCCATCAGAGCACTAAGTTCGCATACAATATGCTCCAAGATGGTAGAAGAATGTGTGGCCAAATTAAATGAATTAGGCACAAACAACAAAGTTACCCTGTACTGGATACCAGGGCATGTGTGTATCGAGGGCAACGAAGGAGCCGACAAACTGGCGAAACTAGGGGCAGGAACACCCTTCATAGGTCCAGAACCCTTCTGTGGAATCAGACCACATATAATCCGAGAAATTTTAATAAAAGAGGAGGCGGAAGAAAGAACCATATACTGGGAAATTCAACCAGGTCTAAGGCAGGCCAAGGATCTCCTTGGGGAATTCAACCCCCAGAGATTCAAAGCCTTTATTAGCACTAATAGGAAGAATATAAGTGTTCTGACAGGAATCCTTACAGGACACTGCAGACTCAAAGCACACCTCAAAAAACTATCTCTTGAAAGAGATAGCAGCTGCAGATTCTGCGAGTGGGACGACGAAACGCCAATGCATATTCTCTCCTACTGTGAGGCATTACTCCGTAGGAGAAGAAAACATCTCAGGGCATATTGCTTCTCTCCAAGCGAGATACAATCTCTCAATCCACTCCGGATACTAAAATTCCTAAGAGAAATAGGCCTGGAGGAGGTGTTGTGGAATGGGAAGTTAACCTAACTATTGCACCAAAGAAAAAGGGGGTACAATAGACCTTAAGGTCGCAGTACAGGAACACCCTAAAATTAAATCTAATCTAATCTAACCTAGCAGACTGAACAAGGGTGTTCCATCAAAAAGATTAATTGAGGAAATTAATATAGCTAAAGAAATTAAAGAATCTATAGAACCCAAGAATTACAACGAAGCAGTAAAATGCGTTCAAAAGGAAAAATGGATCGCAACCATGAAGGATGAAATTCAATCACTTTGTAACAATAAAACTTGGGAATTAGTAAACTTACCAGAAGGACGGAAGACAATTGGTTACAAATGGGTTTACAAAATTAAAACAGATGCAAAAGGAGAAACTAACCGGTACAAAGCCAGACTCGTTGCACAAGGTTTCTCACAAAAATACGGAACAGTTACGATCAGGTATTTGCACCAGTTGTGAAACAAGCTATCTCGAATATTACTCACGAGCGCAGCAAAGGAAAATTTTAAAGTAATTCATCTGGATGCTAAAATAGCATTTCTAAACGGAAAACTTCAAGAAGAAATCTATATGAGACAACCACCTGGATTCGTTGTTGAAAACAACGAAGATAAAGCTTGCCTATTGAGGAGGAGCATATACGGATTAAAACGATCGGCAAGAATTTGGAACAAGACTATTCAACGCAAATTGATTAATGCCGGATACATACAAAGTCAAAATGACCCGTGTCTTTACATGTTAAATGTAAATAAAAAGGTATGTTACGTTCTAATATATGTTGATGATTTACTTGTAGCAAGCCAAGACGACGAGTTATTGAAACATTGTGAAGAAACGTTAAAGTCTAACTTTGAAATAAAGAACCTTGGGGCAAATTGTAACGTTGTTTTCTGCACGGGGTGAGCTCGCCGGCTCCAGGGGTCGGATACGGGCGGTTGAAATAATAGCAAGTCGGTTTTTATGTTAAAAATAATATAATTTTATATTTATTCACTATTTTATGCCTGCCTGCCTACTTGGAGATACAGTTGTTAGTATTGGGGAAGGAGGTTAAGTTAGATGTTTCGAGGCGGGGAGCAATACATGGGATGTGTATGGCTCGTATCGGTCGGTATTTGTTTGATATTGCTTGGTTCGATTGACGCAAACAATATCAAGCACAGATATCTCGTATCTACGAGCAGGTCAGTAGTTTTACCTACTACCTCGGAAATCTGGTCTAGAAGATCTTGTTGTACGAGTGACACAAAACAACAAGCGGTCTATACTGCCGGTTTGGGTGACGCACACAGTATTTTGGATCGGGGAAAGGTACCTCTTTACAAGGCGAAATCGGTTGTGGTATCACTGTCGAGGCGTACCATTTATCGGGGTTCCATTGTACTGCTGGTTCGGGTGTCGCAAACAGTATTGTGGTGTATTTCGTAAAAAGAGACTCCGTATTTAATAAGAGCGGTCCAACATCAATCAGATCTTCCTATAAGAGTTCGGGCGACTCGAACAGGTGTCCCTTATGAAGAGGTCCTACTATACTATGAAGGATTCTTAAGTCGTGGTACGGGCGACTCCCAACACAGTCTCCTAAGTAAAGCTTTCCTACTAACCGGCTTTCTCTGAGTCTGGTGATAGACTAACTATACTGGAGTTTATTTTGAGTCTTATACTCCAAATGACTCCGTTCAACTGCGAATTATATTCGCAAACCGAAAATATTTTCGATAAAAATATTTTCCGTTGAATTCTTATTTGTAACTTCGTTACAAGTTTCATTAAAATCCGACTATTATTGGCCGAATTAGGGGTGTTTCTATATTTCCATCACAACATTTTTTAGAAAAGTTTTGCGCATTAGTGTTGCCAGAAGTGAATTCCGTTGAAAAGTTAATATGTTCTGATTTAGTACATAAACTGTTAAAAATATATAACTGTATAACTGTATAACAGTAAATAATTATTAAGAATTATTAGAACACTAACACAATAACAAAAAGATTTATAAAATCAATCAGTCATCATTTACTTGTCGATCAGATCACAAGCATTTAATCGCACTTTTATAATATAAACATTAATATAGAATTAAACATTGTATTTCTAATGATTGTTTTTTAATGTACACCTCTTTCTAATCATTTCTCGGAGTTTATTTTGACATTGGTGCCGAAACCCGGGAGTTATCGTGGACGGGAATTAAAAAACAATAAAAAATTCATTAACGCGTGTTTTGCAAAACGGTTATTCAGTGAATAAATCGAAATGGACGCCTCGAGTCGTTCCGTTTATCGCGGGCAAATCACGAAATTAACGAAAAGTGCGTTGGAATATTTAATTTCAGATGACTCACAAATTAACGAGCGTAGAGTTGATAAATTAGACGCTATCGAAGAAGAAATTACGGTCTTCTTAGAACGGTTAACGGCTGCTCGAGACAGTCTTAACAAAGCTAATATCGAACTGCGATCTTCTGTAAAGACAGATGACTATCAAAAAGAAAACGAAGCTATAGCTGAATATGAGGATAAGGCGATTAGTGTCATCAGTCAAGCAACGTCTTATAAAAGTAGGAGAATTTCAGCGTCGTTTTAATTCTAGTTATTCACCAGAAAACCGAAGTTCTACTGTAAATCAGAATTCAATTAAACTTCCTAAATTAAATTTACGAAAGTTTTCTGGAGATTTTAAAGATTGGCTTCCATTTTGGGAACAATTTCGCACGTCCATACATGAAAATTCAAGTTTAAGTGCAGTGGAAAAGTTTAATTATTTACAATCACTACTAACGGGAAGTGCAGCAGAATCAATTGCTGGATTTACGCCAACCGAAACGTGCTATGATGCCGTCATAGCTTTATTGTTGGATGAATTTGGAGATACGGAAAAAATCATAGATAAAAACATGAATCAGCTTATGTCACTTCTTCCTGTTTCTTCACGCCATGATGCACGTGGACTTAGACGTCCTTACAATACCATAATGGCAAGCACACGTTCTCTTACAGCTTTAGGAGTACCATCGTCACATTATTACATAATGCTGAAATCTGTGTTGCTAAAATGTATCCCATACGATTTAAGGTTAGATTTTCATAGAAATCTAGGTCATTTAGAGGCTGAAAAGGGGCCAGCATTTAACGCAGTAACTAGTAATGAAGAGAGAGAATCGGTTGCAGATAATGAAAGTTCTATAACGTTCAGTGGGGATAAACAAGTAAAGGATATTCTTAGATTTTTAAAAAAAGAAGTAGAATCTCTCGAAAAATCTGGAACATCAAAACGCATGCCTACTCAAATACCACAAAAAGAATTTAAAACGGCAACAGGGTTACTAACACAGAGTGAAACTAGTCAATGTTTTTTCTCTAAATCAAACGCACACTTGGCAAATCAGTGTGATGCAATAACGCTACAGAAGAAAAAAGAAATGTTAAAGAGAGAAGGACGGTGTTTCAAATGCATAAAACGAGGACACAACTCTAGATTTTGTAAAAATAAAAGTATTCGATGTAATTCATGCAATGGTAATCATATCTCATCTATGTGTGACCCAAACTATCGTCAAAAATTCACAAAGTCAAACACGCAAACTGAAAAAATAGACAAGAATAAAAATTCTAACGAAAGTCAACAGAAAGCAGTAAATTTGTATACAGCTACGCAGGCGCAGTCAGTAAAAATATATTTACAAACAGCATGTGCTTTTATTCACACTTCGTCAAGCGAAATGTCATCAATTTTTGTGAGACTTATTTTGGATGGTGGAAGTCAACGAACATATATTCGACAAAGTGTATCAAGACGACTTAATTTGGATATTGTTGACACTGTGAATATTTCTATTTTACCATTTGGACAAACAAGGTCAACGGAGAAGTGTAAATACAATCGTGTCAGAGTGTGGTTAAGAAGTCAGCATGACAACAAGTGTATTTCTGTCGTGGCTATAGAGGTGCCAGAAATTTGTGTAGATTTTCTTCCTGTACCGAACACAATTAATCCTCTATTTGCAAAATACAAATTAGCAGATGAACGTAAATGTAATAATCTTGAGCCCGGAATTAGTTTACTTATCGGCGCAGATTATTATTGGACTATTGTTTCTGATGAATATGAACGACTAACCGCAAATTTGACATGTATTAAAACGATATTAGGTTGGACAATTCAAGGTCCAACTTTAGGAAATGCATTTGAAGACGGACTGTCATTAGCAGCTACAGCAACATCGTTATGTACAAATTTCTTAGATGAAGAAAGTGTAAAACGTTTTTGGGATCTCGAAAGTTTGGGCATTTCTAAGTGCAGTAATGATACGATATTAGACGGTAATATAGATAAATATATTACAAAAAAGGGTTCAAGATATGAAGCATCACTATTATGGAGAAATGAAGATACTGCGATTGACAGTAATAAAAAGGGTGCTTTAGTAAGATTTGAAAATTTAATTAAAAAACTTTCAAGAGATCCTGTCAAATAGCAAGAATATGATTCACTTATGCAAGAATATTTATCATGTAATATTATCGAAAGGGTTAATGATGTTGAGATCGATCGAAAGGTCTATTACATGCCTCATCGTCCTGTATATAGACTAGATAAAACAACAACCAAAACGCGAATAGTTTTTGACGCTTCTGCTCGTTCAGGTAACAATTTTTCGCTTAATGACCATTTATTTGCAGGACCAAATATGCTGCCTGATGTCTTAACTGTGTTGTTGAATTTTCGTTTTGGAGAAATTGGCTTAGTAGCTGATATAGAAAAAGCCTTTCTTCAAATAACATTAGCAGAGAAAGATCGTGACAATCACAGATTTTTTTGGTTCGATGGTAAAGTGAACGCCGGAAGTCAGCTACCGCCATGCACTGAGTATAGAATGACACGTTTAACGTTTGGCATTACCTGCAGTCCTTTTCTTCTTAGTGCAACCTTACGCACACATTTTAAAACGGAAGCTAATACTTATCCAGAAACGTGTGAAATACTGCAAAAATCATTTTATGTGGATGATTTAATTTTGAGTGTCGACGGTATATCAGAAGCTGTCAAAATTTATAAAGAAACTTGTCACATACTAGAGAAAGTATCTATGAATATTCGAAAATGGAATTCAAATAATATTTGTGTTCGACAAAAAATTAATGATGAAGACTGTAATGAACAAAAGGTACTTGGAATGGTCTGGTATTGTTCAACAGATGAAATATCAGTAAGCTTGGAACAAACTGTTGATTATTTTATGACGGCCACAAAACGGAATGTATTGCAGTTCATTGCTAAGATTTACGATCCACTAGGTATTCTAGGTCCGTTTTTTGTCAAATTAAAAATTGTGTTTCAGGAGTCTTGGCGTCTGAAACTAGGATGGGATGATGTTCTTCCAAATCATTTGCTACTAATATGGAACAATTGTATTTCACATTATCACTATCTAAAAGACATTTGTTTACCGAGATACATTTTCAAGTCAACATATCGCACTAATATACAACTTCATATGTTTGCGGATGCCAGTTTATCGGCATATGGAACAGTGGCATACATCAGATGTGAATACGTGGACAATTCGATCACCACTCACTATTTGTGTTCAAAGAATCGTGTAGCGCCACTTACAGAAAGTGGTGATAAGGAACTTACGCTTCCAAAGCTTGAATTAACTGCAGCTCTTCTCGCGGCACGATTATCAAAATATTTAAAGCACAATTTGAACATTCATTTTGATAATATCTATCTATGGTCAGACTCCAAAATTGCACTTTCATGGATTAACGGAGATCCTCGTAGGTGGAAACCATATGTTTGTCATCGTGTTAACGAAATCCGAAAGATAACTTCACCCTCAGATTAGAATCATTGTTCTGGTGATCACAATCCTGCAGATATGCTCACTCGAGGAGTGACAGGCAAATATTTGTTAGAATCTTTGCTGTGGCGCCATGGACCAAATTGGTTATCAGAAGAAAAAAGCAATTGGCCTAAATCAGATAAAAATTTCGATAATTCTAATGTTTTTTTGTCTTTACAGGTCACGGTTGAAGAACGCAATAATTCTGAAATCAAACCTGTATTCAATATTGAGGATTTTTCTTCATATAAACGAGTATTACGTGTCACAGCGTATATAAAACGATTTGTAAATATACTACATGGTAAAACTTATAAAACGAAATTTCTGTCAATGAACGAATTACAAGAAGCAGAAATTTATTGGATAAAATACATACAGAGCACAGTATATCAGAACGAAATTAACGCATTGAGAAACAACAAATCGATTTCTCAATCTTCATCAATATTAACGTTAAATCCTATAATCGACGAAGACGGAATTATCCGCGTTGGTAGTCGGCTTCAAGAAGCTGTACACGAGATTCAAAACTGTTTTCCAATAATATTACCTAAATCACCATATTTAACGACACTTATTGTATTGGATGAACATGAACGAGTCCTTCATGGCGGTATCAACACTGTTTTAACGAAAATTAGAGAGAAATTTTGGATAATACGTGCACGTCAACTAGTGAAAACTGTCGTCCATCGATGTAAAGTTTGTAAACGGTTGAAAGGAAAAGCAATTTCACAACCATTTGCACCGTTATCAAAGAGCAGATTAATAGCTTCAAGGCCATTTGAAACTACAGGTGTAGATTTTGCGGGACCTCTTTATGTAAAAGATTCTTCAGAAGAAAATGCAAATCGCAAAGTTTATATAATGCTTTTCACGTGTGGTGTAGTTCGAGCTATTCATCTCGAGCTAGTTTTGAATTTAAGCACGGAATCTTGTATATTGGCTATTAGAAGATTCATCGCACGAAGAGGGGCGCCGAAAACTATTATATCTGATAACGCAAAAACATTTAAACGAGCTGAACTCGAATTCAAAGAGTTTGGTGATATTGTAAATTCAGAAGAGCTTCAAGGATATGTAACAAATTCAAATATTTCCTGGCAATTTATTGTTGAACGTGCTCCATGGTGGGGAGGTTTCTATGAACGATTAGTCCAAAGCGTAAAGCGTATTTTACGAACTACTGTTGGGCGAATGACATTAACAATTGATCAGCTGCAAACATCACTAACGGAAGCTGAAGCTGTAATTAATGCTAGACCGTTAACACATGTAAGTGACGATCCTCTCGACTTATCGCCTCTAACACCAGCTCATTTCCTATCTGGAATATATTCTGCAATCAACACAGAATCAAACTTTTCTGCAGATGTTAATTTACGCGCGAAATGGAGATCCAGATTACGTACTACAACTTTATTTTGGAAACGTTTTAAAACGGAATATTTACAACAACTGCGTTCACATCATAATAACGCACAACGATTTTCTTCAAACGTTAAAGAAGGCGATGTTGTACTCGTCTATGATCAAGCAACGCCGCGAGTTTTGTGGAAGCTCGCTATAATTGATACAACATTTCCTGGTCGTGACGGAAAAGTACGAGCTTGTCTTGTACGGTTTTCCAACGGAACTAAACTTCGGAGATCAGTTCAGCATTTGTATCCTTTGGAGATAGATGATATGTCATACTGGCCCTCCGGAGGATGTTAAAAATATATAACTGTATAACTGTATAACAGTAAATAATTATTAAGAATTATTAGAACACTAACACAATAACAAAAAGATTTATAAAATCAATCAGTCATCATTTACTTGTCGATCAGATCACAAGCATTTAATCGCACTTTTATAATATAAACATTAATATAGAATTAAAC
The DNA here is from genome assembly GCA_963422695.1 of Xylophagus ater. Taxonomy (NCBI): domain Eukaryota; kingdom Metazoa; phylum Arthropoda; class Insecta; order Diptera; family Xylophagidae; genus Xylophagus; species Xylophagus ater. The sequence goes on from OY730479.1 coordinate 34,676,837, forward strand.
ATTGTATTTCTAACGATTGTTTTTTAATGTACACCTCTTTCTAATCCTTTCTCGGAGTTTATTTTGACATAAACTGAGCAAATCTCATCAAAATTGGACGTGAAGTTTCGGTTTTACAACTGGTGCAAAAATAGACTATATTTGGACAAAACGTATTTTTAGACAGTGTAGCCATAACATTACGGCTTCGAAGTAATGAAAAAAAATAAACTAACATTTCTGTCTTGCTGCAGAAAAGATCGCCTGGGTGTAGCACTGTTGTATATGGCTATATAAGTATAGTTTATATACAATTTAACTAATACTGTTAAACAATGTAAATGTTAATGATTAACACTATACATAAGAGAATAGTGATCAAGTTCCCACTGTATAAGCTCAGTATCATAAACAGACAGTAATTTGACTGCGAAATGAAGAGAAATTAGACGCAATCTTCCCAATACCTCCTTTGAGAATGACAAAAACAAAAAATTCCGCACAAAATAAGGAAAGAAAATTAAAATTTTTCATTAGAAAGAAAGAAGTAACCTATAAATCAAATATATTATATTTTACAACGTGCTCCCTATAATATAATGGTAACAAGGGAGATCATAAAAAGTCTTATGCGTTTTGGACTCAAGAATGAATGCAGCAAAGAATGCAATCGAAATTTTTTTAAAGTTGTCAAGTCCCAATTTTTGTCAACAAAAACCATATGTTTTTTAAGCGCCAATTTGAAAGTCCCAAAATTTTTTTTCTATAAATAAGATTTCATCGCCTTTTTTGATAAGCACGTGATTTTTTTGTAAGTAGAGGAATTTTTTTTTTTATTTCAATAATTGGAAAACAGCATTGAATATTTTTTGCTATATTTCAATAATTGGAAAACTGTATTTTAATGTCAGAAATTACATTTTAACATTACAATTGGAAACAAAATTGCGCATCATATCATTATTTTTAAGCTTTTAATTAAACTCACAATTAATTTAAAATATTTCAAATATTTGAACATTTTGCACCAATATAATTATATGTATTCGAAAACAAAAACCGACATATTTATTAAAGTTTTGAATTAAAGAAACAATAACTTTAGTTTAAAATGTTTTAAATACATATTATATTAATGAAGAATCGTGAAATTGCCTTAAATTCTTTACATATATGTTGTAAAATAAAAATCACTGCAGATTTAATTACATTAACAATTACAAATTAAACATTTTGAAAGAAAAATTTAAGTTTTTTGTCGCTAGAAAAATTGAAAAGAATATAATTTCAAATAACATATACAAAAAACATATGTTTTTGTTTTTTTAAATTTTTTAAGCGCCAATAATTGGAAGACAGCATAAATAGCATAGCTGGTTCTTAGCACTAACACGATTAAAGACCCAAAAATATTTTAAGTGTTAGTCCCTATATGAATAGGTACTATTATTAATAAATTCAAATGAAAAAAAAAATTTACCCGCAAACGTATTGCCAGATCAAATATCTGATCTTATCAGAATATCGAAGAAGAGACAAATATTTTATTTATTATAAAAATATTTACTAATTTATACTTTTTTAGGATGGAATGTATAGTAAAAGGATGCCATAATACATATAAGGATGGTTCATTGCATTTTTTCAAGATTCCGAGTTGCAATAATCGGTAAGAAATACATTTTTTAATATAGACCATTGCCATTTTTGCAACACCAAAAATCGTGTGTAACGTTAATTTTTCAAAAAGTTATTATTTGAAGTAAAATGAATTTAACAAATGACAGTGAAAAGCTAATTTAATATGTTAAATAAATTAAAATAGTGTATAAGTAATTAGTTGTGGAATGGTCTATCAAAAAATTGTATTGTATTGCTTATGTTTTTAATGTCTTAGACCGCTAATTTATTTATTTTTTTAGTGCCAATTTATGGCTAAATACCATTAATAGAATGGATCTACTAAATGATAGGAAAAAAACGAATGGGATGATTACCTCTTGGATCATTTGGAAATTTTATCAAATAAAATTTTTTGAAAATAACGGTCAAAAATACAACGTTGTTGACAACTCTTAAAAATCCTAAAATAACTTTTTGGATATCGCATGACTTATTTACATAAGTGTAAGTATTTGTTTATTAATGTATATCTATATTCATCTATGTTACACTAACATAGCGCGATCTAAAAAAACGATAGGTAGCTAAAAAGATGGCGGGTTGAATTTATATAGATTTTTTATTGAGAAAAAGCACACATGCATGGAAAATAAAAATAATGGGTGGCAAAAACGAGCGTATAATTCTAAAAATAAACGCAAGATTGGCGAAGTCAATCGTCATTTTTCACATTTTGTTCGCCAGTTTTCTTACTGTTTATTATACTGTGGTAGAAGTTTACAGTCAGTTAAACTTGATCGCTTGGAGCAATAATGCCCTAATCCAGTCGATTATTTTTAATCTAGATCTGGATTAAAATTCATTCTTATTTATTTTTGACATTTCTTAAAGCTTTCTATAAATTTTTTTTTTGGTTACAAAATTTTGGAAGTAAAAAAAGAAATTATTAATGAAAGAAAAAATGTAAAAATATTATTTTTTTTTAAAATAAAAGAATCATTTCCTTAATAATACAAAAAATTAGAACCGCCAAATTCAAATCTGTGATTTTGTACTGTGACTTCTTCTTATTTGTTCTTTTTCAAGGTTTATATCAATAAATATGAGCGCTATTACCAGATTTAAAAGCGAAAGATTTAAAGCTTTTCACGAAAAGTTCTCAATTATTCAATAATTGAGATCAATATACTCGGTTAACTATCCTCAATAATTGAGAAAATCTGGTCCATTATAGAATTTTAACCGAGAATCGTGAGATAAACGAGATTATCGCTGCTAATATGTCTTTAGTATAACACGTATATTAAAATAAATAAATAATAATTGGGGAAACAAAAACCAAAAGCCTTTGTTTAATTAAATACTAGCTAACCCGGCGAACTTCGTACCACCTCAGAATCAATAAATGTTGTGTTAACTTATTAGCTGAATTAAATTCAGTTTTTTATTATGATAAAAAATGAATCCTCAAAATGTATTAAGTTCAATAAAAATACAAAAATCGAAATGAAATGTATTTTTATTACATTGAAATGAATGTAATTCACGTGGCAGCAAGACATTTGCTTTATTGAAGTGGATCGAAATGATTCGCGTAGCATTTTTGCACTACTTTCTGTTAACTATTTGCTGGATGGGTTGCACCCTGGTCGACTCCTTTCATTGAAGCAGCTAATGATATGCAACATTTTTCGTTTTCTTATCATGTGCGAGAACGACCAAAATGGATGGTTTGCCGACACGTGAACATGCTACGTAAAATCAAAGTGTAACTAATAATAAATTCGTGAAACTTCCTATCCTTACCGTACCGCCGTTTTTCAAAATTTGCCTGTTCATTTTCCAACAATTTCCTATCCACTGCTGACATAGATAGAACTAAGAATTTTGCGTATGGGTGAAAGAGAAACATTTTTTTAAAAAAACATCCCATTTCTCGCTTTTGGGTAATTTGAAAACAAAGAAACACAGGCAGAAATTTATATATAAATGCACACACACCACAAAAAAAATTTGGCGATAATTTTTTATTTTGGTATGTGTTTTTATTTATAAGATTTGGTCCCATATTTAAGATTCCAAGGGTAATTTATAAGATTCCATGCGTTTTCTTAAGAACGTTTCATTCTCTCTCTCCATCAGGAAGAGAGAGAATGAAACGTTTTTGCCTATGAATACTGTATGTACTCTTGCCTATTCTTTTCCACTTATTTCCACGTGCTTTTTCTGGCTACTTCGCTAGCTTTCCACACTTTATCATAGTTACACTTTGGTAATATTGACCGTGAGAGAAACATTCATTTTCTAGATTCAGGCCACAAACACTCAAGGATTGGCCTTGTAATTTGTTGATCGGAAATTGAATTCGTTTAATCTCGAATGGCATATGGGTTGGGATCATCGGAATTCTCGGAATGAAAACTTCCTCACCTTTCCTTTGAGTCGAAGATTATCACGTTGTTGATCTGTGCGATAAGCTCGATGATTTCTTACTGCCAACTGAGCCGCTTGACGTACTGCCTCTCTTTGTTCTTGTATTTGTGTAGCACGAAGTCGGCCATCACGGCGCTCTTCTCGTGCGATTTCTTGTTCATCTGCAGTGGATTGATTCGTAGTATTCCGAAGTCTAATTGGATTACGGATTCCTTGTAAAAGATTAGATTTCCTGACCCGCAGCATTGTAAATAACACTGGAAAAATAATCCCACAATTCAAAATTACATAATGAAACAATTATCGATGCGCGCACAATTAGAAATGTGATACCCTCACAAAGTGAATATCTTCGAAGGCAACTTACCGTTTAAAAATCACGAACGAAAATAGAATTCCACAGACTTATGAACAAATCCGCTTGGAAAATCAAACGCACAGTCCGAATTACCGATTGGATTGATTGTCGATGCGCGCCCAATGACAAACGACATAACCTTTCACAATGTGCACTTCATAAAACTGAACCCACCTCTTTAAAATCAATTTTCGTCGATGAATTTCAGAAAAAATCGTTTGAAGAGAATGAATTGAATCGAACTGAAATGTAATAACCGTCGAAAACTGAATGAAAATTGGTGAAAGCTCGAAAAAAATGTTGATAAATCGCGGCGCACGACTGTACAGCTAGCTTTTTTTGTATAAATATGCCAATTTTGCTTCAGCCCCTATTTTTAAATAAAATGGATGTGCGGTTTTTCTCAGTAAAAACATATAAATTCAAGCCGTCATCTTTTTAGCTATCTATCATTTTTTTAGATTTCATGACGTTAGTGCAACAGAGATAAATCTGAATCTAGCTTTAATAAGCAATTCCAAAACGTCTGTAAATAATAAGAATGGCTATTTACACAGGAACTAACACTTAAAATAATTGAAATACGCGTAATAAAAAAATTTCTTCTACCTACACAAATACACGTGTTTATGAAAAATGCTTGTTATACAAGCACCAATACTTGAAAAGTGTTGGGAAAATCATATTTGCGCCTAAAAGTGTAAGGAAATGCGTGGTTTTTATTTACACAAATTGACTTAAAAAAAACTCAGATTGCTTTCTTTGTTTCCTTCTGTCTTTAGTCAAAAATCCATAAGACTATTTATGCTAGCCCTTGCTACAATTATCTTATAGGAAGTACGTTGTAAAATAAAAGATTTGTGGTTTATAGGTTACTTCATTTTTTTTAACGAAATATTTGAATTTTCTTTCCTTTCTTTTTGTGATTTTCTTACTTTTCCAATGCGCAAGGAAACTTGCCAAGGCCGAGACGAACAACAAAAAAAATTCATCGAAATCAGTCAATCCGTTCTCGAGATATCAAAAAAGCCGTTCCATACAAAATGTATGAGAAAATAAATTTTCTTCATCAACTTTTTTTTCGTGAATTTTTCCCATGTTTTAATAGTTATTCTGCCATTCGGGGCGGAGACAAATCCAACAAACCAAAGATCATAAAAATCGGTCCAGCCATTCTTGAGTTATAAATGGTGTAACTAACACGACTTTGTTTTATATATAAAGATGATATATCACAAACACAACAAGCACAAAGAAAACTGGAAATAGCACGCCTAGCCGCTTGGACTAACTACAATAGGGCTAGGGTGGGCTAAAAACTTAACGGAAGAGTTTACGAAAGTGGCATGATGGAATTACGAAAAAAACCTATGGGGTACAAGTAATGTGTCGGTCAATACGGAATATCGTGAATATCCTAAAATGCCATCAAACCCGTCTTTTACCAAGAAATTCATTGAAAATTTAATGAGAATTAGTCATTGGCATTTCTTTAGTACAGTTAACCCCCTATTAACTCGGTAGATACGTTCCGTGCTATATGAATCCGTGTTGTACGAGTCACTTAGATTATACAAATACATGAGCCGTTCACAGCCCAAAGCAAGCGCAGGCATTAAATCGTTTTTACAATATCTGTATCTGAAGCAGCGTTTTTAGATCGTACTGTCATTTTTTGAGGAGAGAAAAATTGCATTTTTTTAATTTCTAATTTTTAGTGCGTTTCGGATTTTAGGCCTAAGTTATACGACGATCATTGTAATGAAGGAAATTGTGGAACTAGTGAAACCGAACGTTTTTCTTTGATTTTCAATGAAAGGTGGTTATACCTATTTTACGAACGTCAGAGAAACTTACAGTCAGATTTTCGTTCACAGCTGATGGTTTCTTATAAGAAGAAGGCTTTTTTCATCGAATCCAATTAGATTATTTAATTTTTTTTCAAATATTATTATTTTCTTATTGGGACGCTGAAGTTTGAGGTTAGAATATCGACGAAAAATTCCTGATGCTGGAATCAACTTGGCAGTTCTGCAGTGAAAAAATGAAATTCAAACGCAGTCCACAAAACAGCTGATCGATTAAAACATGTTACCGTCATTCAAATTATAAAAATCATTATAAAAAACAAATTACGTGATATACCTAAGATTTTTTATTTAAAATCTATTTACTAAACTTTTTCCCATGTTTTGCATTATTTGTTTTTAAAGAAATAATCTTTGTAATAGGTTAATTTTCCATTGTAAAATAATTTCCTTCATTACAATGATCGTCGTATAACTTAGGCCTTAAACCAAATTCTTTTCAATTAAATAATCAAACTTATTAAATTTCCAATATGAAGTGTTTAATTTCTGGGGGTAATAGCAAACAACATCAAAAAATTCCAGATGAGGTCCATTAACTTCAATATCACTGGACATTGAACATTTCGTCTAACGCCAAAACATTGTGTTTGTTAAATACAGGGAACGCATTGTTCCATGGCCGTTAAACGTATTCCAGTTTCTCCCAAATCTGAAAAACTTGCTGCATTTTCATTTTTATTATGGCTTAATTCTTTCTTTACATAAGCCTTACAGTCGAACTAAACCAAAAAAAAAATTATCCATATATACATCTACATATATATACATATGTATTATTTGAGAAGTTTTTAAAGTTTGTTAGACAATTTAATTAGTTAAGATTAATATTACAAAGTTATTTAAATATGTTAATAAATTAAAATACAAAATTTAATAGTTAGAGAAAATTCTTCGACTTGAACACGGCCTCAGACTATACAAGAATGAATCCAAACACGAATGCTGTTATGTAACAAAACATTACATACATCTTCCAAAGAGTAACGCACTCCGCAACAACATGTTTCTCGAAACTAATATGTTTCTGAAACCTCAAATGTTGTTGTAAACCAAAAATGTTCCGCAACATTTTTGAGAGCAATAATGTTTTTGTAAACTAAAAAGTTTCGGAACATTATTTACTTCTTCAGCGAAAATTGTACTTTGCACTATCAGCAATAAAATTAACGGAAAATAACCAATTGCGAAATGCATTAACATCATTTCGTGCATTTCGAAATTGATGACTGATGGAAAGTTTCCAAATCGAAAGTAAATCAGGACGGTTGCTTAACTCAGCAACGTTTCTGTGACTTAATTGGAACACTAGGTACAAAGTACGTAATTTTCTAGCTATAAAAATGCTGCTTTCAATAATCAAAATGGAGTTCAAAAAATATCGGATACACGTAGAGTTCTAAAATATCGGATAACCGGGAGCAGTTATCAGTGAGTTATTTTTTTAGTTATTGACCGAGGCGCGAACGGGTAATAGTAATTGGTAATCAAAAAAGAAAGCAAAAAGCTAGTAATTAAACAAAAAGTTTTTTAAGTTGGAAATTGTCTAACCGTTATAATATAGTAATTAAACAAAAAGTTTTTTAAGTTGGAAATTGTCTAACCGTTATAATATAGTAATTAAATAAAAAGTTTTTTAAGTTGGAAATTGTCTAACCGTTATAATATAGTAATTAAACAAAAAGTTTTTTAAGTTGGAAATTGTGTAACCGTTATAATATAATAATTAAACAAAAAGTTTTTTAAGTGTTTTAAAGATATTTTTAAAGAGAAAATTGTGAACTAGAAATTAAAAAAAAAAAAGATCTAAAGAATTTGTATCGTGACAACAAAAGGAATTTTAATTGTTCCAGTAAAACACAATAAGCAAACATTATATGAGAGACGCATTCATACAAGAAATAAAATACTACTATCTCCAGAAACACAAAGTAAGTTTGTTTTCATTATTTTCACCCAAAAACCCAATACTCTCCCAGGCAAACGTACAAAAAGTTCTGAGAGAGCTTTTTCCTCAAACAAATCTGAGGAAATAAAAAACGGAACTAATGCGGGACAACATACCAACCTGGAAGTGAGTTCCGTCAACGTATTTCGAAACCCCAATATTTAACTATTTAGATTCCGGAAAGAGCCAAGGTGAAAAGGTTCAAAGGATTTTTACATAACAATGCTATAGCAATTCTCTCTCATCCCACTCGCGCCATACACAAAAATTCTTATCTGTTTCCCACACGGCCACACATCCTACAGCTCATCGATCTCCGATGAGTTAAATACCCATGGTTTCATATAGTCGTCAGATGAATTACGTCAAGTTGGACCCCCTCCATCAAATGGTCCAAACCGCAAAATATAAAATTTTCTTGCGCTTTTTCCAATCAGACTCTAGTTCATCTTTAAAAGTCTGCACTGCTTCTTCTTCTAGGACTCGTACTGGGTCTTCATAACCACTTCCTTTTCTCATCGTAACTCCAAATAATACTTCAATCTTACTAACACTTCTCTGAAATGTTGAATTTAGACAAATTTGAACAGAATTAACAAAATGATACCGCTTCGCAACTGGATTCCTTCTTCGCAACAAAATTGCCACAAAACCTTTTTTACTACCGTCTGTATGTAATTTAGCTTCAGTCATCTTCAGTTTGTTCCGAATTTCTTTAGCCAAATTCTTCTGATAATCTTCAAGTTTTGTATGATTCGCTTCACATTCAATTAATACGCCATTTTCAATTGGAGTTTCTTCATTGTATGCAACAAATTCTTCTTCGCAATCATTATCTATCATCATCAAAGTAAAACCAACTTAAAATTGGTTTTACTTTGATGATGTCATCTCCGATGACGTCGTCATCATCATCATTAACTTTATCATAATCAACGCTATTACCATCAACGTCATCAACGTCATCATGGTCATTGTTAACGACGTCATCAACTTGATCACCATCAACTTTATCATCAACATGGACGCTATTATCACCAACGCCATTATTATCAAATGCGCTTTTGATTCCGTCTGAATCAACGTCTAATGCATTTCTGTCAGCTTGGTCTTTACCAAATTCGTTTTTCATATTATAACCATTATTTTAATCATCATTATCATCTTCTTGGGGAACATCATCTTCCCACTCATCATTATAAATCTGTCGGTCGACACGTTCCTTCTCAACTGGAGCTATTATTCTGTAATACATTGGGCGCATCCAGCAGTTCTAAGCGCTTAAAGCGCTTTACAGCGCTTAAATCTAGCAAGAGGACTGGATGCAATTCTAACTTTAAGCGCTTAGTGAAATTCTAGCATAAAAATTTTTTGCTAACCCGAACAGCGCATTTGAGGTAGTTGCTCACGTTAAGAATTGGCGTGTGCAATGGATAAATTGCAAGGAATTTTTGAAAATTGTTTCTGGATTATTGAATTTTAATTGCAATGAGTTTGCTAAAATTTTTCCACTTTCCCATAAAATTTTTATTTCACTTTATTCTCAATTTTTATTTACTTTCGGCACTCATTTCGTCAAAAAAAAAATATATTTTTAGAATTTAATCAATTAAAACTAATTTGACGCTTAGCACAGACAATTCTAGTGGTGAATTATTTTTCGCTTAATTCAAGTAAAAAAAACGCATCCAGGAGTTCAAAGAATTCGAACTGCTTATATTAAGAATTTTGAAAAAGCGCTTAGTAGTGCTGGATGCAGCCATTGATACTGGATCATCATCCGTAACAACAATCTTCGTTTGCATTCGACTTACATCGGCTTTATTCGGCGCGTAGTTTGAAGTTAAATCGACAACTTGAGTTTTGTACGGTTCTTTAATTTGTTCGCACAGGTCATCAATAGCGGGAACTTTATCATCGTCAAAGAAGTTAATAATCTCATGCACATTTTCGTCTTCGGCATCATCTTTATGTCTTAACTTTTTTTTTTGTTGGACACACTTTCGAGATATGTCCAAATTGGCCGCATGAGAAGCACTTGGTTCCATTTCCTCTGTTTGGACAATAATTTGACGTATGCCCACTCTCATTACAATTATAGCACTTTTTTCTCGGATTGACCTCTTCTTGTGATTTTGATTTACTCTCAAAACTTTTATTTACCGGCACTTTCAATTCTTCTCATAAATTGACATTTTTTCCTTTAACTGCGAGATTGATGTAGCTTCATACAAAAAAGATTTCTGCCCTGTACTATCGACTATACTATATTCAACTCAAATCTAATACCGAAACACATTTTCCATACTCGTTCGTCAGAACTACTTTTAGTTCAGTATAACTTTTGCGTCTTGCCGGGTCCAAAATGTCTCTTGCCGTGTCAATTATCAATTTCTTACAATTAAAGAACATCCAACTAGGGCGGCACTTTCTTCAAATCAATCAAAAAAAGTCCCACTGGTAACATCGTTTTATCATCAAATTTTGTTAATGAATCCTCCACGGCAGTAGTATAGCTAAATGAGTTCCGGACCATGGCCGAACTGCTCTCCTTTACCCTATGTTTTGGTAGTGTGCGGTAATAGGGGATGTTACGTTACTCTATTTTGGTTCAAATCTTTGCTTTGGTTTGAGTGTTCGCTAAAGCTTAGGTGGTAAGCTTTGGTTTGAGTCTTTGGTGAGTGTAGGGGAAATTTGGAAGGGTTCTGGTCGGGTGCTGGACTCGGGTTGAACTTTGGTGGTGCGTAGTGTGTCTTTGCTGACCCCAATTCTCTATACTGCAATTCAAGAAAGTATTATTTGTTTGGAAATTTACAAACTTTCGACTACTTCTCATAACTTGGGTATAGAGAAGATAAATTGTGTATACGCTTAGCTTATCTGGTGCTGGATCTGGGTTGAACTTTGGTGGTGTGTGTTGTGTGTCTTTGCTGATCGCTTTTATTATGTTTCTCTATCTTATTGTGTGTCTTTGCTAATCGCTTTTATTTTGTTTCTCTACCTTATTCCATGTTTTTGCTAATCGCTTTTATTTTGTTTCTCTACCTTATTGCGTGTCTTTGCTATATATTTTAATCATATACACTCTGTGTCTTTGATCATATTTTCTATACCCCAGTATAAGAAAGTATTGTTTGTCTGAAAATTTACAAAGATTTCGACTATTTGTTATAAATTGAGTATAAGAAGGTATTATTTGTTTGGAAATTTACAAAGATTTCGATTATTTCTTGTAATTTGGGTATAGGAAAAAAAATTAAAAACGTTTTAATTCACATGTAAGCTTTCCTGAACCATATTTCATATACCCCCAGTATAAGAAAGTATTATTTGTTTGAAAATTTTAAAAGGTTTCAACAACTTGTTATAACTTGAGTATAGGGAAAAATTGAATAATAATAATGAGAAGCATTCATAGAGTTAGGAGAAAGTATTAATTGTTTGAAATCTTTGTAGATTTCGACTACTTGCCATAATTTGGGGTATAGGGAAAAAATTGGAAATGCTATATTTTTTTAAAGAAACCACAATCTGATCTATGTTTTTCTATTAATCATAATCTTATCAAACGGAAATCGAATAAAGAACTAAAAAAACTAAACACAATAGTTCTCATTCAAAAATTTAATCTTGAAGAATATTATTGCTAAATAAACAACAATCTGCTTTCTGTTTACTTTTTTAATATATACAGATTATTTTGCGGACCACACGTATTTTTCATTTTTAAGATTTATATGAATTATTGTAGCGATACTGGATAAAGAACAGATATCATGCAAAGATTAAAAAAAAGTCATGTGTGCTGTGCACACGGTAGAAGTGAAACCTTCGGAAAACTAAACAGTCAGAGAGAATGAGACGAATACAGTATCAGGGGTGGGATAGTTATAGGGTTTATTTATTAAAATATTGGTATCTAGTTTTAAAGTTATTTTACATTTTATTATTCATACTCTTTGTTTTCAATTTCAATAAATGACACGAGTGCCTTATGATAACTAAAGTGTGAAATGAAGGCTTTGGTTTGGATTTGATCAATATATTTTTGAAATACAGCGTCAATTACTGTTTTCGATCTTGTTGTCGATTCAGTGCAACTACTGCACATTTTTAAATTTAATTTGGTGTTGAGAAACTCAACTCAATCAAAGCGAGCGCTGTATCCAATGCAAAATTAACATTAAAATCCCCACTTAAAATCATCGGAATTTTATTGTAATCTTTTTCAAGAATCCGCGATATTTCTGGTGTGTACTTTAGCAAATTCTCGTGGATGAATTCAATAATTGTATTTATTGATTGGTTGGGAGAAATGTAAATTGCCACAATTATAACTGATTTATTTTGGTCCAATCTGCTTTCACAAGCAGATATTTTGCCCACTTGAGAAAGCTGAACAGACGATGATTCTAGTTATTGTACATTGAGATCTATTTGTGGACAACGCGGGCTGTCATTTATATAATTATGGTATATTGCAACTCGGCCTCCCTCATATATTTTCTTTTATATTGAACAACAATATCAAAATTTGGAATGTCTACAACAAGTTCATTTTTCATCCACATCTCGGTAAGAATTAGGAAATTCGACGACCATGGTATTCTGTCTAATTGAAGATCCTGTAAATGAGCTCGTAAATTTTTTGTGGCATTAGTTTTCGGCACACTTGGAAAATGTTTTATTAAAGAGCCGTCCAAACGCACAGTTTTTTACTTAGTTTTGCCTGCGCAAATCTTATTTGCGGACAGCTTTTTATTCAGTTTCGCCTGCGCAAATCTGATTTGCGCATGCAAAACTGAGCGTCTAGACAAGTCACAGGTCGTTTGCGCAGGCAAAAGTGCGGCCTGTGCAATTTCAGATCGTGTCTGAAAAATAACTAATAACTAAGAAGCTCCAAACAAAACTGCGTAAAAAACATGGAAAAGACGGTACCTTGCGGATACAAAATTTGCGCAGGCTTTCCCACAGGAAAACTGCGCAAACTACGACTGAGCAAAAGGACTGAGCGTCTGGACCGTGCTTTAAAACGATAAAATATTCACAAAACGATACACATGAACAATACACGATGCTAGCTACGAAACATGAAATGAATACTTTGGTCTGTATATGATCAAAATCTTTTTATGAAGCAACGAACAAGGAGGAGACGAAGATAATAGGAAACACGGCGCTCAGAAATCAGAATAATAAGACAAAATTTCAGAACAAATTCTTTTTCTGAAATAACTGGCCATATTTCTCTGCAAAATTTTTTTATGCAAAATTTTTGTTGTTATGAATTCTGATCGACTGGTATTTCATCTTGGCAAAAAAGTGTCGCTTTTTTAGCGTTTCATCGAGTTTCAAATCACTTCGAACGCGACTAAAGAAGTTTTCACTTCAAAAATGCTAACATCAACAAATATTTTATTTAAATGATTGGAACCGAGCAGTATTTGAAACCGCTCCAGTGTTTGGAACCGTCTGTCTTCTTTTACTAGTATTCGTTGAGCTATAAAGAAGATTTTCAAAACATTAATTTAATTACCACAGTTTCTGTCTAACACTTTGTCTCTATTCTGGTATATTTCTCTAGTTCACTTCTTAAACATATAATTTGCAAAAACACGCCCCTCCACAAAAATTATGTAAACCATATGAATGTGTGCGTATACACCTAATTCTGTTTTTACGCGATAGATATGTTCCTCGAAAAGCATTGTAAAAAAAATATGCAGTACATATCTATATAAAAGTGAAGGATTGGTTCTACATTTGAAAATTAACTAAAATAATGTCATTAAAATATACAGATTTATCGTTTTTTAGGTAAATTACACTATCTTCTCTTTTAAAAAATAGCTAATTTTATACAATATTATAGTGAATAAAAAAGAAAGTGTGTTTAATCGCGTAAAGAAGGAACTAAATAATTCTTTGAAATCGCGTAAAAAAATGTCGCGTAAAAACAGAGTTAGGTGTATATTTTGAATTGAAGGAATATATTTATTACAAAGCCTTCTACTACCTTCGGTGTGAAAATTTCAATATTTTCCCTTTTCATTTTCAATAATGTATTAAGTTTCGTATTTTATTTATTAGTTTTAGCTGTATATTTTCTTGAGATGTCATCAAACACATTATTAACAAAACAATTCCAAGTAAACATTTCACACTGCATTAAATCCGTTATGATAATTAAATTTAAATTGTACAAATTAAGTTCAATACATGATAATTTGGAATAATGAAACTTTAATTCCAAATTTAACCATAACTTTTTTCCTTCTTCCAACACTTTATTAGTTCTCGAATTATGTATTGTACATCTGATTTTAATGAAATTTGGAAAAACTTTATTCTTTATACAATCTTTCAAAAATTTAATATCTGTCGTTATGTTTTGTACTTTTCCTCTCAGTCGAGCGTATTTGTTCATATTGAGCTTGGTAGCCATTTCAATAATTTAATATTATGAACCCGTGTAATCTGCTTATATATAAATAAAACTTAGATCCCTTTATTGATTTCACTATTTAAAAAACAAATAATAAATAATTTAATTTTTATTTTAAATTATATTTATTTTAATGTATACGTATTTCGAGATATTATATATCTTATCATCAGTAATTATGACTTAATAAAATACAATATTTTTGGCAGATATTAAAAAATTAAAAAATATTTTTTCAGGTAAAATGTTCAAAAAAGAAAAAAATTTTAATAAAATATTATTACTTTTAATGTAAAATATTGAAATATTAAAAATCATTTAAAAATTTTGAAATAAAATTTAAACCATTTTGAAAAGATATGAATCAATGTTTCCATTATCCTTATTCATAGCATGTAAACTATTATGGATAAAATAACTTTCAAAAACATCCAATTTTTGTTCTTTGATTACATGTTTTATTAAAGTGTACTTATCTTTAGATAGGTTATGGTTCGTGCTGATAACATGTGAAGCAATTGCCGATTTGTTTAGTTCATTGTTTTTTATGTATCTTATATGTTCTTTGAATAGAACGTCTAATTTTCTTTTCGTTTGGCCAATGTAAACTTCATCACAATCGTCACATGCAACTTTATAGATGCCTGATTTCTCCGATTCTATACTTTTATCTTTTGTTGTAACAGGATAATTTTTAATTTTATTTTGATTTGAAAAAACTAAATGCATCTTATATTTTTTAAAAAACTTCTTTAATTTATTTGTAATTTCGGGAACGTAAGGCATACAAACTCCTTTGACATCATTGGGTATTGCAACATTTGTGTGTTTTGTAAAGAAAGTAGTCAAATTTGAATTGTTTACACATCGGGCATGTTTTCTATTTAATTGGTCAATGTCATCAATACTATAACCATTGATATTTGCTATTTCTTTAATATATTTATATTCTTTTTCATAGTTGGAAATTAATAGTGGTAGTTTACACAATCGATGAACCAATGAATAGAGCGCTTCCATCCTATGTTGTATTGGGCAATGAGAATCACTTGTTATGTATCTCATTGTGCTTGTTGGTTTATGAAACACTGCGAATACGATCTTATTGGTTAACCGAGTTAACTCCAAATCCAAAAAGGAAATTTTGTAGTTGTTTTCTATCTCAATTGTAAAATTTATGGTATCGAATTGATGTCTCAATAAATGTGTTTATTTTAGAAAAACAAAAGAAATTTAAAACTTTGCCAATTTGTTTATCTAAGCAAAAAAGAAATAGACATGTTATCCTTTTGATGATTAAAAATAACTATGAAGAAAATCAAGATGATAATGATAATAATCACGAATATAATGAAGCTGATGATGATGATGATGATGATGATGATATTTATCATTTTTGTTGGATAAAAAGTTTATCACGTCTTTGTTCTAATCAATTATCTAAAAATAGAGCAGTTAAATATATATGTGATAGGTGTCTTTGTTACTTTCATTCCATCGAAAAACTAAATAATCATATTATTGATTGTGAAAAACAAAATAATTTTAAAGTGGTGCTTCCTAATGAAGAAAATAAGTGGCTATCATTTAAAAATTATAAATATGCAGAGTATGTACCATTCTGTGTTTATGCCGATTTAAAATCGATATTAAAACCATGTACATCTGATGATATAAACAATACAAAAAAAATTCAACAACATGAAGTATATAATATAGGATATTATTTGCATTGTTCATATGACAAGAGTTTGTCATATTATAAATCATATCGCAATACAGATTGTTGTGTATGGTTTGTTGCAGAATTACAACAAATTGTTGAACGCATACAAAATATACTTAATACTATAATTCCAATGAATATAAATTTTACAGAAAGTGAAATGGAGCAACAAATGTTTGGAAACTGCCACATATATGCTTTTTGATTTAAATGAGCAACATGTACGATATCATTGTCATTTAACTGGAAAATAAAGAGGACCAGCTCATGTATCATGCAAATTAAACTATAAACATACGTTTACAAGTCCTGTAATATTTCACAATTTATCTGGATATTATGCACACTTTATTATTAAAGAAGTTGCAACAGCATTTGAAAGAGAAATTAAACTTTTACCAATTAATAAAGAGAAATACATATCATTTACAAAATATTTAAATGTTGGAAAGAACAAAACCATAGAATTAAGATTTATTGATTCTTTTCGTTTCATGAATGCAGCACTAAAGACATTAACATCATATTTAACCAATGATGATTTCATAATTAGCAAAGAACAATGGAGAGATTTAAATGAAACACAATTTCATTTGATAACAAGGAAAGGTGTATTTCCATATGGTTTGATCGATTCATGGGAGAAATTGAACTATAATGAACTACCATCGAAAACAAATTTTTATAATCAATTAACCGATTCACATATATCTGATAGTGATTATGAACATGCACGAAAAGTATGGGAAATGTTTCATATTAATACATTAGGACAATATTCTGATTTATACTTAAAAACAGATGTGCTTCTTTTAGCTGACGTTTTTGAAAATTTTCAAAGTGGATGTATGAAAACATACGGTTTGGATCCCGCTCATTATTACACAACACCAGGTTATACTTGGGATGCCATGCTTAAATGTACACGTGTAAAATTGGAATTGTTAAACTGTTTTTATTTCAATAATTCCAGCTATTTCAATTTCCTTTTTTTATTAAATCTTGTCTAAAACCTTCTATAGCTTCTTCAACGGTTACTAGTTTTGTGGTGGTTGTTGTTGGCCGACTTTCTGATATTATTAAATCATGACTTGGATTGGACTTTGGTGGTGTGTTTGATGCTGTGTGTTGTGTGTGTATACGCTAAGCTTTGCTGTGTATCTTTGCTGTGTGTCTTTGCTAATCGCGTTTATTTTATTTTATACCCCATTACATGTCTTTGCTTAATATATTTTTGGTCATATACACTGTGTGTCTTTGCTAATATTATTTTTTCATCATATTTCAAAGCTTTACTTCACATGTAAGCTTTCCTGGATCATATTTCGTATACTCCATTATAAGAAGATATTATTTGTTTGAACATTTTCAAAGATTTCGACTACTTGCCATAACTTGGGGTATAGGGAAAAAATTGGATACACTATATTTTTTAAAGCAAACCATAATCTGATTTACGTCTTCTATTAATCATAATCTTATCAAATGTAAGAAAGTCTTATTGGTTTTTCTGCCGATTATTAAAATAACAAACAATTCTTTGTAAAATTGGGGTCGAATGATATTTTGAGACACTTTTGAATTCCTACTTTAATAATTTTTACATTTATTATACGATAATATATTTGGAAAGTGTAGTTATCAAATTATAAAAGTAATTGATTAATTAAAAACGAATTGTTTTATTTAAATGTTTTGTTCAATAGATTTAGGGGCACATGCACTCAAATTATGTTAAAAAAATCAAAACAATGCTTAACGAAAAAATGACAAAAAACCTCTATATAAAATATAATTTTCAGATAATTACATTTCATTTTCTTTCGTATAATTCCATTATCAGAGAATCTCATTCTGTAAATTTTTTCACAATGGTTTTTATTCAAAATTGGCTCCAATATATCGCCTGTTATGTCAACACGATGTTTAAATCGGAATCGATCAAGTGGATAAAACTCCCAATAACGTTTTCTTGCAGCTCGATACGCAAAATTCCATGCATGTATTATATGAATTTCTGGTATTAGATTAAAATGAACCTTGTTTTTGACAGTCAACACCGGAATTACCCGAGAAGGAGAATAATCACTCATAATAAAAACAGTAGTTTTATTATTATATTCACTAGTTTTTGAATTGATTTTCTAAAATGGAATGATTCACTTCCAACAATTGGTATTATTATTATATAAAGAAAGATGAAGAAGTTATCTAACCGCTTAAAAAAGCCTAACTATAAAAATAAGAAAAATGATAAATAAGGATTATTAGTGATGTGAATCAAATTTTCAAGCCATGAAATAATTTAATATATATATATATATATATTTTCCGTGTGATATAGAAAGGGATTTGATACCTTCATAATACTATAAATATAAATGTTTTCTTTAAGAGCAGTTCATATACAGCGTTCACCTGAACATAAACAGATCAGTTTAAATTAGTACAGATCCTGTTTAAGACCTGTTAAAGAGAAATACGGGGCGGTTTAAAAGCAGTAAATCAACCGGAAATAAGGCGTTGATAAAGAACATTTTAAAGGCACGTAATGCCATTAGAAAAAAATATGGGGCTTTAAAATCAGTTTAAATTAGTACAGATCTGGTTTAAGAACTGTTAAAGAGAAATATAGGGCGTGCAGTTGATAAAAAACATTGATAAAGATAGCCTTTTCTATGAAGGGTGATATAGAAATTGATTTGATACTTTCATAATACTAATAATAATAAATATTGTTGCGTGCTACCCCTTTCGTTCGATGTTATGAAAATGATAACACTTTTTATTTATGTGAATTTAGTGTATAAACTTTATTTATAATTATTTCTGCGTTAACAATTATTCTTAAAAAATATTTGTCCATCAATAATTAATTATTACAATTAATTTATCACAGATTTAAAAATACACAATCACTATTTCCAATAATTAATCACTATTTTTACTCTTAGATTCAAAGTTACTGTGTACTGAGATACACAACACTTCACTTTTTGGTTTAAACTGATCCCAGACCCGATCCTCGGCTGCTTTTTATAGCAAATTAGTGTGCCTCTGGTAACTACAAGAAAAATCTCGATTCTCGCTGGTTCTTTACATTATGTAGCAACACTCTTGAATGATCTCAAATGAAAACATTGTTTTGTTTATGACATTTCAAATACGGAGAAATGTCATTGTTATTGTTAGACAAAAATAGAGTGTTGTGTTTTTCTGGAAGCATTCTAATTTCTTTTTCATAAATAAAGATAATAGAATGCTTCCAGCAATTTTTAGTGCTGTGCAATAAAGTGTAGTGCACTACCCCCTCCTTAAATCTGTTCATCCCGAACAGAATCTTCTGAATTCATCCCCTGATATTTTGCTAGCCGATTTAAATGAACCACTTTCATTTTAGCCCTTGGAGATCTTCGAATGCGATATACGACGTCATTTGTACTTTTTATGACGGTATATAGACCCTCCCATTTTGACATAAATTTAGGTGACATTCCCTTTTTTCGTTGTGGATTGTAAAGCCATACCAAGTCACCATCTTGGAATCCACAGCTGTTCCTAGCAATATCGTACCTTATCTCCATCCGATCGCTAGCAATTTTTATTCGATCCCTTGTTAGGTGATATATCTCGTCTAGACGATCCCTCAATTTATCGGTGTAGTTACTAACTTCCATTTTGTCACATTCGGGTCTACCAAACATTATATCCACAGGAAGCCGTATATTGCGTCCGAACAATATTTCCGATGGAGTATGTTTTGTGCTGTCGTGGTCTGCAGTTCTATATGCCATTGGGAACAACGGAATGCGTTTGTCCTATTCACTTTGGTCTGATGTTACCACCTGTGATAAATGTTCTTCCAGAGTTCGGTTGAAACGTTCCACCATACCATCAGATTGCGGGCGCAGGGATATTGTTCTTGTTTTATGTATTCCCAGCAATTGGCATATTTCCAGTTACAGTTGACTCGAAGTTCCGCCCTTGGTCCGAGTGTAGTTCTAGTGTATCGTACTTTTGCTAATGTTTTGTTGACTCCGAGATGTCCCCCTGAAGTCCCACCATGCACTTCACCAAGTACCTCATGTTCTTTCGACTTGGGCACAATTAACTGCATTAGTGTATCTCTACCATCAGAAGATTCCCATCTTCCACTGAGAACGCCATTTTCTATTTCCAGCGAATAGCTCTTCGTGGTACTACTATAAGCTGCAATATCGCTCCGTCCCGGATGCTGATCTTGTTCTTTCCACTCAAGGATTGGTCTAATATCTTCGTCCTTTAGCTGTTCATTTCTGATACTAGTTTCGTCATCATTACCTATTCTTGTTGTCTTCACCATTACTACTTCCTTCTCATCTAGCCTACCACAGTGTTTACAATTCTCACCGCATGATCTTCTAGATAAAGCGTCAGCATTAACATGCGATGTCCCCTTTCTATATTCTGTTTAGAAGTGGTACCCATGTAGTCGCTCAATCCATCTTGCCACTTGACCTTCTGGATTCTTAAATTGTAGCAACCATTTAAGTGCCCCATGGTGGGTTCGAGGTTGGAACTCCTGCTCGTAGAGGTGTTTGTTGAAATGCCTGACAGTTTCAACTACTGCCAAGACTTCTTTCCGAGTGAGACAGTAGTTTACCTCTTGTTTGGAAAGTTTCCTACTGAAGTATGCGATGATTTTTTCTTTACCTTCGACCCGTTGGGATATTACGATATTCCGATATTGCTAGCATCCGTATCCAGTATAAATCTTTCCCCAAATTTTGGATACGCCAATATCGGAGCAGAACATAATAGATGTTTCAACTCCTCGAAAGCTGACTGGCATTCTCAGGTCCACTGGTATGGTTTTCCTTTATCCGTTAGCTTGTGTAGATAACCGGCTATATTAGCAAAATTCTTTATGAAACGTCGGTAATAAGTACACAAGCCTAAGTATGACCGGATTTCATGCTTTTGGTACTGGCCATTGTTGAACTGCTTTTATTTTGTCTTCCTCGGCGGAGAGTCCCTCAGCAGACACAACAAGTCCTAAGTATTTCACCTCGTGTTGAAATAGTTCGCACTTCTTCGGACTTAACTTTAAATTACGTTCATATACTTCTCGTAATCGCTGGAGATGTTCATCAAATGTTTTTCCGATTACGATGATGTCGTCCAAGTATACAAGGCACGTTTTCCATATTAGCCCCGTAGGGCACATTCCATCAGTCGCTCTAATGTTGCCGGTGCATTACATAATCCAAATGGCATCACTGTGAATGGCCATAGGCCTGTTCCTACTGTGAACGTTGTCTTTTCTCTGTCTTCCGGTTCTATTCCAACTTGCCAAAAGCCACTTTTTAAATCAAGTGTTGAAAACCAAGTTGCTCCTGAGAGTGTATCTAATGTGTCATCTATGCGGGGAAGAGGGTAACTGTCCTTCTTAGTTACGTCATTCAGTCTTCGGTAATCTACGCAAAATCCTGTAATCCCATCCTTTTTCCGTACTAGGACTACCGGAGATGCCCATGGACTGTTTGATGGTTCAGTTACTCCCTCCTGATGCATTTCCTCGATCATGTCAGCAACCTCTGTTTGTTTGGCTAATGATAGTCTCCTTGGTGGTTGACAAATAGGATCTGCATTGCCGGTATTGATTCTATGTTTCACTTGATCCATTCGTCCAAATTCCCCTTTACTGCATACGAAGACTTCTTCAAACTCCTTCAATAAATCTGTACCTTTAATTGCTTCCGACTCTGATACTCTTGTAGTGATATCAGAGCCAAGTGGTTTCAAAGCTTCCGGAAGAACCCGTTCCTCCCGTTGAGTTTCTTTGTCTCTGCAGTCCTCATTTGTTATTGACGAAATCCCCTCAGCACTGCCGACAATGGTTCCCTTTTTCAATTTTTTTGTTGATTTTTGAAAAGTTCGCCACTCTAACTGGAATTGTCCCTTTCTCGTTCACTTTTACAATTGTTCGCGCTATCATTAGTCCATCCTTTAAGTTTTGACTGTCAGGTTCTATAATTTGTGTTGCTAGCCTCCCAGTACCATTGACCAGTCTCGCCTCTACAATAGCTTCAGTATTTGCCGCAATTGTTTGGTCTTGTAGAATTTCTACTTTGGCACTGGAACCTGCTTCCTCCAACGTTAGCGAGAAATCAATATTTCCACATGGCTGAACTTCCCCTTCAACATTCACACTCACTCCATTCTTTTTCATGAAGTCCAGGCCCACGATACAATCGTCCATTATATCACCTACCAAAAATATATACCGGAACACCTACCCATCTAGCTCCAATGCTAGATCGACTTCGCCAAGAATCAGAGATGATTCACCCGTAACAGTTTGAAGCACGCTGTTACTGCTTTCACTGATGTGTTTTTGATTGATGAGTTTCTTGTTAATGATGGATTTACTTGCGCCTGTATTTATGATAATTCTGCATTGATGACCAGCAATTACACCCTGTACCGTTAGACTGTTGTTGTTGTGTTGCATAAGTGAGACAGATACAACGAGGCTGGGGGCATTATTTTTCGGAGCTAACTTATCCCCCTTTATGTTAGCTCCTTTTCGTTTCCCGAACATTTTTGTTTTGTTGGTTGGTTCGGGCACTTATGTTGAATATGCCCCTCTTTTCCGCAGCTCCAGCATGTGATTTTCCTGCGCATATTTCTATCCACTCCTTTCTGGATTGGCCGCAGTATTTCTTTTCTTATCTGCTCCGTGAGGTCCTTAATATCCAGTTGCGGCGACCCCTCAGAAAATGTAGCAACCCTGAACCGTGGGACTGATCTCGTGGCTTTCTTCGCACCTTCCAATGTTAAAGCAAATGCCAATATTTCTTGTAGCGTTCGCTTTCCGCTAACCCGCACGCCATTTTGCATGTCCGTGTCTCTAATGGCGCTGAGGAATCTTTCACCTGCTAGCTCGCACCGCATGTTCACAGGGTAATCAGGATAGGACGTATACACCAGACGTTCGATCTCCGCTGCTAATTCCTGGAGCGTTTCCCCAGATTTCTGCGTCCTGTTGATGAGTTCGATCCTGTATACATCCTTCATATGGTTGTCCCCAAACCGATTGTCCAACTGCATTACAATGTAATTGTAATCTTTCTCATTTTCCGGTGAGATCGTCCGCAACAAATCTGCCGAGTTATCCTGTAGAGCCAGAATTAATGCTGTGGCTTTTTCTTTATTGGACCAGCCATTCGCACGCGCAGCCGCTTTAAACTGTCGTTTGTACACCCGCCATGAAGTTTGTCCGTCAAATATTGGTGGCTTCATCCTTCTACCCGATGACTCAACATTTGGTTTATTTTCTTTGATGTCAGCCGTTTTTGCTTCTATTTCTGCCACTTTTTGTTCCAATTTCTGGTCCAATTTTTGTTCCACACTGTTGACTTCGGTAGTTATTTTGTTCTCTAGGTCTGTAGTATTGCTTTTCATTTTATCTTCCAAGCTCGCAATACTGGATTCCACCTGAGTTTTCAAATTGCCCATACTGGACTCCATTTTGATTTCCAGTCCAGAAACGCTCGACTTAATTTCGCTTTCAAGACTAGATTTCATTTCATTCTGCATGTCACATACATTTGCAATCTTACTTTCAAGACATGCAGAAGTCGAATCTATTTTACTTTGTAAACTCGAAGCAGTTGAAACCATTTTATTCATCAGCATGGTTATATACTTTTCAAGCTTATCACTTTCCGTTGATTTTGCACCCTCTTCGTTATTGATTTCTTTGTGAGATTCTGAATAAGGCAAAACGCCTTATTCAGAATCTCACTGAAATCGAACTTGCTACTGTCTAGATCTTTCGCTGTACATTCCTCCATTATTCTCATCTTTTTCTCTGCTTTATTTCCAGCGAAAGATAAATTCCACGCACGCAGAACTGTGGAAAGTTCTGCTGAATTCAAACCGTCTAATAGTTTGTTTTCCATTGCTCAAATATTTTTAATTGTTTACTTAACACGAAATTCTTATGTCCCACCGAAACTTCTCGCACAGTATCCTAATTTCACGAAATTTCTCGTACCATCGAAATTTTTCACGATACACGAAATATAATCTCAAATTTCGCACAATCGAAATTTGTATACAATACACACAAAAGTCCACAAAAATTTCTTGTACGCCCCTGAAATTGCTCGCACCGTTGAAATTATTATACACTCACTGAAATAACGAATTTCTTCGAAATAGAAGTTTTTAGTACAATTTCGAATTTTCTTGCAGAAGTTTCTAGTTTAATTTCGAAATTTCACGCAGAAATTTTTGCACAATTGTCTTTTCCGCACTGATTCACAATAAGTAATCTCACTTCTGACACCGCTGTTGCGTGCTATCCCTTTGGTTCGATGTTATGAAAATGATAACACTTTTTATTTATGTGAATTTAGTGTATAAACTTTATTTATAACTATTTGAATGAAGTAAAAACTGAATTGAAGAAAGAAGCATTTGAAGCAGATGATTTTTCACCAGTGATTGAAGAAGCTGCACAAAGAGTTATTGATTCTCCACAAGGTGTTAAAATTTTTCAACACTATATTGATAAAGAAAGTATTAGTGTTTTACTTGCTAAGTATTTGAAAAAATATACAACTGAAAAGTCTCAAATTGATCAGAGATATGGAATTTATTATGATAATGAAAGTTATAATTGGAAAATTGGTAACTGGGATATAACAATTGACAATGATAATTTATTTATTAAAGGAAAAAGCTATGAAGGCTTATATGAGCTCATTTTTATGAAGGAACCAAATTCATCTTTATATACGACTAGCGGCCCGTCCCGGCTTCGCACGGGTGGACATTTATTTTTTAAACATTTCGGGATAAACGTAGAGTAAACGTGTCTTTTTGCAGGACTTTATTTACATTTTTGTACATTTTTATTTTATGGCTTAGTAATTTAATTTTGTAGATATTCACTTTTTTACATTTTTTTTAAACATTTTGAGATAAACGCCAAACAAAGACTTCAATCTTTATACTAATTCTCATTGAAGTCGAAATAGCAACATAACATTTTTTGTTTGTATTTTTTACAATGTTTTACATTTTTATCCGTATAGATACTCGCTAAAATCTATTTTTCGATGTATTATATAATTCTTAATGCCTTTGGCTTTTTTAATATCATTACATCCATCAGTTTTGATACTATACATTTTAGATCTTAATCCAATAAAATCTGTCATTATTTTCCCATTCATTTCATCTTTCATTAAACTAATCATTTTCTTATTAACACAAGGTAAACCGAATTGATTGTTTTCATTGTAATCACTAGCATCAAAATATTTGATATTATTTTGCATTACTTCATATATATTTTCCTGCTTTATTTCATAAATTAGCGAATCTGTGTCAGTATAAAAGAATTTACACTTTTCTTTTAATTTATTTTGCATAAAATTATAATGAAAATCATATATACAAATTTTTGATATATCTAATATTGCCATTCCTATATTTAATGGTTTATTAAATAACACTTCAGTTTTATTTAATTCAGTGGCAACAAGATTTTCATCGAAAATTGATACATTTTTAAAATTCGGTTTAGCTAATAACACTTTGGCACCATATCGACCTTACCATTTTGTCACTAATTTAATGTTGCTATAATTTCGAACATTTTCCATAGTTTTCCCATACACAGCATTGTTCAACATCTATATAAATAAAATCGTATCTGTACGTTTGTACAAAATCGATAATCTCCGAAAATCCTTGATGGATTGACTAGAAATTTTTATAGAATATTCCTTAGGAATATGAGCTGGTTCTTACATACTTTTTATTTACCTATGTTGCACCTGAGAGTTTTAAAAAGTCATTTAAAAAAGCGAGAAAACGTGATTACTCTTACTCACACGCGCATACATCAATATAGTATAATACCAAATCATAAGCTTACATTATAAAAAATACAGATGGGCGTAGTGGCGGCGTCAAAAATATTAATTCGGAGGGGCAACACTGTAAATGGGCTTAATGCTCATGTATTCTGCAACATCACAATTGCGAAAAATGTTTGCGATATTTATTCCAAAAAACAAGTTTCTCTTAAGCGTACAAAGTTAAATTATTCGCTTTGGATCCTCTTTATTGAAATGTTACGAGCAAATTATATCTCTACTAAATGGCGTAAAATTTTGTAAGCCCATAGCCGAAAGCCATTTCATGTCTCATTTTTTGGAAAACTTAAAGCCAAAGAAAAGGTATTTAGAATTGACAAGGCTGAATTTTCAAAATCTTCGACGAATTTTAAGAATTTCCCCCAGTTTCACCAAAAAAATTACTGTCACTGGTAGTTTTAATAAAAAAAAACGAGGGGTATTAGGCTACAATCTAGATTCAAAGATGATTCAAAAAACGAATTTTTTACTAATTTATGAATTAACATCATTTCTGTTGGATTAATTATAATTAAATGAAGCCTATAAAAACATTTTTTTGTACAGCAATAATGAAAATTCGCCTATTTGAGTACAAAATATATCAAACTTACGTGTGAAACGAAAATTTTTTCCCCTCCGAAAATTATAATACGAGCTAAAAAAGATATCGTAAAAAAAGGGTTTATGCCAAAAATCAAGTTTGTTTAAACATAAAAAATTAAATTTTGAAAACCCAAAGCCGAAAGACATTTAATACGTAGAGTCTCATTTTTTGGAAACCCTAAAACCAAAAAAGGCATTTAAAATTGACAATGCTGAATTTAATAAAATCTTAGATGAAATTTCCAACTTTGGACGATTTACAATACAAAAGCTCTTACTTCCTGGCCAATCGCTGGCGGATTGGCATGACATTACAGCACGTGCTTTCAAACAGAAGCTGAAATCTCTGATGGAATTCATGGTAAAAATGAAGTGTTTGGGTCTGTGCGCTGCTCGATGTACTCAGCGGAATGGCAAAAGAGGGGATTCCCAAACGTACATATACTAATCTGGATCTATAACAAAATCACTTCAAACGAAATCGACGATGTAATATGCGCTGAAATACCGATGTCGATAAGGATTTGCATGAAGTTGTGACGAAAAATATGATATATGTCCCTTGCGGTACACAGGTTACAGGAAACGATGTATATCCTTTATACAGAAGGAGATCAGCAGAAGATGGCAGTAAATTAGCAACCCTTGCATATTCGATGAAACTACGATAGGCAAACTCTGCATCCCAATCAAGATGAATGCTTCTTTCTTCGCACGCTGTTAATAAATGTGGCCGGTCCAACGTCTTTCCACCAATTGAGAATTGTGAACGGTGTTACACATGACACTTTCCGGAGCGCATGTCAATCTCTGAATTTATTGCAGAACGACCGACACTGGGATGTATGCATTAATGACGAGTGCAACACGTCACATCCAAATTAAATTTGTGCATTGTTTGCAATCATATTGACCGCCTGCTCTCATTCATCTGCAACAGAGTTATAGGAGAAATTTAAAACCCATATGGCTGAAGATATTTTCCGTCGAATATGTAAGGAAAATTCAAATATAAACATGGATTTCACAGCAGAAATCTACAACGTGTTGATAATGATTGAAGATTTGTGCTTAGAAATCGCGAACAAAGTTCTCAATCAATTGGGAATGCCATCACCGAATCGATCTGCTGTTACTTTGTTTGATGTAGAATTGGGTCGTGAACAAAATTATAACACGGGTGATGTTTTTTCCTATGTGCAATCAAATATTCCTAAGCTAACGTTTGAGCAAAAAGGCATTTACGATCAAATAATGCAAACTGTCAATAACGGAGTTGGAGAAATATTCTTTTTACATGCGCCAGGAGGAACTGGTAAAACGCTCCTAATTCGATTGATTCTGGCCACAATTCGATCCCAAAATGACATAGCCTTAGCTCTTACGACATTCGAAATAGCTCCGACATTGCTACCAGATGGAAGAACGGGTCATTCCGCTTTGAAATTGCCATTAAACATTCAATTCATTGAAAATCCCACATGCAACATTTCCAAAGCATCCGGCATGGGAAAAGTATTACAGAAATGCAAACTTATTGTTTGGGATGAATGCAGAATGGCGCATAAAAAATCGCCCGAGGCCATTGATCGATCATTGCAAGACTTACGTGCTAATATGAGACAATTTGGGAACGCATTAATATTGCTTGCAGGAGATTTTAGGCAAACATTACCTGTGATTCCTCGATCGACATCAGCGGACGAAATAAATGCTTGCCTGAAATACTGTACTTTGCGGCGACGCGTAAAGACGTTAAAATTGACTACAAATATGCGGGTCCAGTTGCAAAACGATCGGTCAGCAGAGATATTCTCACATCAATTGCTTGAAATTAGGAACGGAAAGGTGCCGGTTGATCTGACGTCAGGACAAATTTCATTGCCTCATAACTTCTGCAATTTAGTGACGTCAAAAGAAGAATTGGTTGAAAAGTATTTCTCAATATTCAAACCAATTACAAGAATCACGATTGGCTAAGTGAACGAACTATTCTTGCGGCCAAGAACAAAGACGTCTACGAACTTAACAATATTATTCAGTCTAACATTCAAAGCGAGGTGGTCACATACACGTCCGTCGACACTGTTGTGGAAGCAGATGAAGCGGTTAACTATCCAACAGAATTTTTGAATTCACTCGATCTGCCAGGTATGCCACCGCACGTACTGCAATTGAAAGTCGGTGTGCCAATTATCATGTTGCGAAATATCAACAAGCCAAAGCTTTGCAACGGCACGCGGTTTGCAGTAACAAAATTAATGAGCAACATCGTAGAAGCAACAATCTTGACAGGACCTATTAATGGTGAAGATGTCCTCATTCCTCGCATGCCTATGATTCCAACGGATATGCCATTTCAATTTAAGAGATTGCAATTCCCGATTCGATTGGCGTTTGCAATCACCATCAACAAGGCTCAGGGCCAATCTTTAAAATTGTGCGGTTCAGAACTAGAAATGGATTGCTTCTCACATAGACAATTATATGTTGCGTGTTCTGGAGTCGGCAAACCAGAAAATCTCTATATCTGCACAGAAAATGGAACAACAAAAAATTTTGTATAACCACAAGCATTGTGAAATTAAATACACGAGAAACGTGCGCTTTGTCTTTTCTTTTCCATTTAACCAGACTGAGCCACAGCAACGTGTGGTCGGGTACAGCTAGTTTTATAATAATTTTTTTCAAAATCATTTTTTGCGTTTTTTCCCATGTTAGTGTTTAAATCAATATTTCGTTTTAACCATGCTGATTGATTAAACTGAAGTGTTCAATGTATTTTTTTTTAAATAAGTCCTTGTGATAGACATTGCTTAAGATTACGATAATGTACTACATATTTTTCCAACGGATGTGACATTGCTAATAGTTTTTTTTGCTTAGATCCTGATGGAATACATTGCAAAGGACAGAAAGGTAAAGCTTTATGTTTATCATGTAAAATTTGTGGATATTCCAAATCTAGTTCCAGAATATAACCTATAAGCGAGTCATCTGTAATTTCAAGAACATCAATATTATTATTTCCCCATTTAAATCCTCCAGTTGGTAAATACTGCGACATAGCCCATCCGTATAAGTTGTTCACATCATAATATATTAAATAAATCGTTTCTGCATAGAATTGTAGTCAGACATATACTGATTATTTGCTTTACTATAACGATTAGAAAATTGGCTTAAACCACCACGAGTTCTGTTAACAATTCCAATTTTACACGTGTGTATTTAAGCGTGGCATCCCAAGTATAACCTGATGTTGTGTAATAACAAAAAAGATGGAAGACCTAGAATTGCAAAATCCAATCTCAGTATGGGAGCAGTTTGCCCCGAGAGTTTCATTAGTATTGAACGGTCAAAATTGAGAGTGTGTGTGTGATTTATCGCATTACCACCTCTTCAAAATAATTTGAATAAAATGATTAAATGGGACGCCTTTTTTATTCTGATATTCACCCAAAAAAATTCTAAATAATTATGAAGGACGAATCAAAACAGAGGTTAAAAAAAATGAACGTTGTGTATTCCTTACACAACGTTCATTTTGTTTCACCCTGTATAAGACCATATTTTTTAAATAAATTTTTTTTTTTTCGTTTTTGAAAACCAGCCATGCTCTTTTGTCGTTAATAGGTTCTTCAAAATGTTTCAGAAATTTTTGGAGGAATAAATCACAATAAAGATCGCGTCCCATTTAATCATTTCCTCCAATAAAAATCACACGTTCTACTATGATAACTTTAGGCATTTTTTTTACACACGGATAGGAAAACACAGCGTACACAAATTTTATATATGTTGGTTTCTCTGTTTAGTTACCCTGTGGTAATAATGAGCGGGATCCAAACCGTATGTTTTCATACATCCACTTTGAAAATTTTCAAAAACGTCAGCTAAAAGAAGCACATCTGTTTTTAAGTATAAATCAGAATATTGTCCTAATGTATTAATATGAAACATTTCCCATACTTTTCGTGCATGTTCATAATCACTATCAGATATATGTGAATCGGTTAATTGATTATAAAAATTTGTTTTCGATGGTAGTTTATTATAATTCAATTTCTTCCATGAATCGATAAAATCATATGGAAATACCTTTCCTTGTTATCAAATGAAATTGTGTTTCATTTAAATCTCTCCATTGTTCTTTGCTAATTATGAAATCATCATTGGTTAAATATGATGTTAATGTCTTTAGTGCTGCATTCATGAAACGAAAAGAATCAATAAATCTTAATTCTATGGTTTTGTTCTTTCCAACATTTAAATATTTTGTAAATGATATGTATTTCTCTTTATTAATTGGTAAAAGTTTAATTTCTCTTTCAAATGCTGTTGCAACTTCTTTAATAATAAAGTGTGCATAATATCCAGATAAATTGTGAAATATTACAGGAATTGTAATCGTATGTTTATAGTTTAATTTGCATGATACATGAGCTGGTCCTCTATATTTTCCAGTTAAATGACAATGATATCGTACACGTTGCTCATTTAAATCAAAAAGCATATATGTGGCAGTTTCCAAACATTTGTTGTTCCATTTCACTTTCTGTAAAATTTATATTCATTGAAATTATAGTATTAACTATATTTTGTACGCGTTCAACAATTTGTTGTAATTCTGCTGCAAACCATACACAACAATCTGTATTGCGATATGATTTATAATATGATAAACACTTATCATATGAAAAATGTAAATAATATCCTATACTATATAGCCACTTATTTTCTTCATTAGGAAGCACCACTTTACAATTATTTTGTTTTTCACAATCAATAATATGATTATTTAGTTTTTCGATGGAATGAAAGTAACAATTTAACTGCTCTATTTTTAGATAATTGATTAGAACAAAGACATGATAAATTTTTTATCCAACAAAAATGGTAAATATCATCATCATCATCATCATCATCAGCTTCATTATATTCGTGATTATTATCATTATCATCTTGATTTTCTTCATAGTTATTTTTAAGCATCAAAAGCATAACATATCTATTTCTTTTTTGCTTAGTTAAACAAATTGGCAAAGTTTAAAATTTCTTATGTTTTTCTAAAATAAACACATTTATGGAGACATTATTTTGTTGGTCAAATTTATTTATTTGATTCAAAGTCATAGGAAAATGAATGCCCGTTAAATCAAATACATTTAAATAAGTTGGATATGATGATACAAGATTTATACGCCTCTATGATGGATAAAGAGCTGATATCACTGCCCATGCAAAACACGCATTATCATAATTTTTTATGTTTATACAGGCATGTTTTAATTGCATTTCTTTTGGAAGCTTAATATATGATGATCCCCGAAATTGTTCAAACTTCTTAATATTGACTATTAGATGTATTATTGAACTTAATCCCCAACTACCTCGTTCTTGAAATTCTTCTAAATCTTTTAATATAGGTTGTTCAATATTTATATCGTACCATTCTTTTAAATTAGTAGTATTATCAATACTATTATATTTCGTATTGAAATGTTTCAATTCTTCTTTGATTTCTTCATTCTGTGTGACATAAAATTCACCATACAAAATTGCATTGACTTTAATTGTATGATGAATCTTTAAAACTTTTCTTATTTTTTGAATGACTAGGGAGCTCCGCCTCTGCTCGCTTCGCTCGCCAACCCCGAGTCCCGAAGTGGAATTCGAGTAGATTTTAGTTTTCTTGTAATGTAATGGTCAAAAATAAAGCATAATAGAGTAAGAAGCAAAAAAAGTATGTAACTGCTTTTGTGATTTATTTCACTGCTTCTTCAAATACAATGTTTTTTATGACCTTTTGTTCTAGCTTGCATTCTATTTTTATACCTCCTCTGCTTCTACATCGTGATAGAGCGACATACAGTTGACCATGTGACATTTTATATTTTCTCCCAATCATTCCAGGAAATATAAAATGAGTATACGTATAGTATAAATAATATAAATAATAGCAGATGTGATCATTTCTCCTCATTTTTAATAGGACAATATTTGTAAAAAAGACTCCGTGTAGATAGATTAATCATTCAGTTCTGATTTTATATTAACGAATCTGATCCAGTTTAGAAATTGAAATCGACGGTATGGTTAGCAAGAGATTGGGTTACTAAGACCAAGTGCTTGAGATCGAATCCCCGCCGGTGCCGAAATTTTTTTTTTTTTTTGTAGTTGTAAATTATTTATTAAGCTTTTTCTACTACAAAATTTATAAATGATGTTCCGGAAAAAACTTTTTTATTATAATTTTATTATTTTATTATTATTATAATAGATAGCTAATAGATAGATTTTCAGATATAAAATTTTTTATTCAGTACTGATTTGATATTAACGAATCTGACTTTCTTTAATAGTTGAAGTGAGTGGTATGGTTGCAAGAGATTGGTCTTAGTAAGACCAAGTGCTTGAGAACGAATTTCCGTCCGAGCCGAACAATTTTTTAAGCTTTTTCTACTACAAAATTTATAAATGATGTGCAGAAAAAACTTTTTTATATAATAGATAGATTATATTTGATGCTGCTTTTAAGAACAATTTAGGGTCGATATAATTAAAATTTGTTATTACACTACTCTGAATTCTTTTAGAAAAGCTGACTCAATATCTTTCCAACTAAGATTATTGAGATTATCTTCAGTTTGCAATATTCCTCCGCCTTGATGATAACATTTTTTCTTTATACTTATTAATTGTGCTAAACAATTCTCCAACTGCCGTTTCGAACTAGGAAATATATTAGCGTTCTTAAGATCATTTTTAATTTTTCTAATATTTAAGTCACACTCCTCAATTATATCCGGCGAAAAAATAGATTGTTTCAATTTATATTGAACTTTTTTTAAAACTTCACTATTACACATATTAATATTATTTTTAGACATTTTTCTTTGTTGTTAAATACCGTTACTTTGTTTCTGAAAATCACAAATCAAACTGAATATTCTGATTTAAAAAACACCTTATTTATATCTGTAAAAGAAGGAGAATGATTTCACAATTTTATGAAATTATATACATTGTCCTTCAATTCAAACTCTGTTTTTACGCGACATTTTTTACGCGATTTCAAAATAATTATTTAGTTCCTTCTTTACGCGATTTAACTGGATTTAACACACTTTTTTTTTTTTTTTTTAAAACTATAATATTGTATAAAATTAGCTATTTTTTAAAAGAGAAGATAGTGTAATTTACCTAAAAAACGATAAATCTGTATAATTTAATGACATTATTTTAGTTAATTTTCAAATGTAGAAGCAATCCCTCACTTTTATATAGATATGTACTGCATATTTTTTTTACAATGCTTTTCGAGGAACGTATCTATCGGGTAAAAACAGAATTAGATGTATACGCAAACATTCATATGGTTTACATAATTTTTGTGGAGGGGCGTGTTTTTGCAAATTATATGTTTGAGAAGTGAACTAGAGAAATATAGCAGAATAGGGACAAAGTGGGAAACAGAAACTGTAGTAATTAAATTAATGTTTTGAAAATTTTCTTTGTAGCTCATCAAATACTAGTAAAAGAAGAAAGACGGTTTCAAACACTGCTCGGTTCCAATCATTGAAATGAAATATTTTTTGATGTTAGCATTTTTTAATCTTTGCATGATATCTGCTCTTTATCCAGTATCGCTACAATAATTCATATAAATCTTAAAAATGAAAAATACGTGTGGTCCGCAAAATAATCTGTATATATTAAAAAAGTAAGGAAGAAATCAGATTGTTGTTTATTTAGAAATAATATTCTTTAAGATTAAATTTTTGAATGAGAACCATTGTGTTTAGTTTTTTTAGTTCTTTATTCGATTGCCGTTTGATAAGATTATGATTAATAGAAAAACATAGATCAGATTGTGGTTTGTTTAAAAAAATATAGAATTTTCAATTTTTTCCCTACACCCCAAATTATGGCAACTAGTCGAAATCTTTGTAAATTTCCAAACAAATAATACTTTCTTGAATTGCGGTATAGAGAATTGGGGTCAGCAAAGACACACTACGCGCCACCAAAATTCAACCCGAGTTCAGAACCCGACCAGAACCCTTCCAAATTTCCCCTACACTTACCAAAGACTCAAACCAAAGCATCTCGCCTAATTTTTAGCGAAGACTCAAACCAAAGCTCTTAGCAAAGATTTGAACCAGAATAGAGTAACGTAACATCCCCTATTACCGCACACTACCAAAACATAGGGTAAAGGAGAGCAGTTCGGCCATGGTCCGGAACTCATTTAGCTGCACTACTGCCGTGGAAGATTCATTAACAAAATTTGATGATAAAACGATGTTACCAGTGGGACTTTTTTTGAT
Organism: Xylophagus ater; assembly: GCA_963422695.1. Taxonomy (NCBI): domain Eukaryota; kingdom Metazoa; phylum Arthropoda; class Insecta; order Diptera; family Xylophagidae; genus Xylophagus; species Xylophagus ater. Next base: position 34,712,070 of record OY730479.1, read on the forward strand.
TGATTTGAAGAAAGTGCCGCCCTAGTTGGATGTTCTTTAATTGTAAGAAATTGATAATTGACACGGCAAGAGACGTTTTGGACCCGGCAAGACCCAAAAGTTATAGTGAACTAAAAGTAGTCCTGACGAACGAGTATGGAAAAAGTGTTTCGGTATTAAATTTGAGTTGAATATAGTATAGTCGATAGTACAGGGCAGAAATCTTTTTTGTATGAAGCTACATCAATCTCGCAGTTGAAGCAAAAAATGTCAATTTATGAGAAAAAATTGAAAGTGCTGATAAATAAAAGATTTGAGAGTAAATCAAAATCACAAGAAGAGGTCAATCCGAGAAAAAAGTGCTATAATTGTAATGAGAGTGGGCATACGTCAAATTATTGTCCAAACAGAGGAAATGGAACCAAGTGCTTCTCATGCGGCCAATTTGGACATATCTCGAAAGTGTGTCCAACAAAAAGAAAAAGTTGAGACATAAACATGATGCCGAAGACGAAAATGTGCATGAGATTATTAACTTCTTTGACGATGATAAAGTTCCCGTTATTGATGACCTGTGCGAATAAATTAAAGAACAAAACTCAAGTTGTCGATTTAACTTCAAACTACGCGCCGAATAAAGCCGATGTAAGTCGAATGCAAAAGAAGATTGTTGTTACGGATGATGATCCAGTATCAATGTATTCAAGAATAATAGCTCCAGTTAAGAAGGAACGTGTCGACCGACAGATTTACGATGATGAATGGGAAGATGATATTCCCGAAGAAGATGATGATGATGAAAATGATGGTTATAATATGAAAAGCGAATTTGGTAAAGACCAATCTGACAGAAATGCATTAGACGTTGATTCAGACGGAATTAAAGGTGCATTTGATAATAATGACGTTGGTGATAATAGCGCCGATGATGATGATAAAGTTGCTGGTGATCAAGTTGATGACGTCGTTAACAATGACGATGATGACGTTGATGACGTTGATGGTAATAGCGTTGATTATCATAAAGTTAGTGATGATGATGATAGATAATGATTGCGAAGAAGAATTTGTTGCATACAATGAAGAAACTCCAATTGAAAATGGCGTATTAATTGAATGTGAAGCGAATTATACAAAACTTGAAGATTATCAGAAGAATTTGGCTAAAGAAATTCGGAACAAACTGAAGATGACTGAAGCTAAATTACATACAGACGGTAGTAAAAAAGGTTTTGTGGCAATTTTGTTGCGAAGAAGGAATCCAGTTGCGAAGCGGTATCATTTTGTTAATTCTGTTCAAAGTTGTCCAAATTCAACATTTCAGAGAAGTGTTAGTAATATTGAAGTATTATTTGGAGTTACGATGAGAAAAGGAAGTGGTTATGAAGACCCAGTACGAGTCCTAGAAGAAGAAGCAGTGCAGACTTTTAAAGATGAACTAGAGTCTGATTGGGAAAAGCGCAAGAAAATTTTATATTTTGCGGTTTGGACCATTTGATGGAGGGGGTCCAACTTGACGTAATTCATCTGACGACTATATGAAGCCATGGGTATTTGAGAACTCATCGGAGATCGATGAGCTGTAGGATGGCCGTGTGGGAAAGAGATAAGAATTTTTGTGTATGGCGCGAGTGGGATGAGAGAGAATTTCTATAGCATTGTTATGTAAAAATCCTTTGAACCTTTTTACCTTGGCTCTTTCCGGAATCTAAATAGTTAAATATTGGGGTTTCGAAATACGTTGACGGAACTCACTTCCAGGTTGGTATGTTGTCCCGCATTAGTTTCGTTTTTTATTTCCTCAGATTTGTTTGAGGAAAAAGCTCTCTCAGAACTTTTTGTACGTTTGCCTGGGAGAGTATTGGGTTTTTGGGTGAAAATAATGAAAACAAACTTACTTTGTGTTTCTAGAGATAGTAGTATTTTATTTCTTGTATGAATGCGTCTCTTATATAATGTTTGTTTATTGTGTTTTACTGGAACAATTAAAATTCCTTTTGTTGTCACGATACAAATTCTTTAGATCTTTTTTTTTTTAATTTCTAGTTCACAATTTTCTCTTTAAAAATATCTTTAAAACACTTAAAAAACTTTTTGTTTAATTACTATATTATAACGGTTAGACAATTTCCAACTTAAAAAACTTTCTGTTTAATTACTATATTATAACGGTTAGACAATTTCCAACTTAAAAAACTTTTTATTTAATTACTATATTATAACGGTTAGACAATTTCCAACTTAAAAAACTTTTTGTTTAATTACTATATTATAACGGTTAGACAATTTCCAACTTAAAAAACTTTTTGTTTAATTACTAGCTTTTTGCTTTCTTTTTTGATTACCAATTACTATTACCCGTTCGCGCCTCGGTCAATAACTAAAAAAATAACTCACTGATAACTGCTCCCGGTTATCCGATATTTTAGAACTCTACGTGTATCCGATATTTTTTGAACTCCATTTTGATTATTCAAAGCAGCATTTTTATAGCTAGAAAATTACGTACTTTGTACCTAGTGTTCCAATTAAGTCACAGAAACGTTGCTGAGTTAAGCAACCGTCCTGATTTACTTTCGATTTGGAAACTTTCCATCAGTCATCAATTTCGAAATGCACCAAATGATGTTAATGCATTTCGCAATTGGTTATTTTCCGTTAATTTTATTGCTGATAGTGCAAAGTACAATTTTCGCTGAAGAAGTAAATAATGTTCCGAAACTTTTTAGTTTACAGAAAACATTATTGCTCTCAAAAATGTTGCGGAACATTTTTGGTTTACAACAACATTTGAGGTTTCAGAAACATATTAGTTTCGAGAAACATGCTGTTGCGAAGTGCGTTACTCTTTGGAAGATGTATGTAATGTTTTGTTACATAACATCATTCGTGTTTGGATTCATTCTTGTATAGTCTGAGGCCGTGTTCAAGTCGAAGAATTTTCTCTAACTATTAAATTTTGTTTTTTAATTTATTAACATATTTAAATAACTTTGTAATATTAATCCTAACTAATTAAATTGCCTAACAAACTTTAAAAACTTCTCAAATAATACATATGTATATATATGTAAATGTATATATGGATAATTTTTTTTTTTGGTTTAGTTCGACTGTAAGGCTTATGTAAAGAAAGAATTAAGCCATAATAAAAATGAAAATGCAGCAAGTTTTTCAGATTTGGGAGAAACTGGAATACGTTTAACGGCCATGGAACAATGCGTTCCCTGTATTTAACAAACACAATGTTTTGGCGTTAGACGAAATGTTCAATGTCCAGTGATATTGAAGTTAATGAACCTCATCTGGAATTTTTTGATGTTGTTCGCTATTACACACAGAAATTAAACATTTCATATTGGAAATTTAATAAGTTTGATTATTTAATTGAAAAGAATTTGGTTTAAACGCACTAAAAATTAGAAATTAAAAAAATGCAAATTTTTTCCCCTCAAAAATTGACAGTACGACCTAAAAACGCTGCTTCAGATACAGATATCGTAAAAACGATTTAATGCCTGCGCTTGCTTTGGGCTGTGAACGGCTCATGTATTTGTATAATCTAAGTGACTCGTACAACACGGATTCATATAGCACGGAACGTATCTACCGAGTTAATAGGGGGTTAACTGTACTAAAGAAATGCCAATGACTAATTCCCATTAAATTTTCAATGAATTTCTTGGTAAAAGACGGGTTTGATGGCATTTTTGGATATTCACGATATTCCGTATTGACCGACACATTACTTGTACCCCATAGGTTTTTTTCGTAATTCCATCATGCCACTTTCGTAAACTCTTCCGTTAAGTTTTTAGCCCACCCTAGCCCTATTGTAGTTAGTCCAAGCGGCTAGGCGTGCAATTTCCAGTTTTCTTTGTGCTTGTTGTGTTTGTGATATATCATCTTTATATATAAAACAAAGTCGTGTTAGTTACACCATTTATAACTCAAGAATGGCTGGACCGATTTTTATGATCTTTGGTTTGTTGGATTTGTCTCCGCCCCGAATGGCAGAATAACTATTAAAACATGGGAAAAATTCACGAAAAAAAAGTTGATGAAGAAAATTTATTTTCTCATACATTTTGTATGGAACGGCTTTTTTGAAATCTCGAGAACGGATTGACTGATTTCGATGAATTTTTTTGTTGTTCGTCTCGGCCTTGACAAGTTTCCTTGCGCATTGGAAAAGTAAGAAAATCACAAAAAGAAAGGAAAGAATATTCAAATATTTCGTTAGAAAGAATGAAGTAACCTATAAACCACAAATCTTTTATTTTACAACGTATTTCCTATAAGATAATTGTAGCAAGGGCTAGCATAAATAGTCTTATGGATTGTTGACTAAAGACAGAAGGAAACAAAGAAAGCAATCTGAGTTCTTTTTAAGTCAATTTGTGTAAACAAAAACCACGCATTTCCTTACACTTTTAGGCGCAAATATGATTTTCCCAACACTTTTCAAGTATTGGTGCATGTATAACAAGCATTTTTCATAAACACGTGTGTTTGTGTAAGTAGAAGAAATTTTTTTATTACGTGTATTTCAATTATTTTAAGTGTTAGTTCCTGTGTAAGTAGCCATTCTTATTATTTACAGACGTTTTGGAATTGCTTATTAAAGCTAAATTCAGATTTATCTCTGTTGCACTAACGTCATGAAATCTAAAAAAATGATAGATAGCTAAAAAGATGACGGCTTGAATTTATATGTTTTTACTGAGAAAAACCGCACATCCATTTTATTTAAAAATAGGGGCTGAAGCAAAATTGGCATATTTATACAAAAAAAGCTAGCTGTACAGTCGTGCGCCAAAAACATTTTTTCGAGCTTTCACCAATTTTCATTCAGTTTTCGACGGTTATTACATTTCAGTTTGTAATCGTAACAATTCGGCATCAAAGTGTTGTAAAGCAACACTTTGATTAAACAAACACTTCTGTCTTGCGGCAGAAAGTGCGTTTTATGGTATAGCAAAAAGGTAACTAGAAATTGCACGCCTATCTGCTTGCACTAGCTAGCTCGCCGGATGGGGTGGGTCGTTACCTTTTACCATATGCCGTCACGTACAAAGAATTTTTATGCGTGCAGAAAACAAAATTGTTTGGGCTAGCAAGAGGGCTGGAGATGTGAAAATAATAATTCACACCCTCTTAGGTCACTAGCGGAATGGGTAAAAATGTTTAAATTAAAATAGAAGAGAAATATTTGTGACTATTGTCACAAAGAAAGAAACGAGATGGTAAGATTTTTGAATAGGATAATTTTACATTGACAACCCACGAAACGGAATTCAATTAAAATGACAGACGGATAAAAAGAAGATTCAGAAGATGGGCCCATCCGAAGCAAATTGTTCAATTGGTGTCGGCAGATGTTATTGCCAACACCGGGGCCTTATCCCACCCAAAGGGCTACATACAACAAAATATCCCTTTGTGGATCGCATCCGGCCCTGGAAATACACCTGAAAAGTGCGACCCCCACAACCTAAACAAAAAAAAACATGGAAGCTGAAAACAAGAAAAATCTTACGCCCCCATCACACTCGGCCGTCACCGCTCACACCCGCCTGAAATTTAGCACTTCATTTTAACCAAAACAAAAAAAAAATCCAGGGGTGCACAACCTAAAGGGGAAACCGCACCGAAATTCAAAAAAAAAAACCAAAAGGCACTCGTTTTAAAATTTCAATTTTACATTTTTATTTAAAGCAAAAAAAACAAAAACTCAATAAATTTTGGATACGAAAAGCCAACCAAAAAAAAATGTTCCTCCAAAGAAAATGTAAATTAGAAAAGTTAATAAAATTGAAAAAAAAACTAAACAAAATCTAAAGAAATGATCTTAATCTCCAACAATATATTATATTTAAAAAAAACAATAATAAAAAAAAAAGAAACTTACAGTGGTTCCGCCGAGGCCTCTGCGTAACACCCTGTGCTGCAATTAAAAATTAACACACAAAAGAAAAAAAAATAGAGGAAAAAAAAAATTCCCACAAAATGATGTTATGATTGATGTTGTTTTTGGTACAATTGTAGATGCTCCTTTTTGGGTAAATTGTTGTTGCTTTGTTGGTTTCGGTGTTCGTATGTTGTTATGATTTGTATGATGTGACCTTTTTTTTTTTGTTATTTAATTGGTGCAAATTTATTTCTTTCTTCACTACGTCACGTGGAAAATTTTAGAAATTTCACCAAATCTGACTGAGGTGACAGAAATTATTTGTTGAAAGTGACATTTTAATTTTTAAAATTTTATTTTATGTTTTTGTGTTTAAATTAGTTTCTATGATTTTGTGTTATGTTAAATCCTATGTTTCGTTTCGTTTTGTACTTTGTGTATGTTTAGGTTTAATTTTAAAGCATGTGGTTTTTTCTTTATGTTAAATTAAATTATATGGTTTCCTGTTTGTATTTTTAGTTTTTTTAAGGTAAATTACTATATGTTTTCAAGTTTTTTAAATTAATATATATATATTCGATTTTCTTTTAACCTATGTGGGTTTCTATGTTTTAATTTAAAAATTCTATGCTTTGTTTCATTTTTCTTCTTTTTTTGTGTAAGTTTTAACGTTTTTAAGTTAACTTATATGGTTGTTTTAATTTTAATTGTAAATTATATTTATGTTTTAATTTGAATTTTTATGTGTTGTTCTTGATTATTTCAAAGTGAGTTGATATGTTATGCAGGTATGGTTTTAATTTTTTTTCACAAATTGTGTTCAACATAAAAAAAAACTGTACCACTCCAATTAATCAACACTACTTTTTCCACACAAGAAAATCATCACTAATAACTAATAAAAATGATATCATACAAGATTTTATGAAAACTTTATGAAAACTTAATTAAATTTTTCAAAAATCAAAAAAAAAACCATGAAAATAGAAAAAAAAACTCCGTCCTGATCTCTTCACTATCTCGATTCGACCTCTTTTTTTCATTTTCCAAATTCGACTCCCCAAAATCGCCCACCCAAATTTTCTTTCAAAAAAAACGGACCCGTTGGTTTCTCGACCTATAAAAAAATATACCCGTTGGTCTTTTCGAATAAAAAAACTTCTCAGTTGCAATTGTAAAAAAAAACACAAAAACAATGCTTCGTATTTTTCCCAATTGCAACTAACGTCTTTTTTTTTTAATTTAAACAAATTAAAAAAAAATGGATAATTGTAAAGCAATTCAATTTTGCTATCCGCTATTATTCTTTTAATAATAACCAAAATGCAGTGGTGGCAAAACCAAATTGCTCACGTTACAAGTTCGATTCAATTCATTCTCTTCAAACGATTTTTTCTGAAATTCATCGACGAAAATTGATTTTAAAGAGGTGGGTTCAGTTTTATAAAGTGCACATTGTGAAAGGTTATGTCGTTTGTCATTGGGCGCGCATCGACAATCAATCCAATCGGTAATTCGGACTGTGCGTTTGATTTTCCAAGCGGATTTGTTCGTAAGTCTGTGCAATTCTATTTTCGTTCGTGATTTTTAAACGGTAAGTTGCCTTCGAAGATATTCACTTTGTGAGGGTATCACATTTCTAATTGTGCGCGCATCGATAATTGTTTCATTATGTAATTTTGATTTGTGGGATTATTTTTCCAGTGTTATTTACAATGCTGCGGGTCAGGAAATCTAATCTTTTGCAAGGAATCCGTAATCCAATTAGACTTCGGAATACTACGAATCAATCCACTGCAGATGAACAAGAAATCGCACGAGAAGAGCGCCGTGATGGCCGACTTCGTGCTACACAAATACAAGAACAAAGAGAGGCAGAACGTCAAGCGGCTCAGTTGGCAGTAAGAAATCATCGAGCTTATCGCACAGATCAACAACGTGATAATCTTCGACTGAAAGGAAAGGTGAGGAAGTTCTCATTCCGAGAATTCCGATGATCCCAACCCATATGCCATTCGAGATTAAACGAATTCAATTTCCGATCAACAAATTACAAGGCCAATCCTTGAGTGTTTGTGGCCTGAATCTAGAAAATGAATGTTTCTCTCACGGTCAATATTACCAAAGTGTAACTATGATAAAGTGTGGAAAGCTAGCGAAGTAGCCAGAAAAAGCACGTGGAAATAAGTGGAAAAGAATAGGCAAGAGTACATACAGTATTCATAGGCAAAAACGTTTCATTCTCTCTCTTCCTGATGGAGAGAGAGAATGAAACGTTCTTAAGAAAACGCATGGAATCTTATAAATTACCCTTGGAATCTTAAATATGGGACCAAATCTTATAAATAAAAACACATACCAAAATAAAAAATTATCGCCAAATTTTTTTTGTGGTGTGTGTGCATTTATATATAAATTTCTGCCTGTGTTTCTTTGTTTTCAAATTACCCAAAAGCGAGAAATGGGATGTTTTTTTAAAAAAATGTTTCTCTTTCACCCATACGCAAAATTCTTAGTTCTATCTATGTCAGCAGTGGATAGGAAATTGTTGGAAAATGAACAGGCAAATTTTGAAAAACGGCGGTACGGTAAGGATAGGAAGTTTCACGAATTTATTATTAGTTACACTTTGATTTTACGTAGCATGTTCACGTGTCGGCAAACCATCCATTTTGGTCGTTCTCGCACATGATAAGAAAACGAAAAATGTTGCATATCATTAGCTGCTTCAATGAAAGGAGTCGACCAGGGTGCAACCCATCCAGCAAATAGTTAACAGAAAGTAGTGCAAAAATGCTACGCGAATCATTTCGATCCACTTCAATAAAGCAAATGTCTTGCTGCCACGTGAATTACATTCATTTCAATGTAATAAAAATACATTTCATTTCGATTTTTGTATTTTTATTGAACTTAATACATTTTGAGGATTCATTTTTTATCATAATAAAAAACTGAATTTAATTCAGCTAATAAGTTAACACAACATTTATTGATTCTGAGGTGGTACGAAGTTCGCCGGGTTAGCTAGTATTTAATTAAACAAAGGCTTTTGGTTTTTGTTTCCCCAATTATTATTTATTTATTTTAATATACGTGTTATACTAAAGACATATTAGCAGCGATAATCTCGTTTATCTCACGATTCTCGGTTAAAATTCTATAATGGACCAGATTTTCTCAATTATTGAGGATAGTTAACCGAGTATATTGATCTCAATTATTGAATAATTGAGAACTTTTCGTGAAAAGCTTTAAATCTTTCGCTTTTAAATCTGGTAATAGCGCTCATATTTATTGATATAAACCTTGAAAAAGAACAAATAAGAAGAAGTCACAGTACAAAATCACAGATTTGAATTTGGCGGTTCTAATTTTTTGTATTATTAAGGAAATGATTCTTTTATTTTAAAAAAAATAATATTTTTACATTTTTTCTTTCATTAATAATTTCTTTTTTTACTTCCAAAATTTTGTAACCAAAAAAAAAATTTATAGAAAGCTTTAAGAAATGTCAAAAATAAATAAGAATGAATTTTAATCCAGATCTAGATTAAAAATAATCGACTGGATTAGGGCATTATTGCTCCAAGCGATCAAGTTTAACTGACTGTAAACTTCTACCACAGTATAATAAACAGTAAGAAAACTGGCGAACAAAATGTGAAAAATGACGATTGACTTCGCCAATCTTGCGTTTATTTTTAGAATTATACGCTCGTTTTTGCCACCCATTATTTTTATTTTCCATGCATGTGTGCTTTTTCTCAATAAAAAATCTATATAAATTCAACCCGCCATCTTTTTAGCTACCTATCGTTTTTTTAGATCGCGCTATGTTAGTGTAACAGAGATGAATATAGATATACATTAATAAACAAATACTTACACTTATGTAAATAAGTCATGCGATATCCAAAAAGTTATTTTAGGATTTTTAAGAGTTGTCAACAACGTTGTATTTTTGACCGTTATTTTCAAAAAATTTTATTTGATAAAATTTCCAAATGATCCAAGAGGTAATCATCCCATTCGTTTTTTTCCTATCATTTAGTAGATCCATTCTATTAATGGTATTTAGCCATAAATTGGCACTAAAAAATAAATAAATTAGCGGTCTAAGACATTAAAAACATAAGCAATATAATACAATTTTTTGATAGACCATTCCACAACTAATTACTTATACACTATTTTAATTTATTTAACATATTAAATTAGCTTTTCACTGTCATTTGTTAAATTCATTTTACTTCAAATAATAACTTTTTGAAAAATTAAAGTTACACACGATTTTTGGTGTTGCAAAAATGGCAATGGTCTATATTAAAAAATGTATTTCTTACCGATTATTGCAACTCGGAATCTTGAAAAAATGCAATGAACCATCCTTATATGTATTATGGCATCCTTTTACTATACATTCCATCCTAAAAAAGTATAAATTAGTAAATATTTTTATAATAAATAAAATATTTGTCTCTTCTTCGATATTCTGATAAGATCAGATATTTGATCTGGCAATACGTTTGCGGGTAAATTTTTTTTTTCATTTGAATTTATTAATAATAGTACCTATTCATATAGGGACTAACACTTAAAATATTTTTGGGTCTTTAATCGTGTTAGTGCTAAGAACCAGCTATACTATTTATACTGTCTTCCAATTATTGGCGCTTAAAAAATTTAAAAAAACAAAAACATATGTTTTTTGTATATGTTATTTGAAATTATATTCTTTTCAATTTTTCTAGCGACAAAAAACTTAAATTTTTCTTTCAAAATGTTTAATTTGTAATTGTTAATGTAATTAAATCTGCAGTGATTTTTATTTTACAACATATATGTAAAGAATTTAAGGCAATTTCACGATTCTTCATTAATATAATATGTATTTAAAACATTTTAAACTAAAGTTATTGTTTCTTTAATTCAAAACTTTAATAAATATGTCGGTTTTTGTTTTCGAATACATATAATTATATTGATGCAAAATGTTCAAATATTTGAAATATTTTAAATTAATTGTGAGTTTAATTAAAAGCTTAAAAATAATGATATGATGCGCAATTTTGTTTCCAATTGTATTGTTAAAATGTAATTTCTGACATTAAAATACAGTTTTCCAATTATTGAAATATAGCAAAAAATATTCAATGCTGTTTTCCAATTATTGAAATAAAAAAAAAAATTCCTCTACTTACAAAAAAATCACGTGCTTATCAAAAAAGGCGATGAAATCTTATTTATAGAAAAAAAATTTTGGGACTTTCAAATTGGCGCTTAAAAAACATATGGTTTTTGTTGACAAAAATTGGGACTTGACAACTTTAAAAAAATTTCGATTGCATTCTTTGCTGCATTCATTCTTGAGTCCAAAACGCATAAGACTTTTTATGATCTCCCTTGTTACCATTATATTATAGGGAGCACGTTGTAAAATATAATATATTTGATTTATAGGTTACTTCTTTCTTTCTAATGAAAAATTTTAATTTTCTTTCCTTATTTTGTGCGGAATTTTTTGTTTTTGTCATTCTCAAAGGAGGTATTGGGAAGATTGCGTCTAATTTCTCTTCATTTCGCAGTCAAATTACTGTCTGTTTATGATACTGAGCTTATACAGTGGGAACTTGATCACTATTCTCTTATGTATAGTGTTAATCATTAACATTTACATTGTTTAACAGTATTAGTTAAATTGTATATAAACTATACTTATATAGCCATATACAACAGTGCTACACCCAGGCGATCTTTTCTGCAGCAAGACAGGAATGTTAGTTTATTTTTTTTCATTACTTCGAAGCCGTAATGTTATGGCTACACTGTCTAAAAATACGTTTTGTCCAAATATAGTCTATTTTTGCACCAGTTGTAAAACCGAAACTTCACGTCCAATTTTGATGAGATTTGCTCAGTTTATGTACTAACCTCGAAATCAGAACATATTAACTTTTCAACGGAATTCACTTCTGGCAACACTAATGCGCAAAACTTTTCTTAAAAAATGTTGTGATGGAAATATAGAAACACCCCTAATTCGGCCAATAATAGTCGGATTTTAATGAAACTTGTAACGAAGTTACAAATAAGAATTCAACGGAAAATATTTTTATCGAAAATATTTTCGGTTTGCGAATATAATTCGCAGTTGAACGGAGTCATTTGGAGTATAAGACTCAAAATAAACTCCAGTATAGTTAGTCTATCACCAGACTCAGAGAAAGCCGGTTAGTAGGAAAGCTTTACTTAGGAGACTGTGTTGGGAGTCACCCGTACTCCGACTTAAGAATCCTTCATAGTATAGTAGGACCTCTTCATAAGGGACACCTGTTCGAGTCGCCCGAACTCTTATAGGAAGATCTGATTGATGTTGGACCGCTCTTACTAAATACGGAATCTCTTGTTACGAAATACCCGACCACAATACTGTTTGCGTCACCCGAACCGGTAGTACAGTGGAACCCCGATAAATGGTACGCCTCTGCAGTGATACCATAACCGATTTCGCCTTGTAAAGAGGTACCTTTCCCCGATCCAAAATACTGTGTGCGTCACCCAAACCGGCAGTATAGACCGCTTGTTGTTTTGTGTCACTCGTACAACACGATCTTCTAGACCAGATTTCCGAGGTAGTAGGTAAAACTACTGACCTGCTCGTAGATACGAGATATCTGTGCTTGATATTGTTTGCGTCAATCGAACCAAGCAATATCAAACAAATACCGACCGATACGAGCCATACACATCCCATGTATTGCTCCCCGCCTCGAAACATCTAACTTAACCTCCTTCCCCAATACTAACAACTGTATCTCCAAGTAGGCAGGCAGGCATAAAATAGTGAATAAATATAAAATTATATTATTTTTAACATAAAAACCGACTTGTTATTATTTCAACCGCCCGTATCCGACCCCTGGAGCCGGCGAGCTCACCCCGTGCAGAAAACAACGTTACAATTTGCCGCCCGAGCAGTTCAAAATAACCAGGAGGAAACAGTTAACATAAGCGGCACCAAATACAAGCTGGCACCCGAGCAGTCCGATATAACCAGAAAGAAGGAGATAAACCGAGCAGTCCGATATAAACCAGAAAGGAACCAGGAGAAAGCACGAGCAGTTCAAAATAACCAGGAGGGAAAAAAATTTTTCCGAAGAGTTAAAGTAAGCAGCACCGCACCAATACAAGTTGACGTCCGAGCACTTAGTAATTACCAGAAAGAAGGGGATAGTCCAAGCAGTTCAAAACCAAGCAGTAAGAAGGAGATAAAAATTAAAACCTAGAAATTAAAATAAGCAGGGAAGAATGGAGCAGAACAACACTAATCCAGAAGAGGAGGGAATACCGAGATTATCAGAGATATATCAGTTGAGAAAAGAAGAACTGATAGTCGAGTTAAGCAAACACCAGATCGATACCGAAGGAACCGTAGATGAAGTTCGCAGACGACTTGCAGCTTACAGGAAAGAAGTAATGAAAGCAACAATAAATTTAGCAGATACACCTGGCACATCGAAAACGACTACCAGTATTGAAACCGGCAATCCAGCTTATAATACCAATAATAATAATGAAAGATTTCCTGAACAACCGAATTTTAATATAAATGAAACACCGCCACAACAACCGATAGCTAATATGAACATCAGCGAATACAACAACCAGTTACGATACTGTGAACCTCCAACACTAACCGACTATGATATTATCGATAAAGTACGGAGATGGAATATGCGGTTCGATGGTAACACAAACCCACTAGAATTCCTCGAATGCATAGAAGAACTAGCAGAGTGTTATATGATCCCAGTAGACTGGTTAGTTCGAACATTACCAGAACTATTGAAAACTAATGCACTAAGCTGGTATCGTAATAACAGAGGCTGCTGGTATTCATGGAATGATTTTTCCAAAGATTTCGGAGCATATTTTCTACCACCGAGATATAGAATGAAATTAATGGAACAAATTAGAAGCAGAGTACAGGAACCGTCTGAAAAAGTAAGAGAATACGTCACGGCTATTCAAACATTAATGCGACATTCTGATTCGTTTAGACCAGATGAACAACTAGAACGAATATACGACAATCTCAGAACAGAATATCGACTATATATCAAAAGAAAAGATTTCGATACTCTGACAGAACTAGTTTCCATGGCCGAAGAATATGAGTCTCTATAAGCGGAACTTCCTGTAAACCGACACCAGAAAAATTATCAATACAGAAACAGGCAAAGCATACCAGGAACCTCTACAAATACAAAACCGGTAAACACTCAAACAAACGTAACGGTGCAACAGAATGAAATCCAAATGATACAACAAAACTATTCACGTCACGATTGTTGTTGGCGTTGTGGAAAGCGTGGACACAATAGAACAAATTGCCGTCATCCACAACCACAACTTTTCTGCTCACACTGTGGAACAGTTGGTAATCAAACCCGATTCTGCAAATGTATTAAGTCGGAAAACATAGGACGGATTCCTGGTCAAACAGGCCACCAGAAACCCCTGACAAATCAAGTGCCTACTTAACAATAAAAATTTTTATAAAAAACGTAACATTCAACGCGCTTATTGATACCGGAGCAAACAGATCATGTATAAATGAAAACGTCAAGCGCATATGTACCAAAAATAAAATAATACCCGAAAGTACTAATATAAAGTTGAAATTTGCAAATAATACAACCGTTGCCATTGATACATCGTATACTATTCCATTTAAATGGAATACAAACAAATTTAAACACAACTTTATATATTTACCAGACGCGACAAACGACATAATAATTGGAACAGATTTTCTGATTAAACACCAGTTCCAAATGAAACTAAAACGAACACCGATTAAAAAGAAAGTTAGGAACCAGCAAAACACGATACGCATACTAAGTGATATGTCAGCAGTAGATAAAAACCGATTACAACAAATTCTTGATAAAGAATTACAAGAGTTTGAAAGAATACAAGTTCCAACGCATATACTAAAACACCAGATACAAACTAAAAACAACCGACCGATTAAACAAAAATACATTCCACGGAATCCATCTATGCAAAAGATCATTAATCAAGAGATAGACATATTGCTAAACGAGAATAAAATATAACCCTCTAAAAGTCCGTACCAGTAGTGTTGGTCAGAAAGAAACAAGGAAACTGGAGGCTATGCATAGATTACCGTCAGCTGAACGATAATACTATCAAAGATGCATACCCTTACCGCAAATTAAACATATTCTTGATAAACTAAGGGAGCGAATTTTATTTCCACTTTAGATTTGAAGCAAGGGTATTGGCAAATACCACTCACAACAAAAAGCCGTCAATACACGGCGTTTACAGTACCAGGCCGGGGATTATTTCATTGGAAAGTTATGCCATCTTCAAAAGTCTGGAAGCTTTTTCAGCAACAATAGATACTTTTCTTGATTTATAAAATAATATACTTTTATTATCAATTGAATGATTCTAAGTGAAATGATAGTTTCAAAGTATTTCAACACTCCTCCTCATTCCATCCGCGTTCTTTTCTTAACAACTTTATTCTAGCGGCCGGTAATGGTTTGGTGAGTATATCGGCGACCATGTTCTATCGATATGTTTTGAACGGTTCATTGGTGAGCTGATTGAAATTGTTTAAAAAATTTCCATCTTTATTTCTCCTTATCTTCAATCCCAGGTAGTTTTGAATTTCCCCAAGGGTCTTTATTTCAAAGTTAGACTTTAACGTTTCTTCACAATGTTTCAATAACTCGTCGTCTTGGCTTGCTACAAGTAAATCATCAACATATATTAGAACGTAACATACCTTTTTATTTACATTTAACATGTAAAGACACGGGTCATTTTGACTCTGTATGTATCCGGCATTAATCAATTTGCGATGAATAGTCTTGTTCCAAATTCTTGCCGATTGTTTTAATCCGTATATGCTCCTCCTCAATAGGCAAGCTTTATCTTCGTTGTTTTCAACATCGAATCCAGGTGGTTGTCTCATATAGATTTCTTCTTGAAGTTTTCCGTTTAGAAATGCTATTTTAGCATCCAGATGAATTACTTTAAAATTTTCCTTTGTTGCGCTCGTGAGTAATATTCGAGACATAGCTTGTTTCACAACTGGTGCAAATACCTGATCGTAATCTGTTCCGTATTTTTGTGAGAAACCTTGTGCAACGAGTCTGGCTTTGTACCGGTTAGTTTCTCCTTTTGCATCTGTTTTAATTTTGTAAACCCATTTGCAACCAATTGTCTTCCATCCTTCTGGTAAGTTTACTAATTCCCAAGTTTTATTGTTACGAAGTGATTGAATTTCATCCTTCATGGTTGCGATCCATTTTTCCTTTTGAACGCATTTTACTGCTTCGTTGTAATTCTTGGGTTCTATAGATTCTTTAATTTCTTTAGCTATATTAATTTCCTCAATTAATCTTTTTGATGGAACACCCTTGTTCAGTCTGCTAGATACACGATTATGTTGTTCTTCTTCTTCACTGAGTTAGCTACCACAATCGTGATTCTCGTCTTCGATGTACAAATTGTCTTCATCTTTATCTTGTTCAATCGTAACTGTCGTCTGATCCTGTGAGTTGTCTGATTTATCTAGATTCCATTCGCTGTCTTTATTCACAAACTTTACGTCACGGCTAAGTATAACTTTATTTGTTATTGGATTATAACATTTGTAAGCTTTCGAAACCAAATCGTATCCGACTAGAATTGTTCGAACCGATCTTGAATCAAGCTTACGACTTCTTTCATCGGGTATAAATGTAAACCATTTTGAACCAAATCGTCTGAAATGTTCGATACTTGGCTTTTTACTAAACCAATTTTCATATGGTGTATTTTTCACATCTGTAGCTGGCGGACGATTTTGAATGTAATTAGCCATTGTTCAGCTTCTCCCCAGAAACGGTTGTCCATTTGTGCATCTATTATCATACATCTTGCCATTTCGTTTAAGGTCCGATTTTTTCTTTCAGCAACACAATTTTGTTGTGGGCTGTAAGGTGCTGTTCTTTGTAATTGTATTCCCTCTTGCTGTAAATATTTGGTGAATTCTTGACCTGTATATTCACCTCCTCGATCAGACCGAATAAATTTTGATTTTCGTCCGAACATCGTCTTACATATTTCGACGAATTCTTTAAATCTAATGAGAGCTTCGCTTTTAGTTTTGATAATAAAAATAATAGTATACCTCGAAAAATCATCGATAAATGTCAGCATGTATCTATTTCCTGATGGTGTTTCTGTTTGCATCGGTCTGCAAATATCAGAATGGACCAGATCTAGAACCTTTTGTGAACGATTTCTTGCCTTTTTCGGGAACTTCATTCTGCACATTTTTCCTTCTAAACAGATCTCGCAATTCAATATATTCCCACATTCACTCTTGCAATTTGTGAATTTTACTCCGTTCACTACGCCACTTGATGCCAATGTCTTGACTACTTCAATATCACGATGACCAAGTACCTTATGCCATTCGTGAATGCAACCTGTTTTGCTATTGCTTGCTGTATACGCTTTATTTGGTTCCCGTAACTTGTATAGGTTCCCTTGAATATCAGCAATTGCTATTTGTTGGTCTCCTTTCCTTATTTCACAACAACGTTAAGTGGCGTTAACTGAGTATCCTTTTTCCGTAAGTCGTTTTACCGAGATTAAATTTCCTCCAATTTCTGGTATGAATAAAACATTTTGGATTAATACTTCAACTGTTATATTTGATTCATTCATATCATTCATGTGACATGTTGCTCCAGAATCAATAATCCAACCACTGGCTGGTGATATTGTCATAAATAAAAATTGTCCTTCATTTTGGTTTTCAGCTAAATTTACCTTATTTTGGCTCTTCCTTTTGCTTGTCCACTCTTGATATTTTCTGGAATTTTTCTTTATGTGTCCTGGCTTTTTGCAAAAATAACACAAAACCTGACTGCTTGGACCAATTTTTAGAGCAATCTCTTCTCTGGTATCATGTTGACGATCCAAACGACGTTTATATTCACCTATAACTTATACAAAATTTGCTATTAATTCTTCTTCTGACCGTGCTTCTAGTGCCGTTATTAGTCCATCGTAACTTTCGGGCAATGAACCTAAAATTGTTGCACTCACAAAAAATTCAGGATTAATTTGATCATCCAGTGCCATCAATTTTTGAAATAATTCCTTCATTTTATTCACGTGTTGTTCCACATCGCCACCTTCTTCGAGTCGTTGCCTCATAATATTCCGTAAAATATAAATTCGATTACTCGGAGAATCTTTTTCGTGAAATTCTTTAAGTGCGGCCCATGCTTCCTTTGCTAATTGGCAGTTCCGTATGTGTTGAATTTGATTGTCATCAACGTTCAAGGCAATTGTCGAATGTGCCTTTTCATCTTGTTGAATCCATACATCTGTAGCGGCTGCTGGTTTTAAATTCTTAATAGCACCCCAAACACCTTTTTCCTTCATCAGCACATCCATTTTATACCGCCAGTTGAAATAATTATCGCCATTTAATTTGGTTAGAAGATACCGTGATTCGGCCATATTTGACACTTTTTCTGTATAACCAATACTTTATTTCGACACTTTATATTTTATAGTTTCCTTTAAAATTATTGCTCAGCGAAGGCCCATAACCTGTTCAAAAGTCTGGAAGCTTTTTCAGCAATAATAGATACTTTTCTTGATTTATAAAATAATATACTTTTATTGAGCCAATATAATATTCAGGAGTAAGTTCAGAATATAACTAAACTAATGTACATTTGTTTGCCCTATTTATACTAATATTATAATGTACTAGATCTAATAATGTTTTGCATAGTCTACATAGATCTTATTATCAATTGAATGATTCTAACTGAAATAATAGTTTCAAAGTATTTCAACATGCCATTCCGACTACACTCAGCACCTGCAACATTTCAACGATGTTTAGATCAAATAATAGGACCAGAGTTAGAACCATTCGTGTTTGCATATCTAGACGATATCATTATAATTAGTTCTAGTTTTGATGAACACATACAACATCTACAAAAAGTGTTTGATAGTCTGAAAAATGCAAACTTAAAATTAAATCCAGAGAAATGTGAATTTTGCCGTAAAAAACTCAAATATTTAGGCCACGTCATAAGCGAGAAGGGTATACACACCGATCCAGGAAAAGTTGAGGCAATAAGTAAACTAACACCACCGAAAACTATAAAAGAATTACGTCGTTTTGTAGGAGTAGCATCATGGTATCGCCGTTTCGTTCAAGATTTTTCCAGTATTACCGCACCGATTACCAAGTTGCTAAAGAAAAACCGGAAATGGTTGTGGGGAAAAGCATAGGATGATGCTTTCAACACAATCAAAGAAAAATTAACCGAAGCACCAATATTAACATGCCCTGATTTCAACCATAAATTCACTTTGCAAACCGATGCTAGTCAAGATGGATTAGGTGTAGTCCTATCCCAAACAATTGACAAGAAAGAGCACGTTATTGCATATGCTAGTAGATCACTCAATCAAGCCGAGAAAAAGTATTGTACAACCGAAAAAGAGTGTCTAGCAGTTGTGTGGAATCAGGAAAATGAGACCATACATCGAGGAGTACAGATTCAATGTATTAACAGATCATCAGAGTCTAAAATGCATTCATTAGAAAATTAGCACGATGGGCTATAGAGCTCCAACACTTTGACTTTGACATCAGATTGTAACTGCGGGGTTTACATATGGGCTTTTTACGAAGAATGTAAGTCCCCTGATGATCCTTACAGCATATCTTCTTCCTTGCGAGGAGAAGATATGAGATGGTGCAGCTAATGTGAACAACTAAAAGGCTGCACGCCAAGCTGAGTTGCGCTTGCTAGTTCGCCGGAGGGGTGGGTCCGTTGCTCACCACCATCTACCATCAAATTACACATAAATTTTTATGCGTGCACATGAATAATAATGTCGTTTAGACTTTATGGGGATAGCATAAGCTATCAAGCAAGGAAAATTCGGTTGTGGCGAAAACAACCGAATAAAGGGAGTGTTCGTTAGTTCTTGGTCACCGAAACTGACCGAACTTATCGCGAAAGCCTTGCGAGGCATGTCGGGGCCGATTGGCTATAGATGTTATTGCCAACCGGACTTTGGGGCACTTCCCACCCGAATGGACAGACAGCAGAATGCCCGTCCCCGATGACGATAACCGCCCCTACAATTGGTTATCGTCCCTTAGTTTTTCTATGTTTTCTTCAAAACACTCACCCCATTCGATCTCTCTCTCTATCTCTCTCGCGATTTCAACTATCTGAATTTAGCCATCATTCCAAAAAAAAAAACTCCAAAATTCTAGTGTCGGAATGACGAATTTTTATATAAATTTCTTTTTATTAAGCAGCAAATATGTTATACACCAATATTCAAAAAAAATTCGTGTACATAAAAAAACGGGAAATTGAAAAATTATATTAATAATAAAACAAAGCTTTCTTTGCCATGACAAGTGTTTTTTTTTTCATTGATAATGAATTATTTAATTGAAAAAAAAAGGAGAAAATTTCTATATATAATTATATTATAATTTCAGGATACTCAAAAAAAAACTTACGTGGTTTCTTCAAAGGCCTTTGATGAACCCCCTGTCAAAATATATAACCGAAATGCATATTATGACAAAACCATTCTGGAAAGCGAATTTTCTCTTTTTTTTCAAGAATTTTTTTTGTTTTTTTTCTTTGTAAAGATAAAGAAAAGAAAATTTATATATATATATATATCTGTTATCCGAGGAAAGCTTATGTTGGTGTTGTCGTTGATGTTGAGAAGGATAAAGTTATAAATGATGTTGGTGATAATCGTGGTTGGATGATTGTTTGTCGTTGTTGTGGTTGCGGCTGCCGGGGTTATTACTTGGTGCCGCCGGATTTGTTGGGACCGAACGTTGTGCACTCATGTGCGGCTATAAGCTGATGATTATGCTTGCCTGGGTAGCGTCGGAAAACCTCATCGCCAGGCAAACAGCATACGATAATGCACTCGTGATTCCACCTTATTTTTTTTTTTTTTTTTATATTTTCCAAAACTTCATTTTTTTGTTAAAATTTGAATTTATTAGGCTTTTCTCACTTTTAATTTTCCCTTTTTCTTTTATATATTTTCAAAAAAAAACTTCAATTTTTGTTTTTTTCTTTTTTTTTTAAATTTTATCTACACGACTTTTCTCACTTTTAAATTTTTATTTTTCTCATATTTATATTTTCAAAAAAAAAACTTCCATTTTCGTTTTAAATTTCATTAATTTTTTCTCGACCCTTCCCATTTTTATATTTTCATTTTTCTCATATTTATATTTTCAAAAAACTTCCATTTCCGTTTTAAATTTTATTTATTTTTTCCGACCTTTCCCACTTTTATATTTTTATTTTTCTTATGTATACATTTTCAAAAAAAAAAAACTTCCATTTTCGTTTTAAATTACATTTATTTTTTTCCGACCTTTCCCACTTTTATATTTTTATTTTTCTCATATTTATATTTTCAAAAAACTTCCACTTTCGTTTTAAATTTTATTTATTTTTTTTCGACCTTTCCCACTTTTATATTTTTATTTTTCTCATATTTATTTTGTCCCTTTCTTTAAAGAGAATCTTTGAAATTTTCCCTCGTTTGTAAACCAACGGAAATATATAGCTCCAACTATCACTAAGATCACTTGAAATGGTTTTAAAATTTGATTGCGATAGATGGACATCCTGTTGGGGAGAAGAAAACGCTTTTGAAATTTCAATTTCGCCGTGTAGGCTGTAAGGAGGTTTCGCTTGGAAACTCCAAACTGTTGACTGTCAAAAAAAATTTGACGCATCACCAGTTTTTTGTTCCCACGCGTTACAAGATAGCGCCGAGGAAGTCAAAACATAGTATCAGACACACTATCACGCCAACCACTTTAAAATACCGATGATGAAATATGCACCATTGAAGCAGAGAGTAATCAAAAATGCAACTGGTACCAGAATAAAAAGAAAAATGTGGAAATAGAACCTGAGAAAAATGCAGACTATCGCATTACCGGCAACAAACTTTACCGACACATATACGATCCAACAACTTATACCGAAGACACCGTAACACCGTGGAAACTATGTGTACCTACACCGAGAAGAAGAGAAATACTTCAACAAAATCATGATGACGTCACCGCAAGCCACCTAGGCATTACAAAGTCAATTGCACGAATAGCAAAATTATATTACTGGCCCGGAATGTTCCGAGATATAGCAAAATATCTACGATCATGTGAATCATGTATAAAATTCAAAGCTAATCAACAGAAACCAGCTGGTCAAATGCATTCAACACCAGTAGATCATCCATGGCAAATAGTTAGTTCAGATTTTATCGGACCTTTTCCCCGTTCAACAAAGGGCACCACCGCAATATTAGTATTTATAGACAAATTTACAAAATGGACAGAATTCATAGCTCTACATGACGCAACGACACCAGCACTAATAAAAGGGTTGAAAGAAAGAATTCTATCCAGATGCGGCTGTCCAAAAACACTAATAAACGATAATGGCAAACAATACACCAGCATAAAATTCCAACAACTACTCACAGACCTTGGGATAAAACAACGATTTACACCGCCATATGCACCGCAAGCAAACCCAACAGAACGAATTAACCGAGTAATCAAAACTATGACAGCACAATACATAGGAACCGACCACCGTAAATGGGATGAATACTTACCAGAACTAATGTTAGCAATCAATACAAATAAACAAGAAACAACAGGTTATACACCAGCTTTTTTAAATTACGGCCGAGAACTACTTCTACCGAACACATCGTATGACAAACACATCGATATTCAAAAAAGTACCGAAACAAAAGAATGTTTTGTAAAACTACAAAATATATTTGAACTAGTCCGGATCAACATGAATAAAGCATTCGAAAAGCAGCAAAAGTACTACAATTTGCGACGCCGACAGTGGAAACCACAAATAGGAGAGAGTGTATTTGTCAAAACACACCCCCTTTCATCAGCTAAAGATAATTTTGCAGCAAAACTAGCACCAAAATATGATGGACCGTATATACTTCAGAAAATTATTTCACCGGTAATAGTAAAACTGAAAGACAGTAACAACAAATCAATCGGAACAGCCCATACAAAGGATGTCAAAACCAGAACGTCCACAGTCGATCCAGAAGTTTCAAGCGATTAACCACAAAACCGATATGAAGAAATTCGAAAAATACCAGACCGAATATAACCGTACAGAATGCTGTTGGAAGTGTGATGAACGAGGGCATACAAGACCAACATGCGCAGCCACAAGAACGAATATATTTTGTTCATTTTGCCGAAGATATGGAGTGTACACCAGAGATTGCAACTGCAATATGCACCCAAAACCAGCACAAAGAAACATTGAAGACGAAAATTTATGATGAATGATTCACCGCACTTATCGACACAGGAGCATCGAAATCATGCATAGGAGAAGCAATAATGGAAACCGGTAAGAACAATTTAATCACATCTAACAATGAGGCGCACTGTCTGTGCTTAGCACACAACACAGAAGTATATACCAGCAAAACAATCCAACTACCACTAACTTGGAGAGGGCAGAAATTACAACACAACTTCATTTACGTCGCCAAATTAGCAGAAGAAATGGTAATTGGAACAGATTTTCTAATCCGACAAAACTTCAAAATATCGCTGAACAACATTATTATCCTTCTCCATTCACGACAGATCATCAAAGAATCAAAAGAACCTCCTAAAACGAACAACCGTAAACCTGACCCCATCCTAAATAAATCCTATCAAAAAGTATATAAGGCCGAACGAAAATCTAATTATTCATCATTAATCACCGGGAAGTCAACAAGTGAAGAAGTAATAAAGAAACGTGCTATCCTCCTACCAGCAGACAACAAGGACCCAACCGAACGCAAGAGGACACAACCGGCTAAAATTTTTGCACCACCAAACAAATTTAAAAATGTAGCAGTGCAAACAACAACAACAACACCGACAACAATAATGCCACCTGCGAAAACACGAGATAAAAATGTTAATATGTTCCGGATAGCGGTCAACACCGCAACAACAAAAGCAACATCACCGAGGTATCCGACAACAGAAGTCAGTGAGTAGAAAATAACGGAAGTAACTAAACAATGTAATCATCAAACCATCAGACCAGACCGATGATCCAGTTGAAGAAATAGTTGCTAAAACAGCACACAAAACTGCTGAACCAGTCGAAGATGTAGACGTTAAACCACAAGACCAGACCGATGATCCATTTGAGGGTATTACGATACCCCCCCCCATGCCAAACGCTTCAGAAGAAATGGACCCAAGGGCTTCATTTATGGGAGAAGGAACGCCACCGGAACGGTGACGTTAACTTATAATGGAGAGACAAAAATCATTAAAGGATGATGAAAAGAATTTTTTTGATTTTTTTTTGAATTTTTTCTTAAATTTTAAGACTTTTTTCCTTTTTTTATTGTTAATTTTTTATAAAATATTTTTAAGTTCTAAGAAGAAAAGAATTGCAATTATTTTTTGATTTATTGGTAAATTAATTTTAGTATATTTTTTTGAATAAATAAATAAATATTTTTTTGGATTATTTTGAAAATATAAAGTATTTCTTAAGAATTGTTTTGAAAAAATCTTTTTTTTTCTTGTAAATTATAAAATACCAATGTAAAGAAAAGAAAACAGGAAAATTAACGTTCTATTTAAGTTCGTCGACCGATTATATACTAACTAGGTTGTAACACGTCCTAAGACGGCCTCCTAAAAATTTCGGTTTACAAATCACCGTAAATTAACAAAATATATTCAGGCGAAGCGTATTAATTCACAACATAATGGATCTTTTACCCCGTTCTCGTAGCACCTCTGCCGATATATTTTATGTCTTAAGTCGATATTTACCCCGCAACACCCCGAGTGAAGACATTAAATTGATCCCATTTCCCGGTTGGTAAAATAGCTCCCGTCAAACATATATTACTAAGGCAAAAACCTCTATAGAGTAGGGGCATAAACAACCGCAGCGCCAAAGTGGTGAGAGATAGAACTATTTTACTTTCGACAGAAAAAATACCCATGAAAACCTCCGAAAATATGCTGAACATTGTAATCGCTCGTGACCTGTATATAAAAAGTTCAAAAGTTTCTATTGACTCCAGTGCCAAAGCGGTAAGAGATAGAACTGCTTGGTTTTCGACGGAAATAATTCCCATGAAAACCTCCATAACTTTGCTGAACATTCCAATCGCGCCTGACCTCTAAATACGAAGTTCCAAAATTTTATTGACTCCAGCGCCAAAACGGTCAGAGACAGAACTATATCGTCTTCCACAGAAATAGTCCCCATGAAAACCTCCATAACTTTGCTGAACATTCTAATCACGTGTGACCTCGAAATACGAAGTTCCAAAACTTTATTGACTCCAGCGCCAAAGCGGTGAGGATTCGAACTATATGGTCTGCAACAGAAATAATCCCCATGAAAACTTCCATAACTTTGCCGAACATCGTAATCGCGTGTGACCTCTAAATACGAAGTTCCAAAATTTTATTGACTCCAGCGCCAAAGCGGTGAGAGATAGAACGCTCTGGTCTTCCACAGAAATAGTCCCCATGAAAACCTCCATAACTTTGCTGAACATTCTTATCGCGTGTGACTTCTATATAAAAAGTTCGTAAATTTGTATTGCCTCCAGCGCCAAAGCGGTGGGAAATGGAACTTTGCCGTGTATGTCAGAATGTCCGGCATAAAAATCTTAATAAGATTGCCTCAGGTCAGAATCATGTCCGATGTATATTTCAGACTATAAATGAGGTTTTCCAAAATAAGTTTTCAAGCCCCCCTTTGTAACTCCTCCGACCCCCAACCTCCCCAGAAACAAAATTTCTCCACGTTTCATGTCCTTCTCTACAACATATCAAAAAGTGTTTTTTTTTTTGCTCAACGAATTTTCTTTCCGGACAATATAGGACGGACAGAAAGAAAGAAAGAAAGAAAAAAAGAAGGATTAGCCTTTTATATATATAACTAGCTGTACCCGGCCACGCGTTGCTGTGGCTCAGTCTGGTTAAATGGAAAAGAAAGAAAAGAAAAAATTCACGTTTCTCGTATATTTAATTTCACAATGCTTGTAGTTATACAACATTTTTTGTTGTTCTATTTTCTGTGCAGATATAGAGATTTTCTGGTTTGCCGACTCTAGAACACGCAACATATAATTTTCCGTGTGAGAAGCAATCCGTGTCTAGATCTAAACCGCACAATTTTAAAGATTGGCCCTGAGCTTTGTTGATAGTGATTGCAAACGCCAATCGAATCGGGAACTGCAATCTCTTAAATTGAAATGGCATATCCGTTGGAATCATAGGAATGCGAGGAATGAGCACATCTTCACATTTAAAAGGTCCTGTCAAGATTGTTGCTTCTACGACATTGCTAATTATTTTTTTACTGCAAGCCGCGTGACGTTGCAAAGCTTTGGCTGGCTGATATTTCGGAACATGATAATTGGCACACCGACTTTCAATTGCAGTACGTGCGATGGCATTCCCGGCAGATCGAGTGAATTTAAAAATTCTGTTGGATAATTAACCGTTTCATCTGCTTCTACAACAATGTCGACGGACTTGTATGTGACCACCTCGCTTTGAATGTTAGACTGAATAATATTGTTAAGGTCGTAGACGTCTTTGTTCTTGGCCGCAAAAATAGCTCGTTCACTCCGCCAATCGTGCTTCTTATAATTGGTTTGAATATTGGGAAATACTTTTTCAACCAATTCTTCTTTTGACGTCACTAAATTGCAGAAGTTATGAGGCACTGAAATTCGTCCTGACGTCAGATCAACCGGCACCTTTCCGTTCCTAATTTCCAGCAATTGATGTGAGAATATCTCTGCTGACCGATCGTTTTGCAGCTGCACTCGCATATTTGTAGTTAATTTTAACGTCTTTACGCGTTGCCACAAAGTAAATTATTTCAGGCAGGCATTTATTTCGTCCGCTGGTGGCGATCGAGGAATTACAGGTAATGTTCGCCAGAAATGTCCTGCAAGCAATATTAATGCGTTGCCAAATGGTCTGATATTTACACGTAAGACTTGCAATGATCGATCTAGGCTTCGAGGGATTTTTTGTGCACCATTGTGCATTCATCCTAAATAATAAGTTTGCATTTCTGCAGTACTTTTTGCATGCCGGATGCTTTGGAAATGTTGCATGTGGGATTTTCAATGAATTGAATGTTTAATGGCAATTTCAAAGTGGAATGAGCCGTTGTTCCAGGCGCGGCTCTACCTTAGGGGCTAATGGGGCTAAGCCCCACCCAGCAAATCTACCGAACAACTGAAAGTTTTCAGTTAAAATTTATTTTAAAAATATGCAATATTAGAAAATTCAAACATAAACCAAAAGCTATATATTGTTTATATATTGTATATAGATATTATATTAACTTAAATGCAAAAATAAATTAAATGAAAACCTTTGCTTTATTTTCTTATTTAAAAAAAAACCGAAAAAAAATCTCGCTAGGTAAACACAAACAGCAAAACATCATTGAAAAGAAACACATAATCTCACTAGCTTAAACACAAAAAAACCAACAGAATCCATGAGCTTGAACAAAAGAAAAAATCGTACGAAAAAGGGCTACAACAAATTCAGGCCCAATCCAATAACAAAATCATTATACACTACACAGTTTTTTCTTCTTTTTCTCTTTTTTGTCTATTAAAATTTCATACATTTTGGGCTAATTTAAATCAGCCCCAAAGAGATGATTAGTGGAAGTATTGTTCGCGTAAACAAGTATTCAGTTCAAGTTTTGACAAATTTAATGCATTTCTTCATATTTGCTATATATATCTCTTTATTCTCTCTGTTTGGAAATCTAACTCTCAATTTTTACACAGATGATATGATAATATTTCAAACACCATTCTCAAAACTAAGAACCGAGATTTTGCCATTTTTGAATGAAATTGATAATTTTTTAAAATTTTTGAATGCTTTATTTAGATAAAAAATTTGTAATTTATTTTGATACCTTACTTTATAATGAAAGCATAGGTATAAACAAATGTTAATTATTTAATAAATTTTAATGAATTTAATTAAAATTTTTTGCACAAAATTTTCATATAGAATTAAGATTTTGAAATTTTCAATTATCTATTAAAATTTCCGGTGAAGTATTTTAAATTATTTACTAAAATTATTTGGAAGCTCAATAATTAATAAATTTTTTTATTCCTCTGAAAATTAAAATATCAATGTGAGTTTCTTATTCCTCGATTTGGTATTGCATTACAACAGAAAATTTCAGTAAAATCCATCGAGGATTGTGGAGAAAGATATAATCGTAGGAACAAAATGTTCATAAGGTTTTTGATGTACCTTTAAAACGAATTTGCCGATTAGAATAAAATTTTCAGAATAAATTTATATCTTCAGGGACCAGCTAGGCTATGATTTAGAGTAAATTTGAAAAAGTTATACAGAAACATTTTGAAATATTATTATAACTTTTTGGATATTTATCCCCTAACACATCGGATTAATCATCGTAGAAAGGTTTCAAGGGTATGGTTGTGTAGAGAATCAAAAGTTATATCGATTTATGTATGTCTGTCCTCCAGTCCGTGTACAAGATAACTGAAAAATGCGTTATCCGGTTTCTTTGAAATTTAGAATGTTATTTAGTTAATCCTTAACTGGATTTGGTATTGGATTTCAGCAAAATTGACCTAGGGGGAAGGAAGTTATTAAGCAAAAACCAGTGTAATCAGAAAGTTTGTCGTTTTTTATATGGTTTTCGGATTTAATTGGAAAATTTGTAAAGCAATTTCGTTTACATTAATTATATTGGTTGCCTAGGCATTACAAAGTCAATTGCACGAATAGCAAAATTATATTACTGGCCCGGAATGTTCCGAGATATAGCAAAATATCTACGATCATGTGAATCATGTATAAAATTCAAAGCTAATCAACAGAAACCAGCTGGTCAAATGCATTCAACACCAGTAGATCATCCATGGCAAATAGTTAGTTCAGATTTTATCGGACCTTTTCCCCGTTCAACAAAGGGCACCACCGCAATATTAGTATTTATAGACAAATTTACAAAATGGACAGAATTCATAGCTCTACATGACGCAACGACACCAGCACTAATAAAAGGGTTGAAAGAAAGAATTCTATCCAGATACGGCTGTCCAAAAACACTAATAAACGATAATGGCAAACAATACACCAGCATAAAATTCCAACAACTACTCACAGACCTTGGGATAAAACAACGATTTACACCGCCATATGCACCGCAAGCAAACCCAACAGAACGAATTAACCGAGTAATCAAAACTATGACAGCACAATACATAGGAACCGACCACCGTAAATGGGATGAATACTTACCAGAACTAATGTTAGCAATCAATACAAATAAACAAGAAACAACAGGTTATACACCAGCTTTTTTAAATTACGGCCGAGAACTACTTCTACCGAACACATCGTATGACAAACACATCGATATTCAAAAAAGTACCGAAACAAAAGAATGTTTTGTAAAACTACAAAATATATTTGAACTAGTCCGGATCAACATGAATAAAGCATTCGAAAAGCAGCAAAAGTACTACAATTTGCGACGCCGACAGTGGAAACCACAAATAGGAGAGAGTGTATTTGTCAAAACACACCCCCTTTCATCAGCTAAAGATAATTTTGCAGCAAAACTAGCACCAAAATATGATGGACCGTATATACTTCAGAAAATTATTTCACCGGTAATAGTAAAACTGAAAGACAGTAACAACAAATCAATCGGAACAGCCCATACAAAGGATGTCAAAACCAGAACGTCCACAGTCGATCCAGAAGTTTCAAGCGATTAACTACAAAACCGATATGAAGAAATTCGAAAAATACCAGACCGAATATAACCGTACAGAATGCTGTTGGAAGTGTGATGAACGAGGGCATACAAGACCAACATGCGCAGCCACAAGAACGAATATATTTTGTTCATTTTGCCGAAGATATGGAGTGTACACCAGAGATTGCAACTGCAATATGCACCCAAAACCAGCACAAAGAAACATTGAAGACGAAAATTTATGATGAATGATTCACCGCACTTATCGACACAGGAGCATCGAAATCATGCATAGGAGAAGCAATAATGGAAACCGGTAAGAACAATTTAATCACATCTAACAATGAGGCGCACTGTCTGTGCTTAGCACACAACACAGAAGTATATACCAGCAAAACAATCCAACTACCACTAACTTGGAGAGGGCAGAAATTACAACACAACTTCATTTACGTCGCCAAATTAGCAGAAGAAATGGTAATTGGAACAGATTTTCTAATCCGACAAAACTTCAAAATATCGCTGAACAACATTATTATCCTTCTCCATTCACGACAGATCATCAAAGAATCAAAAGAACCTCCTAAAACGAACAACCGTAAACCTGACCCCATCCTAAATAAATCCTATCAAAAAGTATATAAGGCCGAACGAAAATCTAATTATTCATCATTAATCACCGGGAAGTCAACAAGTGAAGAAGTAATAAAGAAACGTGCTATCCTCCTACCAGCAGACAACAAGGACCCAACCGAACGCAAGAGGACACAACCGGCTAAAATTTTTGCACCACCAAACAAATTTAAAAATGTAGCAGTGCAAACAACAACAACAACACCGACAACAATAATGCCACCTGCGAAAACACGAGATAAAAATGTTAATATGTTCCGGATAGCGGTCAACACCGCAACAACAAAAGCAACATCACCGAGGTATCCGACAACAGAAGTCAGTGAGTAGAAAATAACGGAAGTAACTAAACAATGTAATCATCAAACCATCAGACCAGACCGATGATCCAGTTGAAGAAATAGTTGCTAAAACAGCACACAAAACTGCTGAACCAGTCGAAGATGTAGACGTTAAACCACAAGACCAGACCGATGATCCATTTGAGGGTATTACGATACCCCCCCCCATGCCAAACGCTTCAGAAGAAATGGACCCAAGGGCTTCATTTATGGGAGAAGGAACGCCACCGGAACGGTGACGTTAACTTATAATGGAGAGACAAAAATCATTAAAGGATGATGAAAAGAATTTTTTTGATTTTTTTTTGAATTTTTTCTTAAATTTTAAGACTTTTTTCCTTTTTTTATTGTTAATTTTTTATAAAATATTTTTAAGTTCTAAGAAGAAAAGAATTGCAATTATTTTTTGATTTATTGGTAAATTAATTTTAGTATATTTTTTTGAATAAATAAATAAATATTTTTTTGGATTATTTTGAAAATATAAAGTATTTCTTAAGAATTGTTTTGAAAAAATCTTTTTTTTTCTTGTAAATTATAAAATACCAATGTAAAGAAAAGAAAACAGGAAAATTAACGTTCTATTTAAGTTCGTCGACCGATTATATACTAACTAGGTTGTAACACGTCCTAAGACGGCCTCCTAAAAATTTCGGTTTACAAATCACCGTAAATTAACAAAATATATTCAGGCGAAGCGTATTAATTCACAACATAATGGATCTTTTACCCCGTTCTCGTAGCACCTCTGCCGATATATTTTATGTCTTAAGTCGATATTTACCCCGCAACACCCCGAGTGAAGACATTAAATTGATCCCATTTCCCGGTTGGTAAAATAGCTCCCGTCAAACATATATTACTAAGGCAAAAACCTCTATAGAGTAGGGGCATAAACAACCGCAGCGCCAAAGTGGTGAGAGATAGAACTATTTTACTTTCGACAGAAAAAATACCCATGAAAACCTCCGAAAATATGCTGAACATTGTAATCGCTCGTGACCTGTATATAAAAAGTTCAAAAGTTTCTATTGACTCCAGTGCCAAAGCGGTAAGAGATAGAACTGCTTGGTTTTCGACGGAAATAATTCCCATGAAAACCTCCATAACTTTGCTGAACATTCCAATCGCGCCTGACCTCTAAATACGAAGTTCCAAAATTTTATTGACTCCAGCGCCAAAACGGTCAGAGACAGAACTATATCGTCTTCCACAGAAATAGTCCCCATGAAAACCTCCATAACTTTGCTGAACATTCTAATCACGTGTGACCTCGAAATACGAAGTTCCAAAACTTTATTGACTCCAGCGCCAAAGCGGTGAGGATTCGAACTATATGGTCTGCAACAGAAATAATCCCCATGAAAACTTCCATAACTTTGCCGAACATCGTAATCGCGTGTGACCTCTAAATACGAAGTTCCAAAATTTTATTGACTCCAGCGCCAAAGCGGTGAGAGATAGAACGCTCTGGTCTTCCACAGAAATAGTCCCCATGAAAACCTCCATAACTTTGCTGAACATTCTTATCGCGTGTGACTTCTATATAAAAAGTTCGTAAATTTGTATTGCCTCCAGCGCCAAAGCGGTGGGAAATGGAACTTTGCCGTGTACGTCAGAATGTCCGGCATAAAAATCTTAATAAGATTGCCTCAGGTCAGAATCATATCCGATGTATATTTCAGACTATAAATGAGGTTTTCCAAAATAAGTTTTCAAGCCCCCCTTTGTAACTCCTCCGACCCCCAACCTCCCCAGAAACAAAATTTCTCCACGTTTCATGTCCTTCTCTACAACATATCAAAAAGTGTTTTTTTTTTTGCTCAACGAATTTTCTTTCCGGACAATATAGGACGGACAGAAAGAAAGAAAGAAAGAAAAAAAGAAGGATTAGCCTTTTATATATATAACTAGCTGTACCCGGCCACGCGTTGCTGTGGCTCAGTCTGGTTAAATGGAAAAGAAAGAAAAGAAAAAATTCACGTTTCTCGTATATTTAATTTCACAATGCTTGTAGTTATACAACATTTTTTGTTGTTCTATTTTCTGTGCAGATATAGAGATTTTCTGGTTTGCCGACTCTAGAACACGCAACATATAATTTTCCGTGTGAGAAGCAATCCGTGTCTAGATCTAAACCGCACAATTTTAAAGATTGGCCCTGAGCTTTGTTGATAGTGATTGCAAACGCCAATCGAATCGGGAACTGCAATCTCTTAAATTGAAATGGCATATCCGTTGGAATCATAGGAATGCGAGGAATGAGCACATCTTCACATTTAAAAGGTCCTGTCAAGATTGTTGCTTCTACGACATTGCTAATTATTTTTTTACTGCAAGCCGCGTGACGTTGCAAAGCTTTGGCTGGCTGATATTTCGGAACATGATAATTGGCACACCGACTTTCAATTGCAGTACGTGCGATGGCATTCCCGGCAGATCGAGTGAATTTAAAAATTCTGTTGGATAATTAACCGTTTCATCTGCTTCTACAACAATGTCGACGGACTTGTATGTGACCACCTCGCTTTGAATGTTAGACTGAATAATATTGTTAAGGTCGTAGACGTCTTTGTTCTTGGCCGCAAAAATAGCTCGTTCACTCCGCCAATCGTGCTTCTTATAATTGGTTTGAATATTGGGAAATACTTTTTCAACCAATTCTTCTTTTGACGTCACTAAATTGCAGAAGTTATGAGGCACTGAAATTCGTCCTGACGTCAGATCAACCGGCACCTTTCCGTTCCTAATTTCCAGCAATTGATGTGAGAATATCTCTGCTGACCGATCGTTTTGCAGCTGGACTCGCATATTTGTAGTTAATTTTAACGTCTTTACGCGTTGCCACAAAGTAAATTATTTCAGGCAGGCATTTATTTCGTCCGCTGGTGGCGATCGAGGAATTACAGGTAATGTTCGCCAGAAATGTCCTGCAAGCAATATTAATGCGTTGCCAAATGGTCTGATATTTACACGTAAGACTTGCAATGATCGATCTAGGCTTCGAGGGATTTTTTGTGCACCATTGTGCATTCATCCTAAATAATAAGTTTGCATTTCTGCAGTACTTTTTGCATGCCGGATGCTTTGGAAATGTTGCATGTGGGATTTTCAATGAATTGAATGTTTAATGGCAATTTCAAAGTGGAATGAGCCGTTGTTCCAGGCGCGGCTCTACCTTAGGGGCTAATGGGGCTAAGCCCCACCCAGCAAATCTACCGAACAACTGAAAGTTTTCAGTTAAAATTTATTTTAAAAATATGCAATATTAGAAAATTCAAACATAAACCAAAAGCTATATATTGTTTATATATTGTATATAGATATTATATTAACTTAAATGCAAAAATAAATTAAATGAAAACCTTTGCTTTATTTTCTTATTTAAAAAAAAGCCAAAAAAAAACTCGCTAGGTAAACACAAACAGCAAAACATCATTGAAAAGAAACACATAATCTCACTAGCTTAAACACAAAAAAACCAACAGAATCGAATATTTCCATGAGCTTGAACAAAAGAAAAAATCGTACGAAAAAGGGCTACAACAAATTCAGGCCCAATCCAATAACAAAATCATTATACACTACACAGTTTTTTCTTCTTTTTCTCTTTTTTGTCTATTAAAATTTCATACATTTTGGGCTAATTTAAATCAGCCCCAAAGAGATGATTAGTGGAAGTATTGTTCGCGTAAACAAGTATTCAGTTCAAGTTTTGACCAATTTAATGCATTTCTTCATATTTGCTATATATATCTCTTTATTCTCTCTGTTTGGAAATCTAACTCTCAATTTTTACACAGATGATATGATAATATTTCAAACACCATTCTCAAAACTAAGAACCGAGATTTTGCCATTTTTGAATCAAATTGATAATTTTTTAAAATTTTTGAATGCTTTATTTAGATAAAAAATTTGTAATTTATTTTGATACCTTACTTTATAATGAAAGCATAGGTATAAACAATTATAATTATAATTATAATTATTTAATAAATTTTAATGAATTTAATTAAAATTTTTTGCACAAAATTTTCATATAGAATTAAGATTTTGAAATTTTCAATTATCTATTAAAATTTCCGGTGAAGTATTTTAAATTATTTACTAAAATTATTTGGAAGCTCAATAATTAATAAATTTTTTTATTCCTCTGAAAATTAAAATATCAATGTGAGTTTCTTATTCCTCGATTTGGTATTGCATTACAACAGAAAATTTCAGTAAAATCCATCGAGGATTGTGGAGAAAGATATAATCGTAGGAACAAAATGTTCATAAGGTTTTTGATGTACCTTTAAAACGAATTTGCCGATTAGAATAAAATTTTCAGAATAAATTTATATCTTCAGGGACCAGCTAGGCTATGATTTAGAGTAAATTTGAAAAAGTTATACAGAAACATTTTGAAATATTATTATAACTTTTTGGATATTTATCCCCTAACACATCGGATTAATCATCGTAGAAAGGTTTCAAGGGTATGGTTGTGTAGAGAATCAAAAGTTATATCGATTTATGTATGTCTGTCCTCCAGTCCGTGTACAAGATAACTGAAAAATGCGTTATCCGGTTTCTTTGAAATTTAGAATGTTATTTAGTTAATCCTTAACTGGATTTGGTATTGGATTTCAGCAAAATTGACCTAGGGGGAAGGAAGTTATTAAGCAAAAACCAGTGTAATCAGAAAGTTTGTCGTTTTTTATATGGTTTTCGGATTTAATTGGAAAATTTGTAAAGCAATTTCGTTTACATTAATTATATTGGTTGCCTAGGCATTACAAAGTCAATTGCACGAATAGCAAAATTATATTACTGGCCCGGAATGTTCCGAGATATAGCAAAATATCTACGATCATGTGAATCATGTATAAAATTCAAAGCTAATCAACAGAAACCAGCTGGTCAAATGCATTCAACACCAGTAGATCATCCATGGCAAATAGTTAGTTCAGATTTTATCGGACCTTTTCCCCGTTCAACAAAGGGCACCACCGCAATATTAGTATTTATAGACAAATTTACAAAATGGACAGAATTCATAGCTCTACATGACGCAACGACACCAGCACTAATAAAAGGGTTGAAAGAAAGAATTCTATCCAGATACGGCTGTCCAAAAACACTAATAAACGATAATGGCAAACAATACACCAGCATAAAATTCCAACAACTACTCACAGACCTTGGGATAAAACAACGATTTACACCGCCATATGCACCGCAAGCAAACCCAACAGAACGAATTAACCGAGTAATCAAAACTATGACAGCACAATACATAGGAACCGACCACCGTAAATGGGATGAATACTTACCAGAACTAATGTTAGCAATCAATACAAATAAACAAGAAACAACAGGTTATACACCAGCTTTTTTAAATTACGGCCGAGAACTACTTCTACCGAACACATCGTATGACAAACACATCGATATTCAAAAAAGTACCGAAACAAAAGAATGTTTTGTAAAACTACAAAATATATTTGAACTAGTCCGGATCAACATGAATAAAGCATTCGAAAAGCAGCAAAAGTACTACAATTTGCGACGCCGACAGTGGAAACCACAAATAGGAGAGAGTGTATTTGTCAAAACACACCCCCTTTCATCAGCTAAAGATAATTTTGCAGCAAAACTAGCACCAAAATATGATGGACCGTATATACTTCAGAAAATTATTTCACCGGTAATAGTAAAACTGAAAGACAGTAACAACAAATCAATCGGAACAGCCCATACAAAGGATGTCAAAACCAGAACGTCCACAGTCGATCCAGAAGTTTCAAGCGATTAACTACAAAACCGATATGAAGAAATTCGAAAAATACCAGACCGAATATAACCGTACAGAATGCTGTTGGAAGTGTGATGAACGAGGGCATACAAGACCAACATGCGCAGCCACAAGAACGAATATATTTTGTTCATTTTGCCGAAGATATGGAGTGTACACCAGAGATTGCAACTGCAATATGCACCCAAAACCAGCACAAAGAAACATTGAAGACGAAAATTTATGATGAATGATTCACCGCACTTATCGACACAGGAGCATCGAAATCATGCATAGGAGAAGCAATAATGGAAACCGGTAAGAACAATTTAATCACATCTAACAATGAGGCGCACTGTCTGTGCTTAGCACACAACACAGAAGTATATACCAGCAAAACAATCCAACTACCACTAACTTGGAGAGGGCAGAAATTACAACACAACTTCATTTACGTCGCCAAATTAGCAGAAGAAATGGTAATTGGAACAGATTTTCTAATCCGACAAAACTTCAAAATATCGCTGAACAACATTATTATCCTTCTCCATTCACGACAGATCATCAAAGAATCAAAAGAACCTCCTAAAACGAACAACCGTAAACCTGACCCCATCCTAAATAAATCCTATCAAAAAGTATATAAGGCCGAACGAAAATCTAATTATTCATCATTAATTAAAATTAAAATTAATAAAGAAACGTGCTATCCTCCTACCAGCAGACAACAAGGACCCAACCGAACGCAAGAGGACACAACCGGCTAAAATTTTTGCACCACCAAACAAATTTAAAAATGTAGCAGTGCAAACAACAACAACAACACCGACAACAATAATGCCACCTGCGAAAACACGAGATAAAAATGTTAATATGTTCCGGATAGCGGTCAACACCGCAACAACAAAAGCAACATCACCGAGGTATCCGACAACAGAAGTCAGTGAGTAGAAAATAACGGAAGTAACTAAACAATGTAATCATCAAACCATCAGACCAGACCGATGATCCAGTTGAAGAAATAGTTGCTAAAACAGCACACAAAACTGCTGAACCAGTCGAAGATGTAGACGTTAAACCACAAGACCAGACCGATGATCCATTTGAGGGTATTACGATACCCCCCCCATGCCAAACGCTTCAGAAGAAATGGACCCAAGGGCTTCATTTATGGGAGAAGGAACGCCACCGGAACGGTGACGTTAACTTATAATGGAGAGACAAAAATCATTAAAGGATGATGAAAAGAATTTTTTTGATTTTTTTTTGAATTTTTTCTTTAATTTTAAGACTTTTTTCCTTTTTTTATTGTTAATTTTTTATAAAATATTTTTAAGTTCTAAGAAGAAAAGAATTGCAATTATTTTTTGATTTATTGGTAAATTAATTTTAGTATATTTTTTTGAATAAATAAATAAATATTTTTTTGGATTATTTTGAAAATATAAAGTATTTCTTAAGAATTGTTTTGAAAAAATCTTTTTTTTTCTTGTAAATTATAAAATACCAATGTAAAGAAAAGAAAACAGGAAAATTAACGTTCTATTTAAGTTCTACGACCGATTATATACTAACTAGGTTGTAACACGTCCTAAGACGGCCTCCTAAAAATTTCGGTTTACAAATCACCGTAAATTAACAAAATATATTCAGGCGAAGCGTATTAATTCGCAACATAATGGATGTTTTACCCCGTTCTCGTAGCACCTCTGCCGATATATTTTATGTCTTAAGTCGATATTTACCCCGCAACACCCCGAGTGAAGACATTAAATTGATCCCATTTCCCGGTTGGTAAAATAGCTCCCGTCAAACATATATTACTAAGGCAAAAACCTCTATAGAGTAGGGGCATAAACAACCGCAGCGCCAAAGTGGTGAGAGATAGAACTATTTTACTTTCGACAGAAAAAATACCCATGAAAACCTCCGAAAATATGCTGAACATTGTAATCGCTCGTGACCTGTATATAAAAAGTTCAAAAGTTTCTATTGACTCCAGTGCCAAAGCGGTAAGAGATAGAACTGCTTGGTTTTCGACGGAAATAATTCCCATGAAAACCTCCATAACTTTGCTGAACATTCCAATCGCGCCTGACCTCTAAATACGAAGTTCCAAAATTTTATTGACTCCAGCGCCAAAACGGTCAGAGACAGAACTATATCGTCTTCCACAGAAATAGTCCCCATGAAAACCTCCATAACTTTGCTGAACATTCTAATCACGTGTGACCTCGAAATACGAAGTTCCAAAACTTTATTGACTCCAGCGCCAAAGCGGTGAGGATTCGAACTATATGGTCTGCAACAGAAATAATCCCCATGAAAACTTCCATAACTTTGCCGAACATCGTAATCGCGTGTGACCTCTAAATACGAAGTTCCAAAATTTTATTGACTCCAGCGCCAAAGCGGTGAGAGATAGAACGCTCTCGTCTTCCACAGAAATAGTCCCCATGAAAACCTCCATAACTTTGCTGAACATTCTTATCGCGCGTGACTTCTATATAAAAAGTTCGTAAATTTGTATTGCCTCCAGCGCCAAAGCGGTGGGAAATGGAACTTTGCCGTGTATGTCAGAATGTCCGGCATAAAAATCTTAATAAGATTGCCTCAGGTCAGAATCATGTCCGATGTATATTTCAGACTATAAATGAGGTTTTCCAAAATAAGTTTTCAAGCCCCCCTTTGTAACTCCTCCGACCCCCAACCTCCCCAGAAACAAAATTTCTGCACGTTTCATGTCCTTCTCTACAACATATCAAAAAGTGTTTTTTTTTTTGCTCAACGAATTTTCTTTCCGGACAATATAGGACGGACAGAAAGAAAGAAAGAAAGAAAAAAAGAAGGATTAGCCTTTCATATATATAACTAGCTGTACCCGGCCACGCGTTGCTGTGGCTCAGTCTGGTTAAATGGAAAAGAAAGAAAAGAAAAAATTCACGTTTCTCGTATATTTAATTTCACAATGCTTGTAGTTATACAACATTTTTTGTTGTTCTATTTTCTGTGCAGATATAGAGATTTTCTGGTTTGCCGACTCTAGAACACGCAACATATAATTTTCCGTGTGAGAAGCAATCCGTGTCTAGATCTAAACCGCACAATTTTAAAGATTGGCCCTGAGCTTTGTTGATAGTGATTGCAAACGCCAATCGAATCGGGAACTGCAATCTCTTAAATTGAAATGGCATATCCGTTGGAATCATAGGAATGCGAGGAATGAGCACATCTTCACATTTAAAAGGTCCTGTCAAGATTGTTGCTTCTACGACATTGCTAATTATTTTTTTACTGCAAGCCGCGTGACGTTGCAAAGCTTTGGCTGGCTGATATTTCGGAACATGATAATTGGCACACCGACTTTCAATTGCAGTACGTGCGATGGCATTCCCGGCAGATCGAGTGAATTTAAAAATTCTGTTGGATAATTAACCGTTTCATCTGCTTCTACAACAATGTCGACGGACTTGTATGTGACCACCTCGCTTTGAATGTTAGACTGAATAATATTGTTAAGGTCGTAGACGTCTTTGTTCTTGGCCGCAAA
The DNA here is from genome assembly GCA_963422695.1 of Xylophagus ater. Classification (NCBI taxonomy): domain Eukaryota; kingdom Metazoa; phylum Arthropoda; class Insecta; order Diptera; family Xylophagidae; genus Xylophagus; species Xylophagus ater. The sequence continues at coordinate 34,752,226 of OY730479.1, forward strand.
AATAGCTCGTTCACTCCGCCAATCGTGCTTCTTATAATTGGTTTGAATATTGGGAAATACTTTTTCAACCAATTCTTCTTTTGACGTCACTAAATTGCAGAAGTTATGAGGCACTGAAATTCGTCCTGACGTCAGATCAACCGGCACCTTTCCGTTCCTAATTTCCAGCAATTGATGTGAGAATATCTCTGCTGACCGATCGTTTTGCAGCTGGACTCGCATATTTGTAGTTAATTTTAACGTCTTTACGCGTTGCCACAAAGTAAATTATTTCAGGCAGGCATTTATTTCGTCCGCTGGTGGCGATCGAGGAATTACAGGTAATGTTCGCCAGAAATGTCCTGCAAGCAATATTAATGCGTTGCCAAATGGTCTGATATTTACACGTAAGACTTGCAATGATCGATCTAGGCTTCGAGGGATTTTTTGTGCACCATTGTGCATTCATCCTAAATAATAAGTTTGCATTTCTGCAGTACTATTTGCATGCCGGATGCTTTGGAAATGTTGCATGTGGGATTTTCAATGAATTGAATGTTTAATGGCAATTTCAAAGTAGAATGAGCCGTTGTTCCAGGCGCGGCTCTACCTTAGGGGCTAATGGGGCTAAGCCCCACCCAGCAAATCTACCGAACAACTGAAAGTTTTCAGTTAAAATTTATTTTAAAAATATGCAATATTAGAAAATTCAAACATAAACCAAAAGCTATATATTGTTTATATATTGTATATAGATATTATATTAACTTAAATGCAAAAATAAATTAAATGAAAACCTTTGCTTTATTTTCTTATTTAAAAAAAAACCGAAAAAAAATCTCGCTAGGTAAACACAAACAGCAAAACATCATTGAAAAGAAACACATAATCTCACTAGCTTAAACACAAAAAAACCAACAGAATCGAATATTTCCATGAGCTTGAACAAAAGAAAAAATCGTACGAAAAAGGGCTACAACAAATTCAGGCCCAATCCAATAACAAAATCATTATACACTACACAGTTTTTTCTTCTTTTTCTCTTTTTTGTCTATTAAAATTTCATACATTTTGGGCTAATTTAAATCAGCCCCAAAGAGATGATTAGTGGAAGTATTGTTCGCGTAAACAAGTATTCAGTTCAAGTTTTGACCAATTTAATGCATTTCTTCATATTTGCTATATATATCTCTTTATTCTCTCTGTTTGGAAATCTAACTCTCAATTTTTACACAGATGATATGATAATATTTCAAACACCATTCTCAAAACTAAGAACCGAGATTTTGCCATTTTTGAATGAAATTGATAATTTTTTAAAATTTTTGAATGCTTTATTTAGATAAAAAATTTGTAATTTATTTTGATACCTTACTTTATAATGAAAGCATAGGTATAAACAAATGTTAATTATTTAATAAATTTTAATGAATTTAATTAAAATTTTTTGCACAAAATTTTCATATAGAATTAAGATTTTGAAATTTTCAATTATCTATTAAAATTTCCGGTGAAGTATTTTAAATTATTTACTAAAATTATTTGGAAGCTCAATAATTAATAAATTTTTTTATTCCTCTGAAAATTAAAATATCAATGTGAGTTTCTTATTCCTCGATTTGGTATTGCATTACAACAGAAAATTTCAGTAAAATCCATCGAGGATTGTGGAGAAAGATATAATCGTAGGAACAAAATGTTCATAAGGTTTTTGATGTACCTTTAAAACGAATTTGCCGATTAGAATAAAATTTTCAGAATAAATTTATATCTTCAGGGACCAGCTAGGCTATGATTTAGAGTAAATTTGAAAAAGTTATACAGAAACATTTTGAAATATTATTATAACTTTTTGGATATTTATCCCCTAACACATCTGATTAATCATCGTAGAAAGGTTTCAAGGGTATGGTTGTGTAGAGAATCAAAAGTTATATCGATTTATGTATGTCTGTCCTCCAGTCCGTGTACAAGATAACTGAAAAATGCGTTATCCGGTTTCTTTCAAATTTAGAATGTTATTTAGTTAATCCTTAACTGGATTTGGTATTGGATTTCAGCAAAATTGACCTAGGGGGAAGGAAGTTATTAAGCAAAAACCAGTGTAATCAGAAAGTTTGTCGTTTTTTATATGGTTTTCGGATTTAATTGGAAAATTTGTAAAGCAATTTCGTTTACATTAATTATATTGGTTGCCTACATAAATATTTCGTAGTCGATTGCGAGCATTCGTTAGCGTATGTATGCATGTTAAACTGTCATTATAGACTTTTGGGAAACCAATAAGATAAAACTCGCTGACCACTTCAATTGCAAAACCTCTAGGATGAAGTAGAAACTTCCATAAATTTGTTTATAATATTAGAATATGGAATGACCTTTTTTAGGCAAATATTGAATTAGCCCCAGCTCCGCAGATAGTCACGAGCCGCCACTGCGTTCTTCCACCTGGTAGCAATGTCGCAGCTATTCCGAATGTCGTAAGAGCTAAAGCTATGTCATTTTTTGATCGAATTGTGGCCAGAATCAATTTCTGCTGTGAAATCCATGTTCATATTTGAATTTTCCTTGCATATTCGACGGAAAATATCTTCAGCCATGTGGGTTTTAAATTTCTCCTATAACTCTGTTGCAGATGAAGGAGAGCAAGCGGTCAATATAATTGCAAACAATGCACAAATATGATGCGGATGTGACTTGTGGCACGCGTCATTAATGCATACATCCCAGTGTCGGTCGTTCTGCAATAAATTCAGAGCTTGACATGCGCTCCGGAAAGTGACATGTGTAACACAGTTCACAATTCTCTATTGGTGGAAAGACTTTGGACCGGCCACATTTATCAACAGCGGGCGAAGAAAGAAGCATTCATCTTGATTGGGATGCACGGTGTAGAGTTTGCCTATCGTAGTTTCATTGAATATGCTGGGGTTGCTAATTTACTGCCATCTTCTGCTGATCTGCTACTGTATAAAGGATATCCATCGTTTCCTGTAACTGTGTTGGATACTATCATGTATGGTGAATTTGGATTCAGTGTACCGCAAGATCCATGTATCATATTTTTCGTCACAACTTCATCCAAATCCTTATCGATATCGGTATTTCAGCGCATATTACATCGTCGATTTCGTTTGAAGTGATTTTGTTATAGAGCCAAATTAGTATATGTACGTTTGGGAATCCTCGCTTTTGCCATTCCACTGAGTATGTCCAGCAGCGCACAGACTCAAACACTTAACGTTTTATTATGAAATCCATCTGCGATTTCAGCTTCTGTCTGGAAACAGGTGCTGTGATGTCATGCCTATCCAGCGACGATTGCCCAAGAAGTAAGAGCTTTTGTATTGTAAATCGTCCCAAGTTGGAAATTTCATCTAAGATTTGGTTAAATTCAGCATTTTCATTTTTAAATGCCTTTTTTGGTTTTATGGTTTCCAAAAAATGAGACTCGACGTATTAAATGTCTTTCGGCTTTGGGTTTTCAAAATTTTACGTCAAATAGTAGAGAGTAGATTCTAATTTTATAATTTCATTTTGTTTTAAACAAACTTGTTTTTTGAAATAAAAAACGCAAACATTTTTTCAATTCGAATGATCCCCAATATATGAGCATACAGCCCATTTAGAGTATTGCGCCTCCGAATTCATATTTCAATACCCGTAATAGAAATTCAAGTAAGCGGATGCATAAACCCTTACGATACCTTTTTATCTCGTATTATGAATTTCAGAGAGGAAAAAAATTTATGGAATTTCCTTTGTTTGCTTCTTAAGTTTGATATATTTTGTTTTAAAATGGGCAAATTTTCATTATTGCTGCACAAAAAATATGTTTTTATAGGCTTTATTTAATTATAATTAATCAAACAGAAATGATGTTAATCCATAATTTAGTAAAAACTTTGTTCTTTTGAATCAACTTTGAATCTAGATCGTAGCCCAATACCCCTCGTTTTTTTTTTTTAATTAAAACTACCAGTGACAGTAATTTTTTTGGTGAAAATGGGGGAAATTCTTAAAATTCGTCGAAGATTTTGAAAATTCAGTCTTGTCAATTCTAAATACCTTTTTTTTGGCGTTAAGCTTTCCAAAAAATGAGAAATGAAATGGCTTTCGGCCATGGTCTTACAACATTTTACGCCATTTAGTAGAAATATAATTTGCTCGTTACATTTCAATAAAGAGGATCTAAAGCGAATAATTTAATTTTGTACGCTTAAGAGAAACTTGTTTTTTGGAATAAATAACACAAACATTTTTCGCAATTGTGATGTTCCAGAATACATGAGCATTAAGCCCATTTACAGTGTTGCCCTCTGAATTAATATTTTTATCGCCGCCACTACGCCCATCTGTATTTTTATAATATAAGCTTAGTGATGTATGCGCGTGTGACTAAGAGTAATCACGTTTTCTCGTTGGAGGGCAATCATTTTGAACGTGCTTGTGGCTTTGTAGTAGTGATTGATTTTATTAAATCAATTATTACGTGACTCAGGTGTAACATAGGTAAATAAAAAGTACATATAAACATGGTCATAATCACATACGATAATCTGTAAAAGTTTCAAAGCAATTGATCAAGAAGTTTCGGAGATTACCGGTTAGGAACAAACGAACATTTACGATTTTATTTATATAGATTAATTATTGCATTAATAAATAAAACCAAAACTTTAATAAAAAAACACAAATTTTCATACTTTTTTCCCATTTTTGACATTTCACAAAACACGGCTAATTGATTTTACGAGACCGAAATAGAAACAAATTCAGAATAGTAATTTGGGCATTTATGTAAATTGGCTTAAATGATTTTTCATATGGAAAGTTGCAGTTACATAAACATACGATTTGAGAATTACCCACTTAAGGTACGGTTTCGCGGGGAGCTTTCGACGGCCGCCGTTGACTGTTTTGGTTGCAGCCGTTGAACAGCTGGTTATTGTCAAATCTAAGTGCGGAACTAAATATAAAATAATAATGGATTTCTTGAAAATATTATTAATTGAAGAGGAGGAAGAAGAAGAATTTCTAAATTTATTACTATGGAATAAACGGCAGCCGATAAATAATATTTTTAAATTCCGCGAAGAAGGAGGATGCTTTAATCCGCTTATAAATGGTCATTTAAATACATCTGGTGACAAGTTCCGTGAATATTTTAGACTGAAAAAAACCCGATAACTCCTGGTGAAAAATTAGCATTAACTTTACGGTATGTGTACAAATGAAAGACAATTGATTTTTTTATTTATTTAATTAACACATATGTATGTATATGCATAGGTACATAAGATAATCATAAATAATTATTAGTATCTCGTGTTTTCCGCAACTGAATAAGAAATTATAGTTCAATTTCGGGAGTCTGAAGAAATATTCTGGTTTTCACCCGAACTTGATGGAAGTGAAGAAAAGATGTTCCGGGATTCATCAATATTATTTGAAGTTTCAAGTTCTGCAGTTTCAGGTTGCGTGAGATCAATATCATTCTCTTCTAAAAACTCCTGAGTACTTGTTAAATTGCTTTGATCCTGAAATGAAGAATGATAACATACACAAATATATGCAGATATATTTACATACGTTCTTTCATGTTCAATGTTATTTAGAACCCGTCCTAAGACGGCCTCCTAAAAACTTCAGTTTACAAATCACCGTAAATTAACAAAATATATTCAAGCGAAGCGTATTAATTCGCAATATAATGGATCTTTTACCTCGTTCTCGTAGCTTCTCTGGCGATATATTTCATGTCTTAAGTCGATATTTACCCCGCAACACCCCGAGTGAAGCCATTAAATTGATCCCATTTCCCGGTTGGTAAAATAGCTCCCGTCAAACATATATTACTTAAGCAAAAACCTCTATAGAGTAGGGGCATAAACAAACATAGCGCCAAAGTGGTGAGAGATAGAACTATTTTACCTTCGACAGAAAAAATACCCATGAAAACCTCCGAAACTTTGCTGAACATTGTAAACGCCCGTGACCTGTATATAAAAAGTTCAAAAGTTTCTATTGACTCCAGCGCCAAAGCGGTAAGAGATAGAACTGCTTGGTCTTCGACGGAAATAATCCCCATGAAAACCTCCATAACTTTGCCGAACATTGTAATTGCGTGTGACCTCTATATAAAAAGTTCATAAATTTTTATTGCCTCCAGCGCCAAAACGGTGGGAAATGGAACTTTGCCGTGTACGTCAGAATATCCGGCATAAGAATCTTAATAAGATTGCCTCAGGTCAGAATCATGTCCGATGTATATTTCAGATTATAAATGAGGTTTTCCGAAATAAGCTTTCAAGCCCCCCTTTATAACTCCTCCGACTCCCAACCTCCCCGGAAACAAAATTTCTCCACGTTTCAAGTAATTCTCTACAACATATCTAAAAGCGTTTTTTTTTTTTTCCTCAACGAATGTTCTTTCCGGACAACATAGGACGGACAGAAAGAAAGAAGAACTAGCCTTTTATATATATAACTAGGTGGTAACCCGTCCTAAGACGGCCTCCTAAAAACTTCAGTTTAGAAATCACCATAAATTAACAAAATATATTCAAGCGAATCGTATTAATTCGCAACATAATGGATCTTTTACCCCGTTCTCGTAGCACCTCTGGCGATATATTTCAGGTCTTAAGTCGATATGTACCCCCGCAACACATCGACCGAAGACATTAAATTGATCCCATTTCCCGGTTGGTAAAATAGCTCCCGTCAAACACATATTACTAAAGCAAAAACCTCTATTGAGTAGGAGCCTAAACAACCGCAGCGCCAAAGTGGTGAGAGATAGAACTATTTTACCTTTGACAGAAAAAATACCCATGAAAACCTCCGAAACTTTGATGAACATTGTAATCGTGTGTGACCTGTATATAAAAAGTTCAAAAGCTTCTATTGACTCCAGCGCCAAAGTGGTAATAGATAGAACTGCTTGGTCTTCGACGGAAATAATCCCCATGAAAACCTCAATAACTTTGCCGAACATCGTAATCGCGTGTGACCTCTAAATACGAAATTCCAGAATTTTATTGACTCCAGCGCCAAAACTGTGAGAGATAGAACTATATGGTCTTCGAAATAAATAGTCGCCATGAAAACCTGCACAACTTTGCTGAACATTGCAATCGTGTGTGGCCTCAAAATACGAACTTCAAAAATTTGTATTGACTTCAGCACCAAAGCGGTGAGAGCTGGAACTTTATCGTCTGCGACAGAAATAATTCCCATGAAAACCACCACAACTTTGCCGAACACCGTTATCGCGTGTGACCTCTAAATACGAAGTTCCAAAATTTTATTGACTCCAGCGCCAAAGCGGTGAGAGGTGGAACTACATCGTCTGCGACAGAAATAATCCCCATGAAAACCACCATAACTCGGATTATAATGAAACTTCGAATGTACGTTTGGAATGCATGAGCTGAAAAAATATAATATGTCTCCCCGCGGTGGGGGGTTGTGGAGGGCTGAAAAAAAAAACTTCAATAATTCACTCAATAACAGGCGGATTTTAATGAAACTTGGAATGTACATTTGGGATTGGCCAACTGAAAAGATAGAATGTGTCTCCACTCGGTGGGGGTTGCGTGAGGGCAAAATAAAAACAATCATAATTTGGTCAATAGTAGTCACATTTTAATGAAACTTGCAATGTACATTTAGAATAGGCGAGCTAAAACGAATATTTTATGACATTATCGTGAAAGTTCCATAGTGGTGCGGCCGATATAGAGAAAATGTAAATTCACTGCTATGGTTTGCTTTGCTACTTTTTAATTCTAAAAGTTCCACCATCAAAAAATCGACTACCAGATCGTAAATGAGAAAAAACCGGAAAGTATCTCCTCTGAATTCAAATATTTCTGTTTTTATTTGAAAGAACGTTAATTTGTATGAATTTTCAAGGATATTGTTGACTCGTCAATCCATAGAAAATATATATTATTCAATTTTATCAAAATCAAACTCGGACAAAATCGGATACCAAAAGAAAATTCACCCGAACGCTTGCAGATACACCAAAAACCGGAACACGTCCGGGAAAAACCAGGCCGATTTTAAGTTTCTATATGGTACTTTTTGTTTGGGGAAAAAAACTTAAATAAGCTTTGCTTGCATAATCATTTATTTATATTTGTTTTTTTTTTTTTTTGTTAATAAAATATATATACATTAATTTAGAACAGACAAAAAATAGTGCAATAAGTGAAACTCAACAAGCTTGCATTCTGAAATAGTTAAAATAACAATTGAAAAAAGTAACCTATTTCTCTAGGAACTTTTCCTATCAAAAAAGGAACAATTTTTTTTATTATTATTAATTGCTTATTTCTAATTATTCAACAACATAATAATGATTAAAATTAATTAAATTAATAAATTCACCGATCTCTTCTTGATAGCCGCGCCGAACAATTTTGTTACCCAAATAAATAGTATATTTTATTAATTTCTCAAATTCAATTTCATCCGCCAAAAGCTTCTCATAACGTGAATGTGTAAAGTGTTCATTGTTGTCCTTTCGTTTCCATTGTCTTGATTTCAGATTTCTAAAAAAAGAAAAGATAAAAACATAAAAATTTTAGAATAATTATGTTGTCTATTAGATGCAAAAGGAAGTCTACTTCACGTGAAAGAAAAAAGGAACCTTTTACATAACTGCCGACTTATTGTCAAGCTCGAACTAATCAAATATTAATGTAAAATCAACGAAGATTTAAATCTATCATCTAATCTTATTGGAAGAAAGTACCAAGTCTTATTCCATTCTGTCAAAACCATTCCCTTTATTGCTACATCTGGTTTCTCTTAGGACCTCTTCTGTTTATACTAGCTATCAATGATGTAACTCTATAAGTTATCAAACTATATGTTGAAGTGACACACCCGATTGATTCTCTCCATTTCTAGGAAGACTTTAAAAATTTTAATACGTGGTGTGTTACAAACAACCTGGGATTCAACAGAACGTAAGCCTTTTCTCGGAAACGTATTAACTCTCTCCACAATTACTTTGTTGATTACGCCCCTCTCCAAAGAGTTAGTAGCGTTAATGACTTACGAGTTATTTGCGATAGTGAGCTTAATTTTCAAGTTACATTTCGACTCCTAGGATCAAAGAGCCAATTTGGCCTTGGGGTTATATATGCCGCGATGATCTAAAGAGCTTTCTGACACCCATGCCATTAAACTTTTTTATGTCGTTAGACCATTATTGTAATATACCAGTCAGGCGTGGTCACTACACCACAAAGTTCATCTCAATAGGCTGGAGTTCGACGTAGATTTTTACATTTTCCATTAAACAACCTTCGCTGAAATGACCCTTTTAATGCCGCCTTACAATGAAATTATAGACTAAAGTTATTAGGTTTACATTCCTTAGAAAAGAGGCGGGAAGTGGTTGATATGGTCTTTATTCGGCGCCATCCATACTTACTCTACTTTAAACAAAATGCACCTCAATTCAAAGATTTGTTCTTTGAGATCCATGGAATTGTGTAAAATCAATTTTCACCGAACTGACTAAGGGAAGAATGAATCAATTCTAGAATGTTACGCGAGGTAAATTGGACTGTACAAGCAAAGTTGCTATAGTAGTAAGATATCCCAAGCACTATTGAATTCTATTTTTTTAAATGACGATCAGCAAGTCATACGGAAAAAACTTTAGAAATTTACCTCTTTGCTATTCGAGGGGAACTTTTGTATATGTTCATATTTTTGAGAGTTTGGATTTCCCTTCGGTTTTTTTTTCTACCTTTTTGGTAAAGAAATTCTTTCTAAAAAAGATTTAGAACTGCTTTTTTTTATTTTAATTTTCATATTTTGAACATATTTTGGGTTCATACTACCTTGATCAAAAACAAAACGGAATAACCATCGTGTGGCGCTCCCATCGTTCCGATTTGAGTTCTGTTTTTTTGTTAAATTGGTACATCTGTTATTGATATTCCCCCTAAATCTTAGCGTCATAGCTTAACATTTGGCTACGTAATTTTTGAAAATGTCAAGCTATGACGCGAAGATTTAGAGGGAATATAAATAACAGATGTACCAATTTAACAAAAAAAAAACAGAACTCAAATCGGAACGATGGGAGCGCCACACGGTGGTTATTCCGTTTTGTTTTTGATCAAGGTAGTATGTACCTACACTCCGATGCACTTGATTAGCAACACTTATTTTTAACGTCATTAATGCCAATTTTGGTGCAAATTCTTAGAAACTTTTTCCGTAATATTCCTTGCCCATTATTCTGTTCTACGTGATGACCCAGATGTGGGAATAACCCATGCTTAAGTGGAAATTCCCATTTTTGTCTTTTTTGGCTATTTGCACCGGAGCACTTTATTAGCACCATCAGTTTACTTCAAGCTTGCAAGGGGAACGGTGATCTTCTAAAAACAATTTATCGTTAAAAAACAAGTGTGTTACTTGTTTGCTTTACCTTAGTGAAGATTTTGTTCCACCTGGACAGAAATGGGGCGTGGAAAATCACTAGCCGAAACGGAAGTTGGAAAAATCACTTCATTGAAAGAAAAAAATTATTCCAATCGCGATATTGGCTTGCAAATTGGTTGAGATCCTTGGACTATAAATAATCTTCTCAAAAACAAAGAAAATTACGGAAAAAATTGAAAAGGTCACACATGCAAAGCAACTATCGAACGAGAACATAGGGTCATATTACGGGATGCATCGAATTCTGTGGAATCTGCTCGTAAAATGAAGGAGGAAGTGAGACCTACAGCGAGTGTACACACAGTTCTCAGGATGATCAAGCAATATCCACACCTCCGACGTGTGTCTTCCTTGCAAAACGACCAAATTGATTGCTCCAAGAAATGACGGAACTAACAGATGTGGGACGATGGGACAAAAACAACTTGGATTCTCTCAAATCGTGGAAATAAGGTCGAAATCTATCCGAACCATCCAAACTAAATATTTTCTCGTCGGAAAAAATTACTTGCTGCCATTCTGTCTTGCACAGTAAATGTTCCCGCAAAACTCGAATCTAGCATTCTTATGAGGTTGAAATACACGTGTTTTTTCTTGAATTTTTCGGTAGTCTCACTATATATATACGAATGTTTGAATTGCAAGGGGTTTTTCTCAATATTTCAAATATTTTTTATTCCTAGAAATCTTTTCAACTACACAATACTCAATAATTTCTCGCCAAGATAACGCGCTGCTAACAGGTCAATTTTTTGTCTTACGTTGGTACAACCTTTATATGAACTCGTGTCAAGTTTCACGTCGATAAGTCAATCTAGGATAAAATTGAATATCGTGCAGTGATTAAATTCGTTGTTTTGGATGATTTACCACCTACAGAAATTCATCCAAAATTGTTAGAAGTATATAAGGATGCATCACCTTCACTTTCCACCCTAGTATATAAACTGAATTTTAAGTGTTTGAATTTAATTTTCACGAGCCCAGCATTTAGCTTCGTAACCCCAAAAGGGAGTCCAAGGGCATACTAATACCTTCCTTTTCCCTCCAATTTGTAAATGGAACATTTTTGCATTATCTTTGAATAATCTAGAACAGCGCTTCTTAAACTTGTATTTCAGTTTATACTATATGTTATTTCACAAACTTGTGCTTGAAACAAATCCTACTACTTTTATTTAGACTTAGATATGTATATTATTCAACAAAAAATAAATGATTTAAATATTTATTTGAATTTCCATTGGACTTATTTCAAGACATATATTCAGTCGGACTGAAAGAAAGTCCAATGGAGACTCTAAAAATTGGACATAATTTCAGTCGGACATAAAGTCCGACATAAACATAGACTTTTTTGAGTAAGAGTTTTTTCGAGACTTATTTTTAACATATTGGAATTAAAAATATTGGCAAGGAATTGAATGCATACGAATGTATGTAATTGCAATAGGTTTTTCTCGATATTTCAGATATTTTTAATTTCTAGACATTTTTTTTTAGAAAAAATTAATTTGGCGCCTTCATACGACAGCAATAAAATGTTTACAATTTAGTGAATTTCATTTAAAAATAAATTTGGTTTAAAATTCGTATCATTTTATGAAAAAAATACTAGAAATATTCGTAATGATCATGGGATGGATTTTGGAAAGAATCTTTATTGCATTGACCTACCGTAATGCATTTTTCTGAGAAATTGTTGATATGTCGAGTCTGATTTCTACTAATTACAATTCCGGGAAGGATTGATATTTCAAAAATCTCGAAAATTTTTTCAAAATAATTTTTTTTATGAGAAAATTTTAGAAATAATTATGATTTTAGTTGAATCCTTTTTTTTATAAAAAAAAAAATTCTTTCTTGTCAACCGTAACGCATTTTTAGTTGAAATAACATATATAAAACATTTTTATAATAAATTTATGCAGCAAAAATTTCATTGTTTCTTCGTCAACGGCATTTTTACAAATAAAATGTCAGGACATCAACTGCCCATCTACAAATTTAATGTCTTCAAAATGGCGCCCGCAGACTGAAAATAAGTCTTGAAATAAGTCCAATGGAGTTGCTGGGTAATACATGGGATCGCGAAAAATTTAGTGATGAACAATGGAGTCATGAATGAAAAAACTTTAAGAAGCGCTGATCTAGGCACGCATAAACCAAGCAAGAAAGCACACGTTCTCTGTAAATGTGGTGTATGAACATCTTACTGAGTACAAGCAAGCATACTTTTGCTTGCTCTCGCTCACTGATGTTTCGTGCCAAATGGGAACATTAACGAATTTTCGCAAATGCGGGATGCTCTTGCTAGCTTGGCTTGGACGTGCCTTAATAGCTACATTTCTTTAAATAATATTATTACCTGTAAAATCGAAGTGTTACTTTGAATATATTTTCAATATTATTATAAAAATCGATACTTCGACGATTTAGCATACATAAAAATAGTATTCTTTTAATATAAATCGTATGTTTACGATAGATATCTTCAATAGTTGTTGCTGAATATAGATCATCTTTAAATGTTTTCCAAGATGCTTGTAGAGCGTTCGATGTTATATGATTCTTAAGAGCATTAACAAAATGAAAGAATTTATGCCGAATTTGTTGTACTCTTCGATATTGTGGTGATAGTAATATGTCTTTGCGATTTTTTTTACAAATTTCTTTTAAGATTTGATATGATTCCTCTAGAACCCAACTGATACGTCTTACTTTTATTAAATACTTAAATATATTTGCATATTGTTCAAGTGTTTCAGGATTTAGAATTAAATTTATTGGCCATTGAATACTATAGCTTAAACTTAAGTGTGTTGATAACACTGTTGGTGAATTTAAATCGAATTTTTCTGGCATATCAGTTACAATAAATGATAGATTCTGAGAGTTCTTATCATTCCCAATAATACTTGAACCGAGGGCATTCTCTAATATTGTATGTAACATTTGATAATTTAATAATTCATTCGGTTGTGCACCCATTTCTAATTTGCTAATTAAACCATCACATATGTTACTACCAAATTCACCATCCATTAAAAAAAAATAATTCCGTAAACTTTTGAAATGTCCCAAAATATCTAAATCATCAAGAAATATTCTCATAATTTCATTATTCATTATTTCTAAATGAATATTTAATGGAATTTTTATAGATTTCTGTAGAAATTCAGTTAATGTTATAATCGAAAGACTATTTAAGTTTTTTCTTGAATTCCCGAAATCAATATTTTCATTATCATTTGACGATGTTGTTTCTTCGATTAGATTTAATGAGAATATCGAATTGTTTGGTTTACATTGAAAATTTGTATTAATAAGTTCTTCACAACGTTGATATGGTGTTTGAGGAGTGTTCACGATATATTTTTCATCATATAAATCTGTTAATATTTGTGTGTCATGTACCAGAATCGAAGAAGAATTTTGTTGGTGATCCTGATGATTACTATCAAAAGAAAAACCATCTTTAGCCATAATACCAGCTGTATTTAAACCACATTCAGGTGTATCTAGAATAATAGCAGTCGGAATATCAAGATTCATTCGATCTATATCAAGATTTTGAGCAACTTCTATATTAACTTTTAATAATGATAATAAACCAATATCGTCATCGGATGTTGTCGACATCGGTGTTGTTGAATCATAATTGATATTACGATTTCCTGTTATAATATTGAATTCACTTTCTAAAACTCTTTTTCGATTACGTGATAATTCTGTATCTAAATCAAGATTTAACATTTTTCGATCGTTCTGTTGATTGAACATTACGAATGGATTATTTGCCATCATTTTTAAACGATTCTTTTCTAATTCGGTTAAACATTCTTTCTTTTTCACTTCATTTATTGTTATTTTATCATTATTATTATTTATCATATTTGTTGTATTCATCATTCTATTACGATCTCTTTCTAAATCGGTTTCAAGCGTTTCTTGTATTGAAATTGAATTTAAATTATAATCGGGATTATGTTCATAATCATAATTTGTAGTAGTGTTACTACCATAATGTGTTATTTGTTGTGATGGCATAATTTTATTACGATTTTTATGAAATTCTGATATAATATCATTTGAATTAAATAAATCTGATGTACTTTTTTTAATATTAACTTTAAGATAATCGACTGAAAGGGGTTTATCATCAGAATTAGAAGAAATTTTTTCTAATTCTTTTTCAGTTTTCTGAAAATCATTTAAAAATTCTGTTGAAATATATGATGTATCTTCATAAATCGATTTACCATCTTCGTAATCATTTTCATCTTCTATTTCCATTCGATTTTCTTCTTCATCATCACCAATACATGATTCGAATTCGGTACCAGCACTTGTTGGTGTTTCTGGTATGTGATTTTCAGTTTTTGATAATTGTTCTTTTTCTTCAATTAAATCATGTAATTCTTTATAATATTGAATACGTTTTTGGATTGTTAAATTCTCTTCGGCTAAACGTTTATCATCAATTTCTTGACCTTCTTTAAGAACTTTTAATTCTAATAATAGATTTGCTTTTCGGTCAGCCAATTTACGTTCATGAGTTTCTTGTAATTGTTTTTGTAAATCGATTAAACGTTTTTTCTTTTCTCGATGTTTTATTGTAGCTTCGGTATTACGTTCGGCTGGAAAAAAAAGATATTGCACAAATTTTCTAATTTTTTTTAATTTGTTACTTTAATTACTTTCAGGCCCTTGAAGCAAAAAAAATCGTTTTAGAGAAAATTAATTTATTTCAAATATTGTCTATTCTACCTTCATATTCACATTTTATGTCATGCTACGTTACCAGGCAACTCCATTAGACTTTTTCAAAGCTTATTTTCAGTCGGGCTGAAAAAAAATCTTGTGAAGACTCTAAAAATTGGACTTTTTTTCAGTCGGACACAAAGTCGACGTAAACTTGGACTTTTTTAGGAAGAATTTTTTCCAGACTTATTTTTGACATATTGAAATTAAAAATGGTGGCGAGGAATTTAATGCATATGTAATTGCAATAGGTTTTTCTTTTTAGAAAAAATTAATTTGGCGCCTTAATACAATAGCAATAAAATGTAAACAATTTATTGCATTTCATTTAAAAATCATTTTTTGACAAAAATACTAGAAATATTCGTAATGATCATGGGATGGATTTTAGAAAGAATCATTATTGCATTGACCTCTATCGTAATGCATTTTTCTGAGAAAATTTTGATATCTCGAATCTAGTTTCTAGTAATAACAATTCCACGAAGGATTGATATTTAAAAAACTTTATTTAAAAATAATTTTTTTTATGAGAACATTTTAGAAATAATGATTTTAGTTGGATCCTTTTTTTATAAAAAAAATATTCATTCATTCCTGTCAACCGTAACGCATTTTTAGTTGAAACCACATATATAAAATATTTTTCTAATAAATTTATGCAGCAAAAGTTTCATTGTTTCTTCGTAAACTTCATTTTCACAAATAAAATGTCAGGATATCAACTGCCCACCCAAAAATTAAATGGCCTCAAAATGGCGTCTATAGACTGAAAATAAGTCTTGTAATATGGAGTCGTCGGGTTAAATTTCACATAAAATATTATTGTACATTAAATCCATTCAGTGAAGAAGTCTGGAAATCCAAGAGCACTGAGTTTTAGTAATATAATTTGATAAGATAACTTATCAAATGCCCTACTAATATCTGTAGTAATACAGTATACACTGTTACCCTTTTTCAAAGCACAAGTTAACAATGACACTAATTCTACTAAACTGGAATCTAACTTTAAGAAATCCATGCTGAAATTCAGATATAAAAGGCGTGCAGTGAAAGTAAAGAAATTAATGAATAATGCATTCAAATAGCTTAGGAATACATGAAAGTTTTGTTTTAATAAAGAAAATCTCCGTTTGCGTTTAGTTGGAAGGTGGTCTATTGAGTTTAACGATCCTAATTTATCGAAATTTCTCTAAGTGTTGCTTAAGTTCACCCTATTACAAAAATCAGAACATCTATTGAATCGGTCCAACGAAGATTTCTACGTTTCACCTTATCAAGGCTCCCCTGGCAAAAGACAGAAAATCTGGCACTGCATAAGGCTTGTCTGAATTTACTGGGTATCCAAACTCTTGAAAGTCGTCGACTATTATTAGATATGATTTTTCTGCAAAAGCTTATTTCTGGTAATATTGAGGGGTTTTCTTGAATCCATTTTTTTCGGACTAGCCAACATAGCTCAAAGTCTACAAATGTCTTAACCATATCTTTCACCAAATTAATTACGGAATGCACAAGCCTCGGGTCCGAATGAGGAGGAAGCCTAATGCTTATGCAAACATTTCCATAAAGGGCAAAGGAAATTAAATAATTACTTTAAGTTATAATAAAGTAAGAAAGCTTTTGTTTGTATTAATGTCAGTATTTTTCAAAGTGTATGAGATACGTATTAACTTTTTTTTACAGAAATAATCTTTAAAATACATTAATTTTTCCTAACAAGATATTTTCTTCAGGCGCCTGGAAATACTATAACTAGACACTTCTTACTTGTCCATTTTTCTAAATTTTTACGACTCTTTTCTGAAACTAATTGATAAAATGCAGTTTTATGTATTGCACGCTTTTCAACGATATTTCGTACTGTTATTGGATCACCACAAATTTCTCGTGCTTTTCTTCGATAATCTTGACAATTTTCTTCCATAATTTGTATTTCTTCAAATGATAAGCACACCGAAATTGAAGGATATTGAATCGAAAATAATGGATGCTTTAAAAAAAGTAATGAAAATCAATTGAGATTTAATATTATAACATAATTATTTAAATATCTTACATTCGGTTTGAAAGCTTTAAGTAACATTGTATATTTTCCGCATTGTAAAATTTGATCTTCATAGCCTTGAAAGAAACCTGGTACAGCATCTTTTTTCACGAAATATGCTTTATCATAAAAATATTTCGTATTCGGACGATAATGATCGACAAAACAAATAAACAATTCATTACATGGATCATCTAATAGGCCGTAAAATATCCACTTTTTTAAATGCCTGCCAAAATCATCGTGCAAAATAATATTTGTTAGGCCTAAGTTATACGACGATCATTGTAATGAAGGAAATAATTTTAGAATGAAAAATTAACCTATTACAAAGACTATTTCTTTAAAAACAAATAATGCAAAACATGGGAAATAGTTTAGTAAATAGATTTTAAATAAAAAATCTTAGGATTATCACGTAATTTGTTTTTTATAATGATTTTTATAATTTGAATGACGAAACATGTTTTAATCGATCAGCTGTTTTGTGGATTGCGTTTCAATTTCATTTGATTCCACTGGAGAACTGCCAAATTGATTCCTTCATTAGGAATTTTTCGTCGATATTCTAACCTCAAACTTCAGCGTCCCAATAAGAAAATAATAATATATAAAAAAAAATGGATAAAATTTGTGACTCATCGGTAAAAAAAGGAAAGGGAAGAAATAATCGAATTGGATTTGATGAAAAAAACCATTACACGACTTAGCTATGAACGAAAATCTGACTGTAAGTTTCTCTGACATTCGTAAAAGAGGTATAACCACCTTTCATTAAAAATCAAAGAAAAACGTTCGGTTTTCACTAGTTCCAAGATTTCCTTCATTACAATGATCGTCGTATAACTTAGGCCTTATACGACGATCATTGTAATGAAGGAAATAATTTTACAATGGAAAATTAACCTATTACAAAGATTATTTCTTTAAAAACAAATAATGCAAAACATGGGAAATAGTTTAGTAAATAGATTTTAAATAAAAAATCTTAGGATTATCACGTAATTTGTTTTTTATAATGATTTTTATAATTGGAATGACGAAACATGTTTTAATCGATCAGCTGTTTTGTGGATTGCGTTTCAATTTCATTTGATTCCACTGGAGAACTGCCAAGTTGATTCCTTCATTAGGAATTTTTCGTCGATATTCTAACCTCAAACTTCAGCGTCCCAATAAGAAAATAATAATATATAAAAAAAAATGGATAAAATTTGTGACTCATCGGTAAAAAAAGGAAAGGGAAGAAATAATCGAATTGGATTTGATGAAAAAAACCATTACACGACTTAGCTATGAACGAAAATCTGACTGTAAGTTTCTCTGACATTCGTAAAAGAGGTATAACCACCTTTCATTGAAAATCAAAGAAAAACGTTTGGTTTTCACTAGTTCCACAAATTCCTTCATTACAATGATCGTCGTATAACTTAGGTCTTACAATAGAATTATTATATATTGGGTATTTGAATTAATTTTTAAACAAGCGCTACTTTTTTACTTCAATTTAAAGAAAAGTACCATTTGGTGTAGTGAGTAGTGAAAGCTTATGGTCAACATGCTCTATCTGGGCTGCGCTCACTCACCAACTAAATGTAACTAAAAGCAACTAAAAGTTACACTTTTGCGTTCACTAGTCAACATTTTTCGACTACGATGACGTCATGACACCGGCACTCTGTCGTTCACTGATTAACACCGGTGTAAAAAAAAGTAACTTTTTTCAACTAATGTCATGGACCGTAGTCGATTATTGTCATTTCTATTTCGTCAGTTTGATTTTGAATTCAAAACAAATTTTTATGAATTCACTATTTTTTTTTATTATTTGGCAAATTCATAGAAAAATTATAGTTTTAGTAATAAGTTTATATTCAATTCGTTAAATTATATTGGAAAAAAATTTAAAATATTAAATTTATAAAAAAAAGTGAAACCATAAAATATGTTTTTTATATAAATATTTATTACTAAATGAAATATTAAAAATAAATGGATTTCATGAAAGTAATTTTAATAATTACAGTACATTAATTAACCTGTAAATGCGCATTTTCTCCAATTGACATTTCGAAATGACACTAATTGACTACGACCGTTCACTCGCAAACAACTTACATTTTTCGATATCGGCTTTTTTGACATTAACTTACACCGACTTTTTTTACACCGGTGTGATCGAGTGAACGGAACCCTGAAACCACTTGTAGATATTGGTTTAAACGATTTAGAGATAATGATTTTGATCTGAAATACAAACAACGTCCTGGGCAGTTCTTAACGAAGCTATCGGGTTGAGCATGATTCAAAAAGACTTACGTCTAGGCTATCCATATCATCGTTCACCATTACCAACGCAATTAATCAATTTGAAGCAAGCATTGTACAAAAAAAAAAACGATAAAAATTGGAAATGGTCGACCAAATATTCCAACTTCTGTTAGAGAAACTTTGAAAGCACTTGGATGGAATGTTTTATCTCATCACACGCTATATTCTTCAAACATTCATTATCTGATTATCACTTGTTCCGATCGATGCAGAATCATGGCCTCTCTGAACAGCAGTTCAAAACTTACGAAGATATAAAAAAAGGGCCTAATGAATGTACTACTTCGAAACAAGATGAATTTTTTGACGTGATAACGTCTTGTAACTTGGTCTGACAGGATGCAGGCTACAAAGGTTGGTTGTTTGAAGTCTTTATACGATTTGAAATTACTGATGGATTTCATTCGTTTCGGTATTAACATATATGGCATATCCCACTCTAGGCGACAAAGGGTATCGAATGGGAAAAATGTCGCTGGGCAGAGCATGAATTGATTGAATACAATTTCGGATGCTCACTTAACTTCGCCATGTTGTCCGATTTAGGGTAGCAATAAATGGCATTCGTTTGCTATATAAATCTATTTTATCGAACGAATAGTGATATTTAATCATAAGTTTCTGTTTCGGTGTTATGAGCGTGTAAACAAATTTAATTGGAAAATTAACGTAACATAAAGTTACAATGACCAATTCATCCAAGTCGAAATTGAGGAAACGTCCTTAAACCGACCGAGTGGATCAATAAACCCAAAAACAAAGCAGAACGTGCAGAGACCGCCACTTTAATGTATCAATCTATGGAGCCTTGTATGTCGAATGACCACGCACATTCGTTCTTCCGTATCGATCTAAACCATGTACATTGGGTTATATGGAAATTTTAATATCGATTCATAAAAGAGATAGCAATTTAGATTGTGCGACTAAGCCAAGAGAAGCAATCACCTTCGGTAATAAGTGCTTTGACTTAATTTTCACTAGGAACTTTGATGTAGAGAGCTTAAATTATATTTCATACTGTAAGGAATTATGTAATGGCAGATATGATAAACACAATTCACTTCTTTAATATAAATCTTTATTTTATTGAACAAAAATAATTTAATTATAATAAACTAACAAATAAACGAATGTTAAATTTATAAAATGATAATTTTTGTTCAATAAAATAAAGATTTATATTAAAGAAGTGAATTGTGTTTATCATATCTGCCATTACATAATTTCTTACAATTGGTGAACTCGACGTGATGAAAATTGTAATATAGTGCGGACCAAGCCTTTCTTCCTGGTGTGAGGCTGCACCAGTCACTATCTTACAATTTTTCAATGCAAATATAATTAAGGAAAAATAAAAATTTTAAAACTACGTAACAAACAAAATTTTGAAATATTAATTTAAAATTTAAAGTGGACTCTTTTTTTGTGTGTGAGGCCGCACCTGTAAGCAAAGAAAAATAAATACATGAAGAACCGAGACCTGGATTTGAACCAGGGGCTCATCAGCTTCTAGAAACGGGGTCTTTACCGACTTGACTATTCAACACTGTATTTATCAATCTGTTCAATTTGCCTTTTCTAAACATTATTCAAACAATACAACTGTTATTCGAAATATAACAATTATTCTATAATCTTTCAATGTCTATGCCAACTATTTGTATTAACAACTGTTATGAAACTAATACTCCTACACACCAGGCATTTTTCTTTTTCTTGGTTGTTGATCCCATCAGAAAATTTATTAACATCATTGCATGTAAGGTCACTTGGGTGTTGATCCCATCAGAACATTTATGAACAGCATTGCATGTAAGGTCGCTTGGGTGTTGATTCTATCAGAAAATTTATTAACAGGTACCACTTAAGATTATTACCATAAGAGGGAATGTAAAATAAATAAAATGTATAAAAAATGTATAACTTTTAAGTATTTTACTTTTATATATTATATTACCATTATACATGTAAGAGTTAAAAATAGGATACAACTGAATTTGGAAAACAATTGAGAGGTTAAGACAAAACAGTTGTAATGATTTGAGAATATTAGAGGAAAAGGCAAATGAACAGACTAGTAGAGACAGTGTAGAATGGTCTAGTTCTGTGATTATCAACCAATGTGCAGCGGCACTTTGGTGTGCCGCCAAATTTATCCTTCTAAACTTATTTTATTGTTAGTGTGCCGCCAAATTTTTTAAAATTGTTGAAAGTGTACCGCAAGAAAAAAAAGGTTGGGAATCACTGGTCTAGTTGGTTAAGACCTCGACCTCGCCTCATGAGACTGATGAGACCCTGGTTCAAATCCAGGTCTCAGTTCTTCACTTTTTCTCCACTTTTCTTTGCCTTACATACATGAATATTATTTAAACAATACTCCTTTTCCTGATATTAAAATTCGTTGCGAAGTCCATTATATTTTCGGTAATTAATTGACGGGTACGTTTTTTTTTTAATTGAAGTTTTTTTTGTGTGTGTGAAGTGTTATAAGTAAAAGAAGTTGCTCATGATGCAGCAACCAGCTGGCAGTCTGCTGGAGATTTTGTAGTGCCGGTTATCGCGACAGCAGCAATGAAAGTACCCCTTTCTGGACTAACCGTCCTGAAATTTGGTTCGCTCAGTTGGAGATGCAGTTCGCGTTGAATAATATATCCGTAGATTCAACGAAATACTTTTATGCTGCGGGTGCGTTAACGGAAGAAATTTTTAACTCTAGCTACGATATTATTATAAACCCACCGGCAAACCACAAATACGAAAATTTGAAAAACACTCCTATTGCCCCATTCTCTGTTAGTAGTGAAAAAAAAATTAGAAGAGCTTTTCTCTAGTGTCGAACTGGGAGATCGGAAACCACCTGACCTACTCAGAGAAATGATCCTTAAGGCAGGAAATTCGGTTAGCCAGCTACGATTTTTTTATTTCCCTTTGGAAGCGACGTCCTCCTAAAATCGTTTCGGTTGCATTATCATCTATTTTAGTAAATATCCCTGTCGAATTAGAAAAAGTTGCAGACAGAGTTTGGGAAGTTGCAAATTTCCATGAGTCACGATACCCTAACATGTGTCATACACAATTTACGCGTGCCCAGAAAGTAATTTTGAAAACTTGCAGTCTGCAATTACGAAACTTACCCAAACAATGCTAGATTTTCAAATTACACAAAACAACAAATTCTAGACAATGCAAAAACAAATTAACATATTGCAATCGGACCAAAGAACCTCACGTTATGGAAGCAAATCGTCAGCTCGAACACAAGATTATACCGACAAGCCGACGTGTTTTTATCATTACAAATTCGGCGATAAAGCACGTAAATGTGTTGGCACTTGGTACTCTTTTTGGGACAGCAATAAATTTGCGCAAAGACCCAACCAGGAAAACGATGCCAGACCATCGTAAACGCGGCTAGCGGTGGTTCGTTTCTCTCACGTCGCTTACTCGTACAAGACTTTAAACCAAAATTACGCTTTTTAGTGGACACTGGCGCCGTTATCTCCATATTACCATACCACTTATTTCCACACAGCACAAAAGATGAATATTTGATTATTTCCGCAGTTAACGGTACCAACATTAACACGTACGGTAAAAAACTATTAAATCTCAATCTCGGCCTACGACGAGAATTTCCTTTCATTTTCACGATAGCTAACCTAAACAAACCCATATTAGGGGCAGATTTCTTGACAAGTTTCGGTTTACTGGTCGACCTTAAAAATAGAAAATTAGTCGACACTCTCACCTCTTGTTCCATTAATGCCTTTTTCGGTTCAGTTTACGCTATTTCTCCATCCAAATTTCAAATTCCAAATTTGCACTCAGAACTCTTAGCGAAATTTCCAAACCTGACTACCGAGCCTGATTATTCAGCTCCGCTTAAACATTGTGTTCATCATCATATCGTTACCACAGGCCACCTTTTCCTTTACTCGTCCACTTAAGTTAGGCAACACTAAATTTAAAATAGTTAAAACGGAATTCGAACACATGATTAAGTTAGGTATTTGTCGGTTGTCTTCTTCTGTTGCTTGTCCCCTTCACATGGTACCCAAAAAGACTCTAATGACTGGCGGCCATGCGGAGATTACAGGCAATTGAATGCCATAACGATTCCGGACAGATACCCCCTTCCACTAATTCAAGACTTAAATAGGAATTTAAGAAGATATAAAATTTTCTCTAAAATCGATCTTATCAGAGCCTACCATCAAATACCGGTAGCTGAAGAAGACATATACAAGACAGTCATTACTACACCTTTTGAACTGTTCAAGTTTCCAAGAATGTCTTTTGGATTACGCAACTCAAACATTCGAAGGGTTCATGAATATGGTAGTGGCGCGGCTCGACTTTACGTTTGTGTATCTAGACGACATTTTGGTAGCTAGTAAAGATAGTGATGAACATTTAATCATCTCAAAATACTCTTCTCCAGGCTAAATGATTTCGGCATAAATATCAAATCCTCAAAATACGAATTTGGAATGACCAAACTACGATTTTTGAGCCATACAGTGTCATCAGAGGGTATTCGGCCATCAGAAGACCGAGTAGATGCTATTAAAGATTTCCCACACCTACTACCCTTAAACAATTACAACGATTTATAGGGATGGTTGCATACTACAATCGCTTTACTCCGAACCTTTCTTCAAGTTTAGCTTCTCTACATACACTAGTGGCAGATTTAAACAAAAACAAAATAAAACAAATTTCCAACTGGACCAAAACAAATATGGAAAGTTTTAGGGCAGTAAAAGAGAAATTATCTAGTATAACTTTGCTAGCACACCCTACTAACGAAGGACATTTAACACTTACGGTAGGTGCTTCTTCTTCCGCTCTAGGAGCAACATTGGAACGACACTATACTAATAATTCTTGGGAACCAATAGCATATTTTTCTAAAAAAAATTCCACAATTGAGTCTCGGTACTCCGCTTTTGAAAAAGAGCTTTTAGCAATATACTCAGTAGTAAAACATTTCAGGCATGGCATCATTTTTACAGACCACAAACCACTGACCAAAGCCTTAGCTGCTAAAATAAACAGCAGTCCAAGACAAATTAGACATATGGAGTATATCGCACAATTCACAACTGACATACAACATATTTCGGGTAAATTAAATGTTACAGCGGATACTCTAGATTGGAAGATATTTCCGCTATAACGACAAGCAATTTAGACATCGAATCTTTCAGTAAGGAACAACAAAGCGATCACGAACTAAAATCCATCATTAATAACATGTCGCAAGAACGCAGGAATACATTTCGGCAAATTAATACTCCTTCTTTGAGTTGTAAATTGTGGTGCGGTGTCAGATGAATTATATTCGACAAATTGCAAAATATATATATGTCATCTAGGAATTCGCGCTACAAGAACCTCTATTTCCCCAAAATTCTATTGGCCACATATGAATTCTGAAATTAATTCATGGTCTAAAGCTTGCGTGAATTGCCAGCAGGCAAAAACTATTAGGCACACTAAAAGTAACCCAAATCATTTTAGCATTCCCAAGGGGCATTTCGAACATATTCACCTAGACCTGGTAGGACCTCTTCCATCTTCAGGTGGTTGTTGCTACGTTCTTACATTAATTGACAGATTTATCAGATGGCCGAAAGCATTCTCAATTCCGAACATTACCGCCCAAACTGTTGCCGAAACTTTGTTTAAACAATATATATCCAGATTCGGAGTCCCGCACACAATAACCGATCAGGGTAGACAATTTGAGTCAAAACTGTTCTCCGCACTACTATTTTTCCTCGGAGCTCATAAGATACATACTACTACATACAATCCTCAAAGTAATGGTATGGTTGAAAGACTATATAGAACCCTGAAGGCCGCCCTAATGGTACAAGATAATTGTGCCAATTGGAAAATGGAAATACCTATAATACTACTGGGAATACACTCAGCCTACAAAGAGGTAGTTCGTCAGCAGAATTGATCTACGGACAAAATTTCAGACTTCCGGGAGAATTCTTCACTACAACTGAATCCAATTTAAACACACCGCAAATACTAGTAGAAATTAGGAAGGTCTGTAAAAACTTTAAATCTACTGACACTCTCTGTAATGACACAAAAAAAAAATACTTTTGCACCTAGATCTCGACAACTACACTCACGTTTTCGTTAAAAGTGACTTTTTCATCCAAGTTTAGCAACTCCTTACGAAAGACCGTATGAAGTTATTCGTCGTACACGAGCCCATGTTTACATAGAGATTGCGAATGAAATTACTCCGGTTCACATTAACAGAATCAAGCCTGCTCATTTGCTAATCCCGCAGTCCAACGAACTAAAACCAAAGAAAAAATGTTCTTTCATAATTAATTAACTGGAAGGAGAGTATTGTAGGGAACCAGCAATATTGTCATTATATTCTACTAATTAATTATGATTACATTATTCAATCTTAGTTTTAATTAGAATATTTTACTTAGTTTCTACTTTCAGATCTAGTAGTGTATTGACTTGTTTAAAACAATTTAATAATTTTAATTCTAAGGGCCGGTTTGTTCACTCATGGTTAAATCCGTGGTTAGGTTACCAGAGATTTTGCTTAATCCATGATTATGAATCTGTGGTTAACGAAATTCGTTTGTTCACATTTTTTTCACCTTGGTAACCAAACCATAGATTTTTTCATTTTTCGAATGGTTTTCCAGTGCATCTGTCAAATTTGAATCAATGGTTAATTTAAATTTTTAAATAATTGATTGTAATCTTCGTCATTATCGTGACTACTCCACGAATTTCAAATGCAATTTCCGAAAGAACTGAATTTGTAAATAAAACAATTCAGATATACAAAAAAAAGAATAAAAAAATAACAAAAAAATCACTCCATTTGGAGTTATTTTATTATTATTATTTTTGTATCGCTCAATATTTTCAGTGAATGTTGTTATATTTATGTTAAAATATAATGCCAAAAGTGAAACGCAGTCTGAAAACCAAGCATGAACAAACGAAATTCCAGTAAATCATTGGTTAAATGGCGTTAACCAAGGCCCTAAGGGCCGGTTTGTTCACTCTTGGTTAACTTTAATCCATAATTATTCCAGTGGTTAACCATCGATTGCGTTTGTTTACCAAAATTTGAATCAGATTTCGTTAATCAGCCGATTTTCCATGATTAACGCCATTTAATCCATGATTTCCTGGAATTTCGTTTGTTCATACTTGGTTTTATGACAAGTTTTGTGATATGATGAATATGTTCTCATTCAAAAAAAAGATTTGTTAATGATAAAAAAAACATTCCCTTTCAGTACATTTTAATAAAATTGAACTCAACAAATATTATTTATGTTCTCTCTTTAACGAACGTGAGCTATTTACAATACACAAAAAAAACATTATGACATATTAATATGGATAATAGACTTTTAATTAAATAATTTGCAATTTATTTTTCTTTTATTAAAAGAATTTTATTAAACTAATTCAAGTTTATATTAAATTTAATCAAAATAATTAATAAACAATAAAAATTCAAAAATTTAAATTAATGATTGAAATTTGATAGTTGCATTGAAAAACATTGGAAAACCATTGGAAAAATGGCAAAATCTATGGTTAGGTACCAAGGTGAAAAAAAATGTGAACAAACGCATTTTGTTAACCACAGATTCATAATCATGGATTAAGCAAAATCTGTGATTACCTAACACAGATTTAACCAACAGTGAACAAACCGGCCCCTAATAGTGTAATCATAATTAATTAGTAGAATATAATGACATTATTGCCGGTTCCCTACACATAGTTCTCCTATTATATTGTATTATAGTCTTGTATTGAATAAGAATACTGTGAGTGACTAGCCATTTTGCCCAAAGTCGCCGACTTTGTCGGAAAACTAGCTTAATTTGTAATTAGTTTGTTTTAATTCGATTTAATTTAACTTATTTGTCTTGAACACTAATATAATATAGTAAGCATGTTGTTTGAGGTTATCACGCAAAAAAGGAGCGCCCGCAATTAATTCAAATACCCAATAGAATTAAGAATATTTAGTAAATCGTATATGTATTTACTTAAAATAAACATGACAGCATCGTTTCAATATGTAAACTAAAAGCATTATAAGATCATTTTGTGTAATATTTGTTATTTCTTTATAAAGATAACCTAAAAATTGAGAACCCATTGGCGTTTTAACATTTACATCCACTGCAAGAAAAAAAATATGATTCAAATACAAGGGTTTGGAAAACAAATGTTTTACTTACCATTTGGATGAATTGCCAATATATGAGCTAATGAAATTATCTGTTTTATAATCTTTTTAACTCGTACATAATATTGTAGTACAGTTTTATCATCAAATTGAATTATATATTGTCGAAACATGACTAGATATTCTTCAATGGAATTACAGAGAGCCTAGAAACCAATAATAATAATTAGAAATTAATCAAAATGGGAAAATCCTTTCCAAATTATCACCTTAAACATGAATCCGTCGTACATTAGTTTATAGTTTTTTTTCTTAATCATTATTTGTAAGCGTTTATAGCATATTCCGCATTCCAAAAATTCTGAGACGAAATTTTTTATTGTTGTTAATGAAATTTCGGGAATTGTTATATTCGGATCCATAAGAAATATACACATATCATTATGAGAGAATGAATCTGATTGTATACCGACTAAAATGAATTTACATAATTTTATTTAAAATTATTATATATGGTAGAAAATTATCTTCCAATAGAAAGACGAAATATTGTATTATAAAATTAGTTTCATGCGCAAGTATTTAGTTTAAATTGAAAAAATGAGCAAAGCAAACCGTCAGAATTAGGTAACAAATTTGACCAGTCCTGTCTTAAGACCGATTAATTCAAGTGTGTTAATTTCATCGAATACGATCCAGTACTTTGGCTTCCATGAAGAATACAAAGAAAGTGTTGTCATAGTCAAATTCTGACGAGAAATCTAATCGGGTTTAGATAAGTTGAAGCACCTAATATGTCAGGATTTCATTTAATTCAGACCACAAACGTGAAATACACAAATGTTTTGTGAATTAGTGTTGCTTTATATGAATTTCGTTGAAAATTTAATAACATTCGTTTTGTCATTAAAGTAAAAATGTTTTTTTTTAATTTTTCCCAATTGTAATTCGAAAAGCGTCAAATATACTTCAGAAAGCTTCAAATGTAATTCGGAAAACAGTCAAAAATTTTGTGGACGTAAATCGGTAAATCACAAAAAGACAGAATATTTTGTGAATTTTATCAATTGTGCACACCAGCACTAGCACAATCACCTCCATTTACGGTGTCCTTAGTTTGATCCAGAATATCTTCTAAGTAGACAAGTCTTTGGTCTATAACACCAGCAGGTGCAGCATTGAGGACTCAAATATTGCTTTGGCTTCGACCTTGCTTTTTGATCAAATATTTTCAGTGGGATTTAACATTGGAGAATAGGGTCCTGGCCGCAACAGAGATACTGTCGCCATATTAATGACTGTTGAAACAAGCACCAAATCTACCAGTTGATTTCTGAATTACAATTGATGCTTTCCAAATTACATTTGGACTAACAGGTTTATTCTGGCGTTGTGACAAATTTTTAGTCACAACATATTTGCAACTGCAAATGTTATGACTACTGACTACTAAATTATGACTTCTGAGATAATGATCACATGGAATAAACAGAGAAATGGACCGAAAATATTTTTGGTAAAGAAAAACTGAAATTCGTTACAATGAAAATCCTTCATGGCTTTTGCTAAAAGTTCATGTAGATGTCCCCCTAGAAATGGTGGGTGTATGATGGGGATGAAATGGTGCCTTTTTTAAGAAATTCATAAATTCATATTTTGGACAGTTTAAACTGTTATAATTCGAGCCAGTTGTCATGGTTATTTGAGAAATACTCTCGAAAATGTTTGTATATGTGCCACATTTTTATATAGGTGTAAAATTATTTGTGTGTTTAAAAAAATGGTAGAAATTTGTTCATATTTATCAATTAAATCATTTAGAAAACACCTAAAAGTGTTTATTTTTAGATCAAAGTATGACTGTGTCCTAAAAGACGAATGGTATTACAGGAACAATTGGGTTACAATTTCAGTAGAAATGCTAAACCAGGAGTGGGTTATACTACGAGTCGTGCGGTCATTTTTTTGAATGCACAATAACACCGTTATTCTGGTGTTATTGTGCATTCAAAAAAATGACCACACAATTTTATTTAAATTTGCTACAAAGTTAGGTTATAATCAGAAGAAGAATTGATTCGATATTGTCTAAGAAAGTTGTTTAGGTTTACTATACCAGATTTTTTCTAGTGTTTGTAATAATAAAAATGCAATATACTATATACATTCACATGTAATTTTTTTGTGTATAAATTTTTGACATCATTGCGGTGCTGCAAAAAGAGCTTTCTTTTTAATAATTTTGTAGAATCGACTGTCAATACATGCATTTTTATATCATACAGTCTTTTTAATAAATACTATTAATGAGGTGGCGTGCGCAGATCTGCCCAAATTAGAATTCAAGTTGAGAACTCTCTTTATTCTATGATATTTGATAATATATACCAACCCGTAAGAGCTTTCAAATCAAGAATAAAACGATTAATTCGTACAATTTTGAAAATGAATTTTCCACCCAATTCATTTTCTAAAGCACCATGTAAATGAAGAGTAGAATCCATTTCAGTAATAAAGGCTTTTGGAAATGGAATTCCTATTTTATCTGAAAAAACAAACGTATATAAAAGAAATTTGATTGTAATTTTTTATCAGCATATTCACCTAGATTTTCCCAATTCCAATTTAAAACATATTTCTCTTCGTTAAAATCTTTATTTATAATTTTAGAATTAATATCTTTACGACAAATGTCCTTATT
Organism: Xylophagus ater; assembly: GCA_963422695.1. Classification (NCBI taxonomy): domain Eukaryota; kingdom Metazoa; phylum Arthropoda; class Insecta; order Diptera; family Xylophagidae; genus Xylophagus; species Xylophagus ater. The sequence continues at coordinate 34,782,745 of OY730479.1, forward strand.
TAATAACAATTAAAGAAAAAAATTACATACTATTATTAATTAAATATTCAAAATACTGTAAAAATTTGCATATTACCTTATTTGAGAATTTATCAATCGATATTGTTGAATCTTGATCATTATTAAAAAATCGATAAGCTGATGGATCTATATTAATTGGTAATATCCATGTTGGCTGAATAAAAGCAGATAATTTTTGTCGTGGTGAAATATTTAATTTTGATTCAATTTTTGTGAATTCTTTCGATTCACGTTGAAAAATAAAACGTGGTAAATATGGATTTTCAAAATCTTTCAAGTTTTTTAGCCCAGAAATTGACTTTGAAAATATATTTCCAGAACACATTTGAGGATAGTATACATTTTTTGTATATTCTGAATATAAGGTAAACGGTCCAGGTACAAGTAAACGTGATAAACCACATACCTATAAAAACAAACACACATTATTTATCATAAGTGCCGTGTATTTGCTACTTGCTCCGGATTAGAGCAGTATTTTAGCATTGAACACAACAAAACGGATCAAGATGTTCTTCTTTGTTGTTAAAATTTTGATCTGCTCCGGAACAAGCGGCAAATAAAACATAGTCATTCATATTGTGTATTGGAATTAATTTCGAGTGCTTTTTTTACGTCTACAAAGAAAATTAAATCAATTTTTTTCACTTTCTGTAAGCTCCAAATTTTAAGGGCTAACTAACGACTTAAAATTGATCGTTAGATTCTTAAAATTTATAATCCTTAAGAAATAACGATTGTATTGAAAAAATGGTATTTCCATACGTGGTGAATTTCCAATCGTAGAATGCTCTGGTGAATTTGTGTTTTTTAATTCAGGAACAGGTAAGGCATGGTTTGAAGAATCAATTACTTGAGTAAACAGAATTAATCCAATATTTTAAGTATTCAACGCCAAAATAATTAATTATTTCATTAAAGAGAAACAAAGCAGAATAAATTTGGAAAGAGGATTTTAGACGCGATCTTCCCAATACCTTCTATGAAAATGACAGAAACAAAAAATTCCGCACAAAATAAGGAAAGAAAGTTACAATTTCATTAGAAAGAAGGAAGTAACCTATTAATCAAATACATTCCATTTTACAGCGTGCTTCCTATAAGATAAATGTAGCAAGCAAGAGCATTAATAGTCTTATAATAGTCCTATGGGTTTTGGACTAAAGAAAGAATGAAACAAAGCAATCGAAAATTATTTTAACTCAATTTTTGTAAACAAAAACCACGTTTTCTTATACTTTTATTCGCCAATATGATTTTCCCAACACTTTTTCAAGTATTTTATCTGTGTTGCACTAACATAATCTGAGAAAAATGATAGATAGCTAATGAGAAACATATGTATTTTTAAGAGAACATTTCTTATTTTATTTTTATTACGCTTTTTCTTTTCCTTCCATATAATAATTTACTTCTTCGTAATCACTAATTTTAGGTTAAAAATTTTGACTTCTGGCTTTTAAAATAGGAAGGAATTAATCACTTTAAGACCACCAATTACTCGATTATTCACTAACCATGAAAAGTAATTAATTAACCATGCCCTAGGAACAGGACTACTTTCCAATCATTCCTTGACCACACTCTTTACCATCTCCCCTGACTGCCATCTTTACTACCCCTGACCGCTCCCCAACATTCCTTTTGACAACTTTCTCGATAGCTTTTCTTCTCTAGCACGCCTTGACCTTGATGAACTGTTGACCTCTTTTTACCAGCACTCTGATCACACCCTTGTCTACGCTTTGTCAAAAGACTGTTTGTTTAAAAAGTCGATGGACGATCATATCTCGAATATTGCTTCATGGATAATTCATATAAAATACGATAAGAATTCTGTGATGATTACCAAAAATAATGACAATTTTTTACGTTGAAATTTCATTTTTGCGCTTCTCTTCGCCAATTTCTCCAAAAAAAAAATCAAAGAACGAGACTCGCCAATTTCATTAGTGCTAAATCCGTTTCATCAAAAATAATTAGCCCCATATCCGTCCGTCCGCTTCTTTAAATCATTAATAAAATCTAAATGGAGGATCCGATTTCCATGAAACTTTCACCATTTTGGTGTTGCATCAAATGCCAGATGGTGTTAGATTTAGGGCGAAATTAATATATGGCAACACTATTTGGTAACGCTTTTTTGTCTAAAAACGACAAAATTTTCTGTCCACGATGCAGACTAAACTGCTGGGCCGATTTCGACAAAATTTATGCAGTTCATGTATTGGAGCGTAACTTACAAGTGATTAGTTTTGGCCCATATTTGAATATAGCAACACTGTCTAAGAATACGTTTTGTCCAAATATAGTCTATTTTTGCACCAGTTGTAAAACCGGAACTTCACGTCTAATTTTGATGAGATTTGCACACTTTGTGTACTAAGGTCGAAATAAGAATATATAAACTTTTCAACGGAATTCTCTTCTGGCAACACTAATGCGCAAATTTTTTTTAAAAAATGTTGTAGCTCAAATATAGAATCTTTCCTAATTCGGTCAATAATAGTCGGATTTTAATAAAACTTGGAATGTATGTTTAGGATGGGCCAACTGAAAATATGAAATATGTGGGGGGTTATGGGGGACTAAAATAGAAAAATTTCAATACTTTACTCAATAATGGGCGGATTTTCTTAAAACTTAAGACGTACATTCTGGATAGACCAACTGAAAAGATAGAATGCGTCTTCCCTCGGCGGGGGTTGCGGGAAGGCAAAATAAAAAACCTTAATAATTCGGTCAATAATAGGCGGATTTTAATGAAACTTTGAATGTACATTTGGGATGGACCAACTGAAAAGATAAAATATGTTTACCTTCGGTGAGGGGTTCTGGGAGGCTAAAATAGAAAAACTTCAATAATTCATGCAATAATGGACGGATTTTCCTAAAACTTGGTATGTACATTCTGGATAGGCCAAATTGAAAAGATAGATTGCATCTCCACTTGATGCGGTTGAGAGAGCCAAAGTAGAAAAACATTAATAATTCGATCAATAGTAGTCACATTTTCATGAAACTTGGAATGTACACTTAGAATAGGCGAACTGAAATGAATATTTTTGACAAGTTATATCAGAAGGAGAAAATTAATGGAATTGACTATCAGCCATTAACATTCGCGAGAAACAAATTAATTAATTGAATTGGATATCAACAGAAGAGGAAAAAACTAAAAGTAAACCTCCCTTTTATATATTTATAAGATGTAAAATTTAGGTAATTGTAGCAGAGAAAAAATAAATTTAGAAAATTAGAAATTTGTTTATTTTGAATTTGTCTACGGTATTGAATCGGAATTTCCCTCACAAGTCTGGTGGTAACAGTAGCCCTTTAAAAAGAAAAGATTATATTTTATTTAAAACTAGGTGGTAACCCGTCCTAAGACGTCCTAAAAACTTCAGTTTACAAATCACCGTAAATGAACAAAATATACTCAAGCGAAGCGTATTAATTCGCAACATAATGGATCTTTTACCCCGTTCGCGTAGCACTTCTGGCGATATATTTCATGTCTTAAGTCGATCTATTCAGAATGCACATTATTTACCCCGCAATACCCCGAGCGAAGATATTAAATTAATCCCATTTCTCCGGTTGGTAAAATAGCTCCCGTCAAACACATATTACTAAGGCAAAAACCTCTATAGAGTAGGGGCCTAAACAACCGCAGCGTCAAAGTTGTGAGAGATAAAACTATTTTATCTTCGACAGAAATAATTCCCATGGAAACCTCCATAACTTTGCCGAACATTGTACTCGTGTGTGACTAATATATACGAAGTTCATAAGTTTGTACTGACTCCAGCGCCAAAGCGGTGAGAGATTGAACTATATGCTCTTCGAAATAAATAGTCCCCATGAAAACCTCCACAACTTTGCTGAACATTGCAATCTTGTGTGGCCTCTAAATACGAACTTGAAAAATTTATATTGACTTCAGCGCCAAAGCGGTGAGAGCTGAAACTATATCGTCCGCGACAGAAATAATCCGCATGAAAACCACCATAACTTTGCTGAACATCGTAATCGGGTGTGACCTCTAACTACGGAGTTCCAAAATTTTAATGACTCCAGCGCCAAAGCGGTGGGAGATAGAACTATATGGTCTTCGAAAGAAATAGTCGCCATGAAATGCTTCACAACTTTGCTGAACATTATAATTGCGTGTGACCTCTATATAAAAAGTTCGTAAATTTGTATTGCCTCCAGCGCTAAAGCGGTGGGAAATGGAACTTTGCCGTGTACGTCAGAATATCCGGCATAAGAATCTTAATAAGATTGCCTCAGGTCAGATTCATGTCCGATGTATATTTCAGATTATAAATGAGGTTTTCCGAAATAAGCTTTCAAGCCCCCCTTTATAACTCCTCGACCCCCAATCTCCCCGGAAACAAAATTTCTCCACGTTTCAAGTAATTCTCCACAACATATCAAAAAGTGTTTTTTTTTTTTTGCTCAACGCCGTTTCTTTCCGGACAAAATAGGACGGACAGAAAGAAGGACTAGCCTTTTATATATATAATATTGACAAACGTATTTTTGAAAGATATGCATTTATCTATCTATCATATTCTAAGGATAACGCGAACAAAGCTGCGGGTACCAGCTAGTTATATATATATATATATGGTTGTTTTTGTAGTAAAATGTGGTAAAGCTCGTACGGTCCATACGCTACTAAGATTCGATCGACTCTTTTAGTTCTCCGACTCAAACTTAACTGATTATTATATCAAAAACTCTTTTAAAAGAAAATGAATCGCTTATCGCTTATATCGACAATTGTACAATTTTGCAATTAGATATTAATAATTGAAGTGAAATAATTATTTTGCACCATTATCGCCTTTTACAAATTTGGTATACCATATTCTTTCAAAGAGGAAACTTTAATATTATCACATTCTGTATAATTAGCAAAATGATTGGTCGTACAAAGAGGCGGCAATAAAATCATAACATGCAAAAAAGTATAATTTTTCAACTTATTTAATCAAAGCTTAAGGACCTTATTTTGAAATTAACAACTGAAAGCAGTTCGTTATAAATAAATACTTAAAATTTGTAATTCTTAAGCGATATAACGATTGTATTCCACAAACGTTACTTACAAACACGGCGAATTTAAAATCTTGATTTACTCGTTAGACTAGTTCTAGAAAATTGGTAAAGCTTAAGTTATAGGATGATCATTAGAATGAAGAAAATTGTGTAACAAATGAAAAACGAACGGCTTGTGTCGTCTGATTTTGAATGAACAGTGGTTATATGAATGTTAGAGAAATTTAATACTAATTCCTACTTTGAGATTAAAAATGGAGTCGGCTTTAAATAAAACCGATTAGATGTTCGTCAGAATTTGACTATAGCAAAATTTTTTTGCATGATTCATGGAAGCCAAACTACTGGACCGAATTCAACAAAATGCACACACAAATAATCTATGTTTCAATAAAGAAATTCAGGACTTTCATCCAAAATGTGTGTTTAATTTAAAATTTTAAAAAGAAGTTCTTATTGAAAAACTCGATAGTGCCCATTATTACATAACATAAACAAAACTTTATGTCTGACTAGACTAACTACTCCCTTCATCATCCCCTGACTTCTTTGATTCTTGTCTCTACCACCTGCTTGAACGCTTTCTGGCTACCTCTTGATCGTTCTTTAACATCCTTCCTCACCACCTTCCCGATCATGCCTCTGGACGACTATTCTCCTACTGACTAAGCCTAACATAAAAAATCAGACAATCCTTAACAAATTATACATATTTAGAATTTTTCTTTACAAATTCTCTGTTTTAAAACTTTGATACCTGAATGACAATAGAAAATTTGATCGGTAAATTAAAACGATTTAAGAATTGCTTTAACGATGTACCGATCATGTTAAGATTTTCTGAATAGCGATTTGAGGTAGAATTTTAAGAATTTAAGGACTCAACGATTTCATTTGAGAATAAGAGCCTATATTTTGATTTGTTATTATATGAATCCATATCTATTCCACTCGCAAATACCTTGGCTGTGAAAAACATCCAACGTCAAGTCCAAACAAGTATACTGGCGGGCATTGCTTAACCATGTAAGCTTTTTATTTAACAAAAATGTATTCGTTAAAATTTCCCAATTTAAAGGAGTATTTCAGAAATATATTATTTCAAAGGGGGAGTAAGGTAATTTTGGGAATCAAAAGCTTTGAAAGAAGCAAAAAGAGTATGTACAGATGATCAGCTACACTTTTTAAGACACAACTCTCGAAATAAATTCAATTACCCAAATAACTGATATATAATTACATATTCGATTTCATTTTGATCTTTTTCTGTATAATCCTCAAGATTTAACAGAAATGTTAATAATCCTTTTATTTCATTGTTTGAATTTTCTGTTAGATTTTGGTAACATATTTCAAGCGTTTCACGTGATTTCCATATTTCTGGATCAATTCTAGAATTCATTCTCATCTCAAAGTTACGAATATCAAATTCTCTTAATGAATCCCATTCGGAATTTGCTTTTATGATACAATTTAATGATTTTTTTAATAAAATTTCATATGCTGTGGATTTTACTTTTCGTACAGCTGTTTGATTTTTTGTTGTATTTGGATTGAATTCTAGTAATAAACTTTCACATAACTCTTTTACTAAGAAGTATACACTATCTGAATAAATGTTCGACATTATTTTTAATATTTAAGAAACTACTTTATAAATAATAACAAAAAAAATACCGAACAACGGACTTTTGTTTAACGAAAACGCCTTTTTTTGAGTAATGTCAAAATTAATTCGGATTTTAATTCGGACAACTTCTTTAAATATTCAAATTTTGTTTTTCGGACTTTTATAAAAATTTCAATCAATTAAAATTAAAATGATTAATATTGAATTTTGTATATGCGGTAAATATTATATTATATTAGTTAAAAAATACATAATTATATTATCAGACTTGTACATAAACAGAAATAGCTGATCCAAATGAGACAGAAAAAAAATGTTCGGTAGTAGAATTTAAAAACAATAAATCTATTACAAAATGCCGGTAGAGGTAGATGCAAATTTGAATTAATATATTTTTTTGATTGCGTCTAGATAAACCTTGAAAATTCTTTTAATTGGGAGTAATTATATATATATATATAAATAATTTCAATTAATTTCTCTAGGACTTGTCACGCGGCTTGATTATTTTTGCGAAGATTTTTTGCAAGTTTAACAGGTCATTCTGATTGGTCAGGGAAAACTTAAAATAATCTGCACCCGTGACGTTTCGTGAATAGTTTTCATTTTAGCATTTTCAATAAAAAATACCACTAATTCCCTTTTTCCTGACATTTTCTACAATTTATAGTTTTTAGTCTTCACTTCCAAAAGAAAAACTCGTTAAAAAAATTCAAAATTGCATTTGTCAAAAGTGAAAAATTCATCGCAAGAATGCGAAATAATTGATATTGTTTTTATTAAGACTTAACGAGAACATAGAAATTTTGCAAATGTAATATTTTTATTAATACTAAGCTTTAAGATAAATAATGTTATACTGGCTTAGGCCTAAGTTATACGACGATCATTGTAATGAAGGAAATTGTGAAACTAGTGAAACCGAACGTTTTTCTTTGATTTTCAATGAAAGGTGGTTATACCTATTTTACGAATGTCAGAGAAAATTACAGTCAGATTTTCGTTCACAGCTGATGGTTTCTTATAAGAAGAAGGCTTTTTTCATCGAATCCAATTAGATTATTTCATTTTTTTTCAAATATTATTATTTTCTTATTGGGACGCTGAAGTTTGAGGTTAGAATATCGACGAAAAATTCCTGATGATGGAATCAACTTGGCAGTTCTCCAGTGAAAGAATGAAATTCAAACGCAGTCCACAAAACAGCTGATCGATTAAAACATGTTACCGTCATTCAAATTATAAAAATCATTATAAAAAACAAATTACGTGATATACCTAAGATTTTTTATTTAAAATCTATTTACTAAACTTTTTCCCATGTTTTGCATTATTTGTTTTTAAAGAAATAATCTTTGTAATAGGTTAATTTTACATTCTAAAATTATTTCCTTCATTACAATGATCGTCGTATAAGGCCTAAGTTATACGACGATCATTGTAATGAAGGAAATCTTGGAACTAGTGAAAACCGAACGTTTTTCTTTGATTTTCAATGAAAGGTGGTTATACCTCTTTTACGAATGTCAGAGAAACTTACAGTCACATTTTCGTTCATAGCTAAGTCGTGTAATGGTTTTTTTCATCAAATCCAATTCGATTATTTCTTCCCTTTCCTTTTTTTACCGATGAGTCACAAATTTTATCCATTTTTTTATATATATTATTATTTTCTTATTGGGACGCTGAAGTTTGAGGTATAACTTAGGCCTTATAATTTGCTTAGCTTAGAACTAAACGGAATTCAATGAGTTGTACATAAATACAAAATTCAGTCTTTAATTATAAGAATTTTTAAAGTAAGCAAATAAAAGTTAAGTGAAAAGTGCTTGCTCTCGGCACTACAGTCTTAATTTAAACTCAAAATTACTTAAAACTAGGCAACAAAAACATGTAAGAATATCAAAAATCAAAATTGGGGTTACCAACATCAGCATAATAAAGTTAAAAATTTTTGGTTTTTTCTTTATACTACAATAAATATCGCAAAAGTTGCTTTTTTGTACTATAGAGCTAAGATCACACACAGCAACTTTTGCATCAGGGTTTTTTTGGTTGCAGCTGCAAAAGTTACGAGTCTTGTTCACACATGTAAGTAAAAGTGGCGCGCAATCTGAAGTTTTTATGCTGCTGCAACAAAAAATGCTGCAACCATAAAAAAAAGTTGCAGAAGTGTTCACACATAGCATGCAGCTTTTATTGCTTGCGACTTCCTCGGAGTTTTTTCGTGTATGTGTTCAAAATTTGACGTCTTGTTTTGATTTGACGTCTTTTAATTCGAAGTCTTGTTTTAATTGTGATATTTAATTATTGCAATAAAATAATTTACTACGCGAATTACGTGTTGGAGATGAGTTGTTTTTTAAAAATTTTTTGCGAATATCGGCATCGGATTTTGATTATCTTTTGGAAAAAGTAGGACCCATAATAAAAAAAAAGGGATACTTTTATGAGAAAAGCAATAACTCCTACTGAACGCTTGGTTGTAACATTAAGGTTTTTAGCGGCAGGTAAGGATTTTAAATTATTTCCTAAATTGTTAGTAAGATTCTGTTTTCAGGTGATAGTTATAAATCGCCAATGTATCTATTCCGTATGCCAGCGAACACCATTTCAACTATAATACCTAAAACATGCAATGCCATTTTTAATGTATTAAAAGACGAATATTTAAAGGTAACGAATAAATTTTTCTTTTTATGGTAGTGATAATTTATTTAAAAAATTAGGTTCACAATCAGTTGTTAAAATAACATTTTCAGACGAGTCCGTTTCAAAGCAAATTTGTTCACAAGATGATGATGATGAATGTGGTGTTGAAGAACGAGGCGGAACGAATAATTGACGTGCTCCATATTCAGTTAAAACTTCTAATATTTGTTTTTGAATTGCAGTTTTCAATTTAAATTGCAAATCCGACGAATGAACGAATTTCTGTCGCTACAAACTCCCCAAAGATAGAATATTCGTCTCTCTTATTTGATAGAACGCCCATGCATTTCTTTATAGCAGCTTGTTCCTGCATTTTAATGCTAGTTTGTTTGGCTTTCCGTTTTTTATTCGAAGAAGATGGTTGATATTCTGTTTCAATTGTTTCAGCTGAATCAATCGATTCTAATTGACTATGCGACAATTCATTTTCCGCCACGATCTTATTATTTTTAAAATTGCTATTAGAGCTGCTACTTGCTTCATCATTATTGGTGATATTTTCATAACTAGTTGTTACCTAAAATACAAAATGCAGCAATTAGTAAAAATATATAATAACAAAAAGATTTATATCAAATTAACTTTACAGATGCCGAGCACGGAAACCGAATGGATGGAAATAGCAAATGATTTCAATCTAAAATGGAACTTTCCCAATTGTTTTCGGTATTACACAATTTTATAATTTCTCGATCACAGGCAGTATATGCACCACCAGGAACTTTTGATGTTGAAAATGCGGATGGAACAATTTCACTAGGAACTTGGAGAAAGGAAGCTGCTAGTTTAGAACCACTGACGAGAAATGCACAAAGAAATGCAAACCTGACTGCAAAAAATATTCGGGAAGAATTCAAAGAATATTTCTGTCGCGAAGATGAAGTTCCTTGGCAATGGAATTTTATTTAAATACTAAATATGTACAATATAAATAAACTAAGTTATTAATACCATTGAATCAATTGTTTCATTTCTTGAAGTATGCTGAAACATAAACTCCATCGGCGAAAAATACTCCCATTTCGACTTGTATATGTCCGCTAAGCCGCTACCGGACTTTGAATTTCTAATCTTGACACGTTCTTTTCCATGTTGTGTATGCAATGTGTGTAATTTTTTTTAATCTCGTCATAATTGATGTTTAAATTGGCACTTATTTTCTCCAGAGCCAACCGTCTTTTAATGGAGTCATGGTATTCTTTCGTGGCCACATTCCACAAGCATGGACAGCTTTCAATTAATTCTGTTAATTTCAGAATTTCTTCTCGTTTCCATATTATTTTATCGATGCCATTTTCTAAATTTATATTTAATTATTAAAAGAATATTACAATAAAATTGAATTTCATTACATTTTAAAAACTTACCAACAAACAAAAAAAGCAATAACACTGAACTGTCAAAAAACTTGCATGCAGCATGCAACAAAAGTTTCAACCATTTAACATTTTTTGTTGCATATGCAACTTTGTTTTTTGCTATTCACACGTTGAAACTTTTGACGTTGCACGCAATAAAAAAAACTAGTCATGCAGCAAAAAAGAATCGCAACTTTTTGTGTTTCAATGCTGTTCACACTTTGCAGCACTCTAGTTTAGCATCTTTTTATGCTGCAATGCAACAAAAGTTGCAGTGTGTGATCTTAGCTTAAGGAAGTCAAAAAGGCACATATCATGAAGTATGCTCAAATTTAATTCATGAAGGCGGAATGCAAGATGAATAATTGCTTATACATTATGGGTCTGTTTTATTTGCCATACCCTACACCGGAGCAGGGTAAGTGGCAAATAAAACGAGCAGGAGTAGGAAAAAGCCTTAATTCAAAAGTTTGTAGCGTTGCTTAGCAACCATATTGTAATTAAATGGGAAATTTTTAGCTAATATTTTTTTTATGGTAGAAAACTGAACTAATTTAGGTGTGAGAGCTATCCCTGGTCTGAAAGTAGTGTAGGATTTGCACTTTTGTTGTTTTTGTTTTCAATGTAAAAATTTGCTCTACCCCAGAGCAAGTGGCAAATAAAACAGACCTTATATGTTCGAACATTTAAACACTTATGTTGATCAAGATTAAAATCATTACTTGATTTCATTTATATTATCACTTACTTTGATTTATCAGTATCCTTAAAATTTGTAATTCTTAAGCGATATAACGATTGTATTCCACAAACGTTACTTACAAACACGGCGAATTTAAAATCTTGATTTACTCGTTAGACTAGTTCTAGAAAATTGGTAAAGCTTAAGTTATAGGATGATCATTAGAATGAAGAAAATTGTGTAACAAATGAAAAACGAACGGCTTGTGTCGTCTGATTTTGAATGAACAGTGGTTATATGAATGTTAGAGAAATTTAATACTAATTCCTACTTTGAGATTAAAAATGGAGTCGGCTTTAAATAAAACCGATTAGATGTTCGTCAGAATTTGACTATAGCAAAATTTTTTTGCATGATTCATGGAAGCCAAACTACTGGACCGAATTCAACAAAATGCACACACAAATAATCTATGTTTCAATAAAGAAATTCAGGACTTTCATCCAAAATGTGTGTTTAATTTAAAATTTTAAAAAGAAGTTCTTATTGAAAAACTCGATAGTGCCCATTATTACATAACATAAACAAAACTTTATGTCTGACTAGACTAACTACTCCCTTCATCATCCCCTGACTTCTTTGATTCTTGTCTCTACCACCTGCTTGAACGCTTTCTGGCTACCTCTTGATCGTTCTTTAACATCCTTCCTCACCACCTTCCCGATCATGCCTCTGGACGACTATTCTCCTACTGACTAAGCCTAACATAAAAAATCAGACAATCCTTAACAAATTATACATATTTAGAATTTTTCTTTACAAATTCTCTATGTTTTAAAACTTTGATACCTGAATGACAATAGAAAATTTGATCGGTAAATTAAAACGATTTAAGAATTGCTTTAACGATGTACCGATCATGTTAAGATTTTCTGAATAGCGATTTGAGGTAGAATTTTAAGAATTTAAGGACTCAACGATTTCATTTGAGAATAAGAGCCTATATTTTGATTTGTTATTATATGAATCCATATCTATTCCACTCGCAAATACCTTGGCTGTGAAAAACATCCAACGTCAAGTCCAAACAAGTATACTGGCGGGCATTGCTTAACCATGTAAGCTTTTTATTTAACAAAAATGTATTCGTTAAAATTTCCCAATTTAAAGGAGTATTTCAGAAATATATTATTTCAAAGGGGGAGTAAGGTAATTTTGGGAATCAAAAGCTTTGAAAGAAGCAAAAAGAGTATGTACAGATGATCAGCTACACTTTTTAAGACACAACACTCGAAATAAATTCAATTACCCAAATAACTGATATATAATTACATATTCGATTTCATTTTGATCTTTTTCTGTATAATCCTCAAGATTTAACAGAAATGTTAATAATCCTTTTATTTCATTGTTTGAATTTTCTGTTAGATTTTGGTAACATATTTCAAGCGTTTCACGTGATTTCCATATTTCTGGATCAATTCTAGAATTCATTCTCATCTCAAAGTTACGAATATCAAATTCTCTTAATGAATCCCATTCGGAATTTGCTTTTATGATACAATTTAATGATTTTTTTAATAAAATTTCATATGCTGTGGATTTTACTTTTCGTACAGCTGTTTGATTTTTTGTTGTATTTGGATTGAATTCTAGTAATAAACTTTCACATAACTCTTTTACTAAGAAGTATACACTATCTGAATAAATGTTCGACATTATTTTTAATATTTAAGAAACTACTTTATAAATAATAACAAAAAAAATACCGAACAACGGACTTTTGTTTAACGAAAACGCCTTTTTTTGAGTAATGTCAAAATTAATTCGGATTTTAATTCGGACAACTTCTTTAAATATTCAAATTTTGTTTTTCGGACTTTTATAAAAATTTCAATCAATTAAAATTAAAATGATTAATATTGAATTTTGTATATGCGGTAAATATTATATTATATTAGTTAAAAAATACATAATTATATTATCAGACTTGTACATAAACAGAAATAGCTGATCCAAATGAGACAGAAAAAAAATGTTCGGTAGTAGAATTTAAAAACATAAAGTAATGTAAAATCGGCCTATAGCCGATTTTTTGATGCCCTATGGTAGAAATGGGAGAGAAAAATTGTGAAAACTAACAATATATCGAGGTTTTCCTTCATAACTTTGTTTGCCCTTTTCAAAATTTTCTCTAATTTGTAAGTAACTCAGACCCTAGTAGCATAAGTCTAATTTGCAAATTTCATTCAAATCAGTTCATTAGTTCTGAAAATACATCAAAAAAACTTTCTGAACAGGGTTATTTCTTCCTACGACTACTTCTTTCTCCACTATCCTGAGACCGATATCACTGAAATTTACAATGGTGTGGTCTATTAATGTAGTCAACCAATATAATTAATTTAAACAAAATTGCTTTACCAATTTTCCAATTAAACCCGAAAAACTATATAAAAAAAAACGACAAAACTTTGTGGCCGCCCCTGTTTTTCCTTAATAACTTCGCTGCCCCTCAGTCGATTTTGCTGAAATGCAATACCAAAACCACTATAGCAATAACCAAGTAGCATTCTAAATTTCATCAAAATTGCATAACGCGTTTTTGAGTTATTTTGTCAACGGACGGACGGTAGTACCAAACATGGAGCATTAATATAGGGAATTTTTTTCAGAATTTTCGCTCATTTTCAAAACCCAATTACCCCAATTTGTTCTGCCAGAATTTCACAATTTTTTTTTTCTAAGTATTCTATAAGATGTCACCTTTTCAGCGCGCTATAAGATAACTTGATAGGATTAGAACTACTAAAGTTATACGATTCTAAAGCCAACTATTGGAAAAAAAACGCCACGAACTTTCCGCTTAATTGAATATTTTAAGGTTTTTCTCTCCATAACTTCGTTTCTTCATTCTGAAATTGGCCCAAATTCACAGGTAGGCTGGCGTCTAATAGTATAAACACGTTTCGTAAATTTGATTCATATCCGTATATAACTTTTTAAAATACATTGGAAAAACTTTATGAACAGGCTTATTTTAGGCTACAACTATTTCTTTCTCCAGTATCCTTGGACCGATTTGACTGAAAATTAACTCGGTATCGTCTATTTATGCAGTTAACCTACATAATTAATTTGAACAAAATCGGGTCACAAATTTTCCAATTACATCCGAAAACCCATAACGAAAAAAACGACAAAACTTTCTGGTCACCCTGGTTTTTGCTTTATAACTTTGCCCCCCGTGGATCGAATTGGCTCAAATGCAATACCAAACCAAGTTAAGGAATAAGCAACTCAAATTATAAATTTCATCAAAATCGGATAACGCGTTTTTGAGTTATCTTGTCTACGGACGGACGGACGGACGCACGGACGGACGGACGGACGGACATGCATAAATCGATATAACTTTTGATTCCCTACACAACCATACCTTTGAAATTTTTCTCCGATTATTATTTCTATGTGTTACACACTTAGTGACAAAACTAATATACCCTCTGGTAGTACCTACCATAGGGCATAAACAATAAATCTATTACAAAATGCCGGTAGAGGTAGATGCAAATTTGAATTAATATATTTTTTTTGATTGCGTCTAGATAAACCTTGAAAATTCTTTTAATTGGGAATAATTATATATATATATATAAATAATTTCAATTAATTTCTCTAGGACTTGTCACGCGGCTTGATTATTTTTGCGAAGATTTTTTGCAAGTTTAACAGGTCATTCTGATTGGTCAGGGAAAACTTAAAATAATCTGCACCCGTGACGTTTCGTGAATAGTTTTCATTTTAGCATTTTCAATAAAAAATACCACTAATTCCCTTTTTCCTGACATTTTCTACAATTTATAGTTTTTAGTCTTCACTTCCAAAAGAAAAACTCGTTAAAAAAATTCAAAATTGCATTTGTCAAAAGTGAAAAATTCATCGCAAGAATGCGAAATAATTGATATTGTTTTTATTAAGACTTAACGAGAACATAGAAATTTTGCAAATGTAATATTTTTATTAATACTAAGCTTTAAGATAAATAATGTTATACTGGCTTAGGCCTAAGTTATACGACGATCATTGTAATGAAGGAAATTGTGAAACTAGTGAAACCGAACGTTTTTCTTTGATTTTCAATGAAAGGTGGTTATACCTATTTTACGAATGTCAGAGAAAATTACAGTCAGATTTTCGTTCACAGCTGATGGTTTCTTATAAGAAGAAGGCTTTTTTCATCGAATCCAATTAGATTATTTCATTTTTTTTCAAATATTATTATTTTCTTATTGGGACGCTGAAGTTTGAGGTTAGAATATCGACGAAAAATTCCTGATGATGGAATCAACTTGGCAGTTCTCCAGTGAAAGAATGAAATTCAAACGCAGTCCACAAAACAGCTGATCGATTAAAACATGTTACCGTCATTCAAATTATAAAAATCATTATAAAAAACAAATTACGTGATATACCTAAGATTTTTTATTTAAAATCTATTTACTAAACTTTTTCCCATGTTTTGCATTATTTGTTTTTAAAGAAATAATCTTTGTAATAGGTTAATTTTACATTCTAAAATTATTTCCTTCATTACAATGATCGTCGTATAAGGCCTAAGTTATACGACGATCATTGTAATGAAGGAAATCTTGGAACTAGTGAAAACCGAACGTTTTTCTTTGATTTTCAATGAAAGGTGGTTATACCTCTTTTACGAATGTCAGAGAAACTTACAGTCACATTTTCGTTCATAGCTAAGTCGTGTAATGGTTTTTTTCATCAAATCCAATTCGATTATTTCTTCCCTTTCCTTTTTTTACCGATGAGTCACAAATTTTATCCATTTTTTTATATATATTATTATTTTCTTATTGGGACGCTGAAGTTTGAGGTATAACTTAGGCCTTATAATTTGCTTAGCTTAGAACTAAACGGAATTCAATGAGTTGTACATAAATACAAAATTCAGTCTTTAATTATAAGAATTTTTAAAGTAAGCAAATAAAAGTTAAGTGAAAAGTGCTTGCTCTCGGCACTACAGTCTTAATTTAAACTCAAAATTACTTAAAACTAGGCAACAAAAACATGTAAGAATATCAAAAATCAAAATTGGGGTTACCAACATCAGCATAATAAAGTTAAAAATTTTTGGTTTTTTCTTTATACTACAATAAATATCGCAAAAGTTGCTTTTTTGTACTATAGAGCTAAGATCACACACAGCAACTTTTGCATCAGGGTTTTTTTGGTTGCAGCTGCAAAAGTTACGAGTCTTGTTCACACATGTAAGTAAAAGTGGCGCGCAATCTGAAGTTTTTATGCTGCTGCAACAAAAAATGCTGCAACCATAAAAAAAAGTTGCAGAAGTGTTCACACATAGCATGCAGCTTTTATTGCTTGCGACTTCCTCGGAGTTTTTTCGTGTATGTGTTCAAAATTTGACGTCTTGTTTTGATTTGACGTCTTTTAATTCGAAGTCTTGTTTTAATTGTGATATTTAATTATTGCAATAAAATAATTTACTACGCGAATTACGTGTTGGAGATGAGTTGTTTTTTAAAAATTTTTTGCGAATATCGGCATCGGATTTTGATTATCTTTTGGAAAAAGTAGGACCCATAATAAAAAAAAAGGGATACTTTTATGAGAAAAGCAATAACTCCTACTGAACGCTTGGTTGTAACATTAAGGTTTTTAGCGGCAGGTAAGGATTTTAAATTATTTCCTAAATTGTTAGTAAGATTCTGTTTTCAGGTGATAGTTATAAATCGCCAATGTATCTATTCCGTATGCCAGCGAACACCATTTCAACTATAATACCTAAAACATGCAATGCCATTTTTAATGTATTAAAAGACGAATATTTAAAGGTAACGAATAAATTTTTCTTTTTATGGTAGTGATAATTTATTTAAAAAATTAGGTTCACAATCAGTTGTTAAAATAACATTTTCAGACGAGTCCGTTTCAAAGCAAATTTGTTCACAAGATGATGATGATGAATGTGGTGTTGAAGAACGAGGCGGAACGAATAATTGACGTGCTCCATATTCAGTTAAAACTTCTAATATTTGTTTTTGAATTGCAGTTTTCAATTTAAATTGCAAATCCGACGAATGAACGAATTTCTGTCGCTACAAACTCCCCAAAGATAGAATATTCGTCTCTCTTATTTGATAGAACGCCCATGCATTTCTTTATAGCAGCTTGTTCCTGCATTTTAATGCTAGTTTGTTTGGCTTTCCGTTTTTTATTCGAAGAAGATGGTTGATATTCTGTTTCAATTGTTTCAGCTGAATCAATCGATTCTAATTGACTATGCGACAATTCATTTTCCGCCACGATCTTATTATTTTTAAAATTGCTATTAGAGCTGCTATTTGCTTCATCATTATTGGTGATATTTTCATAACTAGTTGTTACCTAAAATACAAAATGCAGCAATTAGTAAAAATATATAATAACAAAAAGATTTATATCAAATTAACTTTACAGATGCCGAGCACGGAAACCGAATGGATGGAAATAGCAAATGATTTCAATCTAAAATGGAACTTTCCCAATTGTTTTCGGTATTACACAATTTTATAATTTCTCGATCACAGGCAGTATATGCACCACCAGGAACTTTTGATGTTGAAAATGCGGATGGAACAATTTCACTAGGAACTTGGAGAAAGGAAGCTGCTAGTTTAGAACCACTGACGAGAAATGCACAAAGAAATGCAAACCTGACTGCAAAAAATATTCGGGAAGAATTCAAAGAATATTTCTGTCGCGAAGATGAAGTTCCTTGGCAATGGAATTTTATTTAAATACTAAATATGTACAATATAAATAAACTAAGTTATTAATACCATTGAATCAATTGTTTCATTTCTTGAAGTATGCTGAAACATAAACTCCATCGGCGAAAAATACTCCCATTTCGACTTGTATATGTCCGCTAAGCCGCTACCGGACTTTGAATTTCTAATCTTGACACGTTCTTTTCCATGTTGTGTATGCAATGTGTGTAATTTTTTTTAATCTCGTCATAATTGATGTTTAAATTGGCACTTATTTCCTCCAGAGCCAACCGTCTTTTAATGGAGTCATGGTATTCTTTCGTGGCCACATTCCACAAGCATGGACAGCTTTCAATTAATTCTGTTAATTTCAGAATTTCTTCTCGTTTCCATATTATTTTACCGATGCCATTTTCTAAATTTATATTTAATTATTAAAAGAATATTACAATAAAATTGAATTTCATTACATTTTAAAAACTTACCAACAAACAAAAAAAGCAATAACACTGAACTGTCAAAAAACTTGCATGCAGCATGCAACAAAAGTTTCAACCATTTAACATTTTTTGTTGCATATGCAACTTTGTTTTTTGCTATTCACACGTTGAAACTTTTGACGTTGCACGCAATAAAAAAAACTAGTCATGCAGCAAAAAAGAATCGCAACTTTTTGTGTTTCAATGCTGTTCACACTTTAGCACTCTAGTTTAGCATCTTTTTATGCTGCAATGCAACAAAAGTTGCAGTGTGTGATCTTAGCTTAAGGAAGTCAAAAAGGCACATATCATGAAGTATGCTCAAATTTAATTCATGAAGGCGGAATGCAAGATGAATAATTGCTTATACATTATGGGTCTGTTTTATTTGCCATACCCTACACCGGAGCAGGGTAAGTGGCAAATAAAACGAGCAGGAGTAGGAAAAAGCCTTAATTCAAAAGTTTGTAGCGTTGCTTAGCAACCATATTGTAATTAAATGGGAAATTTTTAGCTAATATTTTTTTTATGGTAGAAAACTGAACTAATTTAGGTGTGAGAGCTATCCCTGGTCTGAAAGTAGTGTAGGATTTGCACTTTTGTTGTTTTTGTTTTCAATGTAAAAATTTGCTCTACCCCAGAGCAAGTGGCAAATAAAACAGACCTTATATGTTCGAACATTTAAACACTTATGTTGATCAAGATTAAAATCATTACTTGATTTCATTTATATTATCACTTACTTTGATTTATCAGTATCCTTAAAATTTGTAATTCTTAAGCGATATAACGATTGTATTCCACAAACGTTACTTACAAACACGGCGAATTTAAAATCTTGATTTACTCGTTAGACTAGTTCTAGAAAATTGGTAAAGCTTAAGTTATAGGATGATCATTAGAATGAAGAAAATTGTGTAACAAATGAAAAACGAACGGCTTGTGTCGTCTGATTTTGAATGAACAGTGGTTATATGAATGTTAGAGAAATTTAACACTAATTCCTACTTTGAGATTAAAAATGGAGTCGGCTTTAAATAAAACCGATTAGATGTTCGTCAGAATTTGACTATAGCAAAATTTTTTTGCATGATTCATGGAAGCCAAACTACTGGACCGAATTCAACAAAATGCACACACAAATAATCTATGTTTCAATAAAGAAATTCAGGACTTTCATCCAAAATGTGTGTTTAATTTAAAATTTTAAAAAGAAGTTCTTATTGAAAAACTCGATAGTGCCCATTATTACATAACATAAACAAAACTTTATGTCTGACTAGACTAACTACTCCCTTCATCATCCCCTGACTTCTTTGATTCTTGTCTCTACCACCTGCTTGAACGCTTTCTGGCTACCTCTTGATCGTTCTTTAACATCCTTCCTCACCACCTTCCCGATCATGCCTCTGGACGACTATTCTCCTACTGACTAAGCCTAACATAAAAAATCAGACAATCCTTAACAAATTATACATATTTAGAATTTTTCTTTACAAATTCTCTATGTTTTAAAACTTTGATACCTGAATGACAATAGAAAATTTGATCGGTAAATTAAAACGATTTAAGAATTGCTTTAACGATGTACCGATCATGTTAAGATTTTCTGAATAGCGATTTGAGGTAGAATTTTAAGAATTTAAGGACTCAACGATTTCATTTGAGAATAAGAGCCTATATTTTGATTTGTTATTATATGAATCCATATCTATTCCACTCGCAAATACCTTGGCTGTGAAAAACATCCAACGTCAAGTCCAAACAAGTATACTGGCGGGCATTGCTTAACCATGTAAGCTTTTTATTTAACAAAAATGTATTCGTTAAAATTTCCCAATTTAAAGGAGTATTTCAGAAATATATTATTTCAAAGGGGGAGTAAGGTAATTTTGGGAATCAAAAGCTTTGAAAGAAGCAAAAAGAGTATGTACAGATGATCAGCTACACTTTTTAAGACACAACACTCGAAATAAATTCAATTACCCAAATAACTGATATATAATTACATATTCGATTTCATTTTGATCTTTTTCTGTATAATCCTCAAGATTTAACAGAAATGTTAATAATCCTTTTATTTCATTGTTTGAATTTTCTGTTAGATTTTGGTAACATATTTCAAGCGTTTCACGTGATTTCCATATTTCTGGATCAATTCTAGAATTCATTCTCATCTCAAAGTTACGAATATCAAATTCTCTTAATGAATCCCATTCGGAATTTGCTTTTATGATACAATTTAATGATTTTTTTAATAAAATTTCATATGCTGTGGATTTTACTTTTCGTACAGCTGTTTGATTTTTTGTTGTATTTGGATTGAATTCTAGTAATAAACTTTCACATAACTCTTTTACTAAGAAGTATACACTATCTGAATAAATGTTCGACATTATTTTTAATATTTAAGAAACTACTTTATAAATAATAACAAAAAAAATACCGAACAACGGACTTTTGTTTAACGAAAACGCCTTTTTTTGAGTAATGTCAAAATTAATTCGGATTTTAATTCGGACAACTTCTTTAAATATTCAAATTTTGTTTTTCGGACTTTTATAAAAATTTCAATCAATTAAAATTAAAATGATTAGTATTGAATTTTGTATATGCGGTAAATATTATATTATATTAGTTAAAAAATACATAATTATATTATCAGACTTGTACATAAACAGAAATAGCTGATCCAAATGAGACAGAAAAAAAATGTTCGGTAGTAGAATTTAAAAACAATAAATCTATTACAAAATGCCGGTAGAGGTAGATGCAAATTTGAATTAATATATTTTTTTTGATTGCGTCTAGATAAACCTTGAAAATTCTTTTAATTGGGAATAATTATATATATATATATAAATAATTTCAATTAATTTCTCTAGGACTTGTCACGCGGCTTGATTATTTTTGCGAAGATTTTTTGCAAGTTTAACAGGTCATTCTGATTGGTCAGGGAAAACTTAAAATAATCTGCACCCGTGACGTTTCGTGAATAGTTTTCATTTTAGCATTTTCAATAAAAAATACCACTAATTCCCTTTTTCCTGACATTTTCTACAATTTATAGTTTTTAGTCTTCACTTCCAAAAGAAAAACTCGTTAAAAAAATTCAAAATTGCATTTGTCAAAAGTGAAAAATTCATCGCAAGAATGCGAAATAATTGATATTGTTTTTATTAAGACTTAACGAGAACATAGAAATTTTGCAAATGTAATATTTTTATTAATACTAAGCTTTAAGATAAATAATGTTATACTGGCTTAGGCCTAAGTTATACGACGATCATTGTAATGAAGGAAATTGTGAAACTAGTGAAACCGAACGTTTTTCTTTGATTTTCAATGAAAGGTGGTTATACCTATTTTACGAATGTCAGAGAAAATTACAGTCAGATTTTCGTTCACAGCTGATGGTTTCTTATAAGAAGAAGGCTTTTTTCATCGAATCCAATTAGATTATTTCATTTTTTTTCAAATATTATTATTTTCTTATTGGGACGCTGAAGTTTGAGGTTAGAATATCGACGAAAAATTCCTGATGATGGAATCAACTTGGCAGTTCTCCAGTTATATTGATATTGATATTGTTTTTATTGAGACTTTAACGAGTACATAGAAATTTTACAAATGTAATATTTTTATTAATACTAAGCTTTAAGAAAAATAATGTTATGCTGGCTTATAATTTGCCTAGCTTAGAACTAAACGGAATTCAATAAGTTGTACATAAATACAAGATTCAGTCTTTAATTATAAGAATTTTTAAAGTAAGCAAATAAAAGTTAAGTGAAAATTGCTTGCTCCCGGCACTACAGTCTTAATTTTAACTTAAAATTACTTAAAACTAGGCAACAAAAGAAAATAAAGGAAAACAAAGGGTGCTACTTGAGCCCCCCGACTTACAAAAACATGTAAGAATATCAAAAATTAAAATTGGCGTTACCAACATCAGCATAATAAAGTTAAAATT
The DNA here is from genome assembly GCA_963422695.1 of Xylophagus ater. Classification (NCBI taxonomy): domain Eukaryota; kingdom Metazoa; phylum Arthropoda; class Insecta; order Diptera; family Xylophagidae; genus Xylophagus; species Xylophagus ater. Next base: position 34,805,458 of record OY730479.1, read on the forward strand.
TTTTGTTTTTTCTTTATACTACAATAAATATTACAAAAGTTGCTTTTTGTACTATAAGTAAGTCAAAAAGGCACATAACATGAAGTATGCTCAAATTTAATTCATGAAGGCGGAATGCAAGATGAATAATTGCTTATACATTATATGTTCGAACATTTAAACACTTAGGTTGATCAAGATTAAAATCAATACTTGATTTCATTTAAATTATCACTTACTTTGATTTATCAGTATCCACGTAAAGAACTGAAGAGGTTCACATGAATTAATTAATGCTATCCTCTGTAAACTTCCGGAGAACTTCTTTTGTAAAATTCCAATGTATGCATATCAGTTCCCGAGGGGCTCATTAGATCGGCACAGCTCTCGTTAATGATGCTTATCGGAGATGCATAGTATTGAGTACTAAGTTGACAGTCCCTATTTCTAAGAAATATGTTTTTAACTATGGGGTTAGGGTGGTCTTTTAATCTATTGAACCTTTTTGAGGCTAGACGTAGCATATATAAAATTAAGGGCGTTACTCTTGATTTAGTATATAGAGTGTCGTTAGGATACCATTTTCCGCCCGGTCTTCTATATTTTGAAAGACAGTATCTGATTATTTTGCGTTCGAAAATCTGCAGTTCAGTTGCTATGTTTGGCGTTATAAACAGCCAAATACCGAAAGCATAGGTGATAACTGGTCTTATCAAGGTTTTGTACATTAGAAGTTTGGTTCTATGTTCCAAATCCTGTGAGTTTAATAGTGGTCTCAGTATGGCTGCTGCTTTTTTAGCTTTATTGAGCGTATATCTAGCATGCGGGTTATATTTTAGCCTGTGGTGAAATTTAACTCCTAGGTACTTTATTTCCGTTCGCAGGGGAATTGATCTACCCTCAATGTTCAGTCTTAATAGTTTGCTCTCCCTCACGGCTAGATGGTGACCCTTTCCACTAGCGTTACGGAAACAAATTAGTTCACACTTGTCTAGATTAATCTTTATACCCCAGTCATTATAAAAATTAATTGCTTTTGTTAAATGAGTTTTAACTGCATGGAGCGCTTCATCTGGTCTCACGCTAGCCGCGAATAATATGGTGTCGTCGGCATAAAATATGACATGAGAGATGTTATTGGCATTTACGCCAGGGAAATCAGATAAGAAAATATTGAATAGTTTGGGACCAAGTATAGAGCCCTGTGGGACTCCTGATTTAACCTCTACCACATCTGAGATTTCGTTTTTAATCTGAATAAATAACTTTCTATTTTTCAAGAAGTCAACTATCATTTTTAGGAGTTCTACTGGGCACTTTAGCGAAAGTAATTTGTAGATTAGGCCTTTAGACCAGACATTGTCGAAGGCTTTCTCAAGGTCGATAGCACAGGCAACTGTACATTTTTGCTGTCGGAGATTGTGAATGATTGTATCCTGAAAATGCAAAAGGGCGTGCTCTGTGGAATGCGCACGTTCGAATCCAAATTGTGAGTTTGGAATTATGTTATTGTCTTCACAGAAAGTCTCCAGCTTGATCAAAAGGCACTTCTCAAGAATTTTTCCAAAGTTAGATAGCATAGATATAGGTCTAAAATTTTTAATATTATTTGAAGTTTTGCCTTTTGCTATCGGTATTAATTTAGCTATTTTCCAAGCCTTGGGAAAGTATCCATTATTTAAACAGTTGTTAATAATAATTGTCAACAAAGGCGATATTTGTAGGCAACATTTGACTAGAATAAAGTTTGAGATTCCGTCCAGCCCTGAAGATTTTTTCCTATTCAAAGTTTCAATAATTGAACTAACTGATCCAATTGAAACAAAAAATTCTCCGTTAGTAGGATGAGATGCAGGATTATCCTGGTTAAAGTGAGTGATAGGGCTGATTGAACGGTTAGAAAACAAATCAACATCTCTGTGAATTTTGTAATTTAATTCAATATTATGTTGAGGATTTTTTTCCGAAAATAGATTGGCATAAAAGCCGTTAAAAGCTCTAAGTTTATCGGGAACAGAGTGGTATTCCCGCCCATCCTCCTGCAAGCAGGATTTTGATAAGTCAATCTGAGTGGAGTTCTTTCCTGTAATTCGAAATATCTCTTTAAAGGCTTGCGGAGACGGTTTAATCAACTTTAATCTATTTCGGAAATTATCATTAACTTCATTCTTTATCCTATCCTTAATTAGCTTGCTGAGGCAGGAAATGCGAGAAGACCACTCCTTATATTGGTTATTGACTCTGTTTAGATTGTTGTGGAAAATTCGTTTCAAAATGCGGAGCCAAATTTTCCTAATTTTGAGCATTTTGTGAGTCAAGTCTGACAAGTTTTTATAAAATTTGTTGTCCCCAACCTCAATGACTTTGGAATGAACCGCAGTACAATTATTCACCGATTCAGTCAACGAGGCAATGTGATGGTCAATTTCGCCGTTGCTTAAATTTCGGTCTTCAGGGGGTAAAGACACTGATATTTCCGAGGCTAGGTTATTTCGAAAATTATTCCAATTGGTTTTTTTAAAGGATCTAAATGTGCATGGGTCAGATTTAAAAGGGTCGAACTTTTTAAAATTTAGACTTAAGAGTAGTGCGAAGTGATCGGAGGCGTAGGGTAGAGTATTACAATTAAAGCTGTCAGAGTTCAAATCATTCAGGACTGATGAAGACACTAAGAAAAAGTCTATGTGAGATGAGGATCTGGGAAATGTTGGCCCAGCATTTATAATTTGTAAATTTAGAAAAGGTCCGTTCATGAACCATGAATACAAGTGCACTCCGTTGAGATTTCTTTTCGAGTCTCCCCAGTATTCATGTCTGGCGTTGAAATCGCCACCAAAAATAGCTCCATTATATTGAAGCGATAACCGGTAAAGGTTATCCAAGTCGTTTCTAATAGCATTACCTAGATTACAGGGAATATATATCGCTGCAAACAATAATTTTTTGCAGATTCCATCATGATCCACGTATGCTACTGAAATTAAAGACGCTGAGATTAATAGGAAATCAAAACAAACTGTTTCAACTCTTATCCCCTTTTTGATTAGAATCGCTACACCTCTGCCTTTGTCGTTCCTAAATATTTCGTAATCATCAAAAATTGGCTTATGTCTATTTTTTAGGCAGGTTTCTGTAACGAAAGCCACCAATGGTTTTATATCCGATAATTCTTTGGAAAGAGAAAGTCTTTTATCATGTGAGACCAGCGAGTTCACATTTAAATTTAAAATTTTGATACTGAACATTTTTATTTATTTGAGAGTAAGCTACAAAAATGAATATATGCACGCATTTTCTCAGTTTGGTCTGTGATTAGTTTATATCTAGGCCAAAATTCTAAAACCTTGTTAAGCAAGGTTATATATGGCATACCAAAAAGTATATTTGATTCATCTAGAAATTCAGTCATTATTACTTCAGCTGAGTTACCCATTGAGGATTTTGGGGCAACCACATTAGCAAAAGTTAATCTGGGGTTAGTGAAATTGTTAATTGATTTGTTAACGAATTTGCGTCGATTTTCAATATTTAATTTTAACTGATCCTTTCTTTCTAAGTATTTTTTATATTGAGTACAGCCCCTATAGCTAGCTGGATGTCCCTCTTGATTACAATTTATACACAAAGGCTTTAGGGGATTTGTACCTACATTTTCCCTAAGACAATTGTCCTGTTCATGGTTGGAGCCGCACTTTACGCACCTTCTCTCGAAAGCACAATTTTGGCTAATATGACCAAATCTTTGGCACCGATAGCATTGTAATGGTCCCGATCTTTTTATTTTTTCCCAATATACCCTTTGATAAAGCAAATATTTTAAATTTATTAGCTCATTAGCTTCTTGCCCTGGTTCTAATTGAACTATAAACATATTTAAATTAATGTTTTGTTCCCTAGATCTTGGTGTCGAGAAAGGAGAAATCTTGGCTATAGCAATATTTGGAATTTTTTCCCTAATACTTTCAAGTATTTCCTCAGGAGAGTAATCGCTCATAATTCCCTTCAAAAGGATAGTGACCCTCCTCAGTTCTTTTGGTGTAAATGTGAAACCGTTTACATTTGCCGATTTCAAAGTTTCTAGTAAATGTTTATGTATTTCTCGATCTGTTACTAAGAGTTTAAACTTACCAATGCCTGTATTTTGCAATTTCAAATTTACATTTTTTGTGAATTTCTCCTTGATGGAGTTAATTACTCCTCTTGCATTCCCCCCCTGGAAATAAATTGGAGGGCACCAATTCAATTTTTGTTTCAAATTGTCTGTAATTGTGTTATTATTATTTAACTTATTATTTATTAAATTAACATTAGATGTATTTTTATCTCTGGTGGCCCGTTTAGGGTTTATTTCTACTTCCTGGTTTCCAATATCCTCCAGTGCCTTAAAACGGTTCTGCTGCTCTGGAGTTACAAATTCATTTACCTTTGTGCTTTGCTTTTTAAAATTCTTAGCTGGCGCAAATTGCCATTCAAAATCTTCGGAAGAAACGCCAGAAACGTCCATACTATTATCATTCATAATACTTGTTGCTGATGTTTGCGGTCGGATAAAACCCAAGATTATATTTGGATCAGATGCCAGCGGCACCTCAAAACACTCGGAACTGTTTTCCAGTATCCCTGCCAAGCTATCATTAATTTCGTTAAATTTACTTTTTTTCCCTTCTTCGATTAGTTTGCTTCCAAGTTCACGCCTTTGTCTTTTTGTTAAATTTATACCCGACTCCGCCATTTTGGCGTGAGTCCCCTTTCTTATTTTCCCAATCGATGATATTTTATATTATTTATTATAAATTCTTTTTCCGCATACACATATATTTACGTATATACATATTAAATACATATTTTCTCCATTGGAAAATAAGAATACAGAATTTGTACCTCTTTTTTTTTTTTTTTTTTGATACTTGATTCTAGAAAGAATTTTTCTACTTTTTTTTTTTGTTAACTTTACATGGAAATTGGAAAATGTGATAATTGAACAAAATTTCACTGAATTTATTTATTTATTTATGACATGGAACTAACAAAAAAAAAAAATGATGTCATACACAACGAAATAATGTAATTTTTAATAATTGCAAATGATTGTAAACTTCACTGATAAAGATTTGTTTTTCTTTTTTCTCTTTTCTTGCTAAAATTTCTACTTCCAGGTTTTAACTAATTCTTTTTTTTTTTTGTAAAAAAAAAATGAAGTCGCACACATAATCGAAAAATTCGCACTAACATTTTTAACAAACCGCGTTTATTCTACCATGCCGATCTCGACTTTCATCCTCAACCTTTTGGACCAGACATCAAATATTGACATTTTTGACCAGCCTCTAAATACTGACTGACTTGTTTTTTAAATCTCTCATCTCCTGTTCCAAAATTTCTGTTTGGATAAAAAAAAACCGGTTTTTCCTAATTTCATATTTTTATCCCACCTATCAGATTACGCCACGTTCATTTTTTCTCATTTTCTTTTGATACATTCTTTCGTTCTCGTTCGCGGGGGGGGGAGAAGGAGAAGGGAGGAGACTTTTTGTCAGCTTATTTTCACCACGGATATGGGGTGAAAAGAAGTTTCTAGAAGAATTTTTAAAAGACCATGCGGTTTTCATAAAAGCTGACCACGCTATTATTTAAATGGTGTTGCCGTGTAGGCTTAAAATTAAAAGTAAGCGTGTTACATTAGCAGCACGTTACAAATTACTTAAAACTAGGCAACAAAAACATGTAAGAATATCAAAAATCAAAATTGGGGTTACCAACATCAGCATAATAAAGTTAAAAATTTTTGTTTTTTCTTTATACTACAATAAATATCGCAAAAGTTGCTTTTTTGTACTATAGAGCTAAGATCACACACAGCAACTTTTGCATCAGGGTTTTTTTGGTTGCAGCTGCAAAAGTTACGAGTCTTGTTCACACATGTAAGTAAAAGTGGCGCGCAATCTGAAGTTTTTATGCTGCTGCAACAAAAAATGCTGAAAAAATAAAAAAAAGTTGCAGAAGTGTTCACACATAGCATGCAGCTTTTATTGCTTGCAACTTCCTCGGAGTTTTTTCGTGTATGTGTTCAAAATTTGACGTCTTGTTTTGATTTGACGTCTTTTAATTTGAAGTCTTGTTTTAATTGTGTTATTTAATTATTGCAATAAAATAATTTACTACGCGAATTACGTGTTGGAGATGAGTTGTTTTTTAAAAATTTTTTGCGAATATCGGCATCGGATTTTGATTATCTTTTGGAAAAAGTGGGACCCATAATAAAAAAAAGGGATACTTTTATGAGAAAAGCAATAACTCCTACTGAACGCTTGGTTGTAACATTAAGGTTTTTAGCGGCAGGTAAGGATTTTAAATTATTTCCTAAATTGTTAGTAAGATTCTGTTTTCAGGTGATAGTTATAAATCGCCAATGTATCTATTCCGTATACCAGCGAACACCATTTCAACTATAATACCTAAAACATGCAATGCCATTTTTAATGTATTAAAAGACGAATATTTAAAGGTAACGAATAAATTTTTCTTTTTATGGTAGTGATAATTTATTTAAAAAATTAGGTTCACAATCAGTTGTTAAAATAACATTTTCAGACGAGTCCGTTTCAAAGCAAATTTGTTCACAAGATGATGATGATGAATGTGGTGTTGAAGAACGAGGCGGAACGAATAATTGACGTGCTCCATATTCAGTTAAAACTTCTAATATTTGTTTTTGAATTGCAGTTTTCAATTTAAATTGCAAATCCGACGAATGAACGAATTTCTGTCGCTACAAACTCCCCAAAGATAGAATATTCGTCTCTCTTATTTGATAGAACGCCCATGCATTTCTTTATAGCAGCTTGTTCCTGCATTTCAATGCTAGTTTGTTTGGCTTTCCGTTTTTTATTCGAAGAAGATGGTTGATATTCTGTTTCAATTGTTTCAACTGAATCAATCGATTCTAATTGACTATGCGACAATTCATTTTCCGCCACGATCTTATTATTTTTAAAATTGCTATTAGAGCTGCTACTTGCTTCATCATTATTGGTGATATTTTCATAACTAGTTGTTACCTAAAATACAAAATGTAGCAATTAGTAAAAATATATAATAACAAAAAGATTTATATCAAATTAACTTTACAGATGCCGAGCACGGAAACCGAATGGATGGAAATAGCAAATGATTTCAATCTAAAATGGAACTTTCCCAATTGTTTTCGGTATTACACAATTTTATAATTTCTCGATCACAGGCAGTATATGCACCACCAGGAACTTTTGATGTTGAAAATGCGGATGGAACAATTTCACTAGGAACTTGGAGAAAGGAAGCTGCTAGTTTAGAACCACTGACGAGAAATGCACAAAGAAATGCAAACCTGACTGCAAAAAATATTCGGGAAGAATTCAAAGAATATTTCTGTCGCGAAGATGAAGTTCCTTGGCAATGGAATTTTATTTAAATACTAAATATGTACAATATAAATAAACTAAGTTATTAATACCATTGAATCAATTGTTTCATTTCTTGAAGTATGCTGAAACATAAACTCCATCGGCGAAAAATACTCCCATTTCGACTTGTATATGTCCGTAAAGCCGCTACCGGACTTTGAATTTCTAATCTTGACACGTTCTTTTCCATGTTGTGTATGCAATGTGTGTAATTTTTTTTAATCTCGTCATAATTGATGTTTAAATTGGCACTTATTTCCTCCAGAGCCAACCGTCTTTTAATGGAGTTATGGTATTCTTTCGTGGCCACATTCCACAAGCATGGACAGCTTTCAATTAATTCTATTAATTTCAGAATTTCTTCTCGTTTCCATATTATTTTATCGATGCCATTTTCTAAATTTATATTTAATTATTAAAAGAATATTACAATAAAATTGAATTTCATTACATTTTAAAAACTTACCAACAAACAAAAAAAGCAATAACACTGAACTGTCAAAAAACTTGCATGCAGCATGCAACAAAAGTTTCAACCATTTAACATTTTTTGTTGCATATGCAACTTTGTTTTTTGCTATTCACACGTTGAAACTTTTGACGTTGCACGCAATAAAAAAATCTAGTCATGCAGCAAAAAAGAATCGCAACTTTTTGTGTTTCAATGCTGTTCACACTTTGCAGCACTCTAGTTTAGCATCTTTCTATGCTGCAATGCAACAAAAGTTGCAGTGTGTGATCTTAGCTTAAGGAAGTCAAAAAGGCACATATCATGAAGTATGCTCAAATTTAATTCATGAAGGCGGAATGCAAGATGAATAATTGCTTATACATTATGGGTCTGTTTTATTTGCCATACCCTACACCGGAGCAGGGTAAGTGGCGAATAAAACGAGCAGGAGTAGGAAAAAGCCTTAATTCAAAAGTTTGTAGCGCTGCTTAGCAACCATATTGTAATTAAATGGGAAATTTTTAGCTAATACTCTTTTTATGGTAGAAAACTGAACTAATTTAGGTGTGAGAGCTATCCCTGGTCTGAAAGTAGTGTAGGATTTGCACTTTTGTTGTTTTTGTTTTCAATGTAAAAATTTGCTCTACCCCAGAGCAAGTGGCAAATAAAACAGACCTTATATGTTCGAACATTTAAACACTTATGTTGATCAAGATTAAAATCATTACTTGATTTCATTTATATTATCACTTACTTTGATTTATCAGTATCCACGTATAAAGAACTGAAGAGGTTCACGTGACTTAATTAATGCTATCCTCTGTAAACTTCCGGAGAAGTTCTTTTGTAAAATTCCAATGTATGTATGTCAGTTCCCGAGGGGCTCATTAGATCGGCACAGATCTCGTTGATGATGCTTATCGGAGATGCATAGTATTGAGTACTAAGTTGGCAGTCCATATTTATAAGAAATATGTTTTTAACTATGGGGTTAGGGTGGTCTTTTAATCTATTAAACCTTTTTGAGGCCAGACGTAGCATATATAAAATTAAGGGCGTTACTCTTGATTTAGTATATAGAGTGTCGTTAGGATACCATTTTCCACCCGGTCTTCTATATTTTGAAAGACAGTATCTGATTGTTTTGCGTTCGAAAATCTGCAGTTCAGTTGCTACGTTTGGCGTTATAAACAGCCAAATACCGAAAGCATAGGTGATAACTGGTCTTATCAAGGTTTTGTACATTGGAAGTTTGGTTCTATGTTCCATATCCTGTGAGTTTAATAGTGGTCTCAGTATGGCTGCTGCTTTTTTAGCTTTATTGAGCGTATATGTAGCATGCGGGTTATATTTTAGCCTGTGGTGAAACTTAACTCCTAGGTCGCAGGGGAATTGATTTACCTTCAATGTTCAGTCTTAATAGTTTGCTCTCCCTCACGGCTAAATGGTGACCCTTTCCACTAGCGTTACGGAAACAAATTAGTTCACACTTGTCTAGATTAATCTTTATACCTCAGTCATTGTAAAATTTAATTGCTTTTGTTAAATCAGTTTTAACTGCATGGAGCGCCTCATCTGGTCTCACGCTTGCCGCGAGAGCCAAATTTTCTTAATTTTGAGCATTTTCTGAGTCAAGTCTGACAAGTTTTTATAAAATTGGTTGTCCCTTACCTCAATGAGTTTGGAATGTACCGCAGTACAATTATTCACCGATTCAGTCAACGAGGTAATGTGATTGTCAATTTCGCCGTTGCTTAAATTTCGGTCTTCAGAGGGTAAAGACGCTGATAATTCCGAGGCTAGGTTATTTCGAAAATTATTCCAATTATTCCATTATATTGAAGCGATAACCGGTAAAGGTTATTCAAGTCGGTTCTGATAGCATTACCTAGATTACAGGAAATATATATCGCTGCAAACAATAATTTTTTGCAGATTCCATCATGATCCACTTATGCAACTGAAATTAAAAACGCTGAGATTAATAGGAAATCAAAAAAATTTGTTTCAACTCTTACCCCCTTTTTGATTAGAATCGCTACACCTCTGCCTTTGTCGTTGCTAAATATTTCGTAATCATCAAAAATTGACTTATGTCTATTTTTTAGGCAGGTTTCTGTAACGAAAGCCACCAATGGTTTTATATCAGATAATTCTTTGGAAAGAGAAAGTCTTTTATCATGTGAGACCAGCGAGTTCATATTTAAATTTAATATTTTGATACTGAACATTTTTATTTATTTGAGAGTGAGCTACAAAAATGAATGTAACATATGCACGCATTTTCTCAGTTTGGTCTGTGATTAGTTTATATCAAGGCCAAAATTCTAAAACCTTGTTAAGCAAGGTTATATATGGCATACCAAAAAGTATATTTGATTCATCTATAAATTCAGTCATTATTACTTCAGCTGAGTTACCCATTGAGGATTTTGGGGCAACTACATTAGCAAAAGTTAATCTAGGGTTAGTGAAATTGTTAATTGATTTGTTAACGAATTTGCGTCGGTTTTCAATATTTAATTTTAACTGATCTTTTCTTTCTAAGTATTTTTTATGTTCAGAACAGCCCCTATAGCTAGCTGGATATCCCTCTTGATTACAATTTATACACAAAGGCTTTAGGGGATTTGTACCTACATTTCCCCTAAGGCAATTGCCCTGTTCATGGTTGGAGCCGCACTTTACGCACCTTCTCTCGAAAGCACAATTTTGGCTAATATGACCAAATCTTTGGCACAGATAGCATTGTATTGGTCCCGATCTTTTTATTTTTTCCTAATATACCCTTTGGTAAAGCAAATATTTTAAATTTATTAGCTCATTAGCTTCTTGCCCTGGTTCTAATTGAACTATAAACATATTTAAATTAATGTTTTGTTCCCTAGATCTTGGTGTCGAGAAAGGAGAAATCTTGGCTATAGCAACATTTGGAATTTTTTCCCTAATACTTTCAAGTATTTCCTCAGGAAAGTAACTCATAATTCCCTTCAAAAGGAGAGTGACCCTTCTCAGTTCTTTTGGTGTAAATGTGAAACCGTTTACATTTGCCAATTTCAAAGTTTCTAGTAAATGTTTATGTATTTCTCGATCTGTTACTAAGAGTTTAAACTTACCAATGCCTGTATTTTGCAATTTCAAATTTACATTTTTTGTGAATTTCTCCTTGATGGAGTTAATTACTCCTCTTGCATTCCCCCCTGGAAATAAATTGGAGGGCACCAATTTAATTTTTGCTTCAAATTGTCTGTAATTGTGTTATTATTATTTAAATTATTATTTATTAAATTAACATTAGATGTATTTTTGAAGTGAAAACTTCTTTAGCCGCGTTGGAAGTGATTTGAAACTCGATGAAACGCTAAAAAAGCGACACTTTTTTACCAAGATGAAATACCAGTCGATCAGAATTCATAACAACACAATTTTGCATAAAAAAATATTGTTCAGATAAATTACAAATATGCCCATATTTCAGGAAAAATAATTTTTGCTGAAATTTTGCTGTGCTATTATTCTGATTCTGAGCGCCGCATACATAGAATACCGAATACAGTTTTTCCTATTATCTTCGTCTCTTCTTTGTGCGCTGCTTCGTAAAGATATATATTTATCAAATAGAAACTAAAGACTTCACAGCGGCGTGTATTGCTCACGTGTATCGTTTTGTGAATATTTTATCACTTTAATAAAACATTTTCAAGTGTGCCGAACACTGATGCCACAAAAAGTTTACGAGCCCATGTACATCCTCTACATGAGCTCGTAAACTTTTTGAAAAGAAAATATACGAGGGCAGACGGACTTGCAATATACCATAATAATATAAATGAAAACCCGTGTTGTTACTCCACAAATAGATCTCAATGTACAATAACTAGAATCATCGTCTGTTCAGCTTTCTCAAGTGGGCAAAATATCTGCTTGTGAAAGCAGATTGGACCAAAATAAATCAGTTATAATTGTGGCAATTTACATTTCTCCCAACCAATCAATAAATACAATTATTGAATTCATCCACGAGAATTTGCTAAAGTACACATCAGAAATATCGCGTATTCTTAAAAAGGATTACGATAATATTCCGATGATTTTAAGTGGGGATTTTAATGTTAATTTTGTATTGGATATAGCGCTCCCTTTGAAGGAGTTCCTCAACACCAAATTAAATTTTAAAAAGTGCAGTAGTCGCACTGAATCTACAGCAAGATCGAAAACAATAATTGACGCTGTATTTCAAAGACATATGGATCAAATCCAAACCAAGGCATTCATTTCATACTTTAGTTATCATAAGCCACTCGCGCCATTTATTGAAATTGAAAACAAAGAGTGTGAATAATATAATGTAAAAGAACTTTTAAGCTTGGTACCAATATTTTATCTCTGGTGGCCCGTTTAGCGTTTATTTCTACTTCCTGGTTTGCAATATCCTCCAGTGCCTTAAAACGGTTCTGCTGCTCTGGAGTTACAAATTCATTTACCTTTGTGCTTTGCCTTTTAAAATTCTTAGCTGGCGCAAATTGCCATTCAAAATCTTCGGAAGAAACGCCAGAAACGTCCATACTATTTTCATTTATAATATTTGTTGCTGATGTTTGCGGTCGGATAAAACCCAAGATTATATTTGGATCAGATGTCAGCGGCACCTCAATACACTCGGAACTGTTTTCCAGTATTTATTTTTTTTCCTTCTTCGTTTAGTTTCCTTCCAAGTTCATGGCTTTGTCTTTTTGATAATATTATACCCGACTCCGCCATTTTGGCGTGAGTCCCCTTTCTTATTTTCCCAATCGATGATATTTAATTTATTATTTATTATAAATACTTTTTCCACATACAAATATATATCCGTATATACATGTATGTGTGTTTCATAAATGGATTTATTTAATATAAATAAATATTTCTTATTTTCTTGTTTTAATATTAAAATCTTAAAGAAAACAAGATATTTTTTCTAAATCTCGTTCAACTTCTTTCTTTTTCCTGTTCAAAAATTAATTCCTCAAATAAAAATTCAAATATTCAAATTTGACGTCTATCCGTTAGAAAAAATTTTATCAATCAGAAAAAATTTAACCAATCAGAAAAAATTTTATCAATCAATGCGAAATAATAATATTTTTGACATAAGCTCCGCAAATTTACAAAATATTTTAACCATTTCGATTAGTTCAACGAAACGTCAAATATAATCAAATAATTTCGAGTTTGCGAAGTAACAAGTGACAAGTCCTCCCATTTTGTTTACGTATAAACACTTCTTTTGCATTATTCCAAAAGCAAGTATCAATGCGGCCCGAAAATATTTAAAGTTACTGAAGCATATCCATTTTTCCAAAGTGTAACCAAAGACAGTAAATTATGATAAGATGTGTAAAATTGGGTTTGCCCACAAATTTCGACTTAAAAAACTAAATGAAATATAAGGAAATAATATACGAGGAGAATTCTTTCTTATTTTTACATTTCGTTTTTGAGCTTTGGTTTTTGTACTGGATTGATAACTTTTTTCAAATCATTTAAAGAAATTAAGCTTTGAATTCATTCATTTTATAAATCCCGTAGATGAGTATATTTTATTCTTGGTTTTTTTTTTCTTTCTCATTTTAGAATTAAAGTGTTTGATAGTAGAGAAACTTTTATTCTATTAATGTGCGCATACAAACAATTTGTGGCTTTGAATATATCTTATAGAGAAATATGATTGATATATTTGGTGTCGGTTTTTGCCTACACTGATTTTAGAATTCAAACGTACTTTTAGAAATATTTTGTATGTTCGATTGTGTGTGTAACAAGATAATGTCGATTGTATTATATGTATTTTTTTAACAAATTTTTTTCTCAGAATTTCTCGTGTACTGTTAAATAATGTTAAATAAAGAATTTACAATCTTTCGAACTTGGGCCAAGAATTGAATTGAATTTTGTTTTAAGTAATGGACATATGCATGTATCTGATTGCTTTTTTAAAAATTATAGATATATTGATATTTTATGGTCAACTAAGGATTATTGGATTTCCGTAAATTTTAAATTATATATATTATATATAAAGATTATTATATAATATATTTATTTGGAAGAATTTTGTCTAACTCATTTTAAGTACGTTTGACAGTTAATATGTGATAATATTTGCCAACATACGTTTTCCTACAATTTTAACATCGAATGTTGACATAATTTTTTTCTGGAATGCTTTGAATAACCAAATAACTGATTTCATAATGTCGTGTTAGAAGGTTTGAAAATATATATCAGGATTATTTATTCATTTAAAATTTTTAAGCGTGGGTGTTTTGTAAAACTATTGGGTAAACTATTTCCATTTTTTTTGACCCAAGAACAATTCTTTTTTAATAGAACCAGAATTAAAAAATTTAGAACTTCGTTTCGATGTTCTAAACATTGGTTCTCAGCAAACCAACTGGGGTAAAATTCATTAGTTCTTTCAATGCATTCCTCGACAATTTTTGCTTTTAAGTTGGTAAAATGCAAATAATTATCAAAAAAAGTTTCATATATTTGAAAATGCAATTTGCAAATTTCGAAAAAAAGATCGGAAGGATTTTGTAGAAAAGTCCTTTCAGTAGTTTTGTCGAAATTTTTGTGTTTAATAAGTTTTTCCGACGGTAAAAGAAAATCACATTCGTCTTTATTCATTATCATGGCACAATTTGGACAGTTTATTTTTTTCAAAATAATTTTTAAAATTCCATAGCCGACAATATATCTTTTTGCTGGGTCTGCGACGTCGGAATTACTCTTGGAGTTTAAGATTTCATTTATTTTCGCATCTTTTCTATATCATCCAAAACAATTTCAGAACTTTGTGCCAATAATCTGGATGTAATTTCATTAGAATTATCAATATAAGTATCTTCTAATGGGTTATCCCAATTAAGTAAAATGTCTTCATCAGTTTCACAATTCTTATTTGCATATGAGAACGTTATAATTCTCATTGACATTATGCGCGCAACTATTCAATTGAACTCGTGGACACTAGGATTTTTGTTATTACCGCCCTTTGCCCGAATTTGCACAAACATATTCCCTAATGGATCCTGATTTAGTCGAGATGTTAATATAAAGTTAATTTTTAAATATTTGTCCGAAAATATATCTGTACTTAAATTTAAAATACCATTAATTGTAAGATGTAATCCGACAAAACAATAGTTTTTTTTTTTGCAGGGAGACCCAATTTTATAAGATATTCTTTGAATTCATTTAAATAATTAAATTGAGCACAATTTTTTGTTAATGGCTTCCGATATGGATTTTTTTCCGCACAATTACGACTATTTAGGCAGTCAAAAACTTTGTCAAAACTACGAGTGAATTTACTCGTCGCTGCTGCATATAATTTAATCGTTTGTGGAAAGGAGTTATTTTCTAATAATGCATCTATTGCGTCTGCCTTACTATTGCTCAGGACTTGCACTGCAAGTCTGACATTCATTTTATCAAAAACCCCTGGTTCAATAAGTTTTTTTGTTATCTTTGGACACAACCTATATTTTTTTGATTTTTCGTCTATGCTATAAACACTTTTTATAACTTCCCAACTCGCAGGTCCGTCAGGAGTCTCAATAGTGCAATCTTTGAGTGTATTTCTTATATTTTTTAATAAATGAGGAGGATCATATAATGCAATTATTTTATTCTGATTATAATAGAAATATGGCTTCTCTTTATTAATATCTAACAGCCTATAGCATTTTTGATTATTCATACCTTGATCGCACACTATAGCTCTAACCGTAAGCCCTATTTCGAAGCATATTTTTACATTAGCCTCCAATTTTTGTTTTAAAATGGCACCATCAATGCTGTTCTCAGAAACAAAATAACTAATTATATATTTCCAATTAGAAAACAAGCCCCTGATCATGAAAACGCATATTTGTTTTCCTAGTAATAATTTCCTATCATTTTCATCTAAATGCACTAACCCATCTACGAGATCATGAGATGTATTATAAACTAAATCTCTTCTGATTGATATTTCATCAAATAATAACACTGCCTGCTTACACTGCTTGTCCATTTTATTAACTAATTGTACCAAATTTTTTATTAAAACATCATCAAAACCTGGTTGAAGTCGTTTCACACGACTCCACTTATATATAGCTGACTGACTAGGTAAGTGAAGCCCTAAATCATCACGCAAGAAATTATAACAAGATGCAGACTTATAATTGACATTTTGAGACAAATATTTTTGGATATCATTATAGCTATTCTTTTCAGCTAAAATCATTTTACAAAATTCTTTGCTATTTAAGTTTAGGCTAGGTAACGAATCGATATGGGCATCAATGGACTTGTTTTCTTTCAATTGTTTTATTTTTTCAAGAGTAAAAAATGTTTCTAAAAGTACATTTGAATTCTAAAATCAGTGTAGGAAAAAACCGACAGCAAATATATCAATCATATTTCTCTATAAGATATATTCAAAGCCACAAATTGTTTGTATGCGCACATTAATAGAATAAAAGTTTCTCTACTATCAAACACTTTAATTCTAAAATGAGAAAGAAAAAAAAAACCTAGAACAAAATATACTCATCTACGGGATTTATAAAATGAATGAATTCAAAGCTTAATTTCTTTAAATGATTTGAAAAAAGTTATCAATCCAGTACAAAAACCAAAGCTCAAAAACGAAATGTAAAAATAAGAAAGAATTCTCCTCGTATATTATTTCCTTATATTTCATTTAGTTTTTTAAGTCGAAATTTGTGGGCAAACCCAATTTTACACATCTTATCATAATTTACTGTCTTTGGTGTAACTATGGTAAAGTAGCGAAAGTTCCTATCCTTACCGTACCGCCGTTTTTCAAATTTTGACTGTTCTTTTTCAAACAATTTTCTATCCACTGCTGAAATAGATAGCACTAAAAATTGAACATATGGGTGAAAGAGAAACATGATGTCATATGATTTTGAAAAACATGCCTCATTTTTTGTTCGAAAAATTGATCCCATGATGGTGTTGCCATTAATGTATTTTTTTTAAACTGACTGTTTAACTTTTGTTAAAAAATAATGAAAATCTTTAATAATTAAGTTATTATTTAAATGAATTTTTTAATAATGAAAAATGAAATTAATATTTCTCCATTCTTTGCTATTTTAGTTTTAATGCAGCATTATTTATTTTGTTTCGAACATTTAAAATTTTCCATATTTTAAACCGCGTCTAACTCCAACGATTTTTTTTGAAAGAATAACAATTTGCAATATTGGCAACACCACTAATGGGTAATTTTTAAATGTAAACAATGAAACACAGGCAAAAATTAATATACAGATGCACACATACCAGAAAAAAAAAATTTGGCGCAAATTCTTTTTCTGGTATGTATGTAAAATTTGTGCCCAAACATAAGATTCCGGGATCAAATCGTAAGATTCCATCTGATTTTTAAGAACATTTCATTCTCTCTCTTGCTGATGGATTTTGCCTATGAAAAGCATATGTACTCTTGCGTATTCTTTTCCCGTCTGCCACGTGCTTTTTCTAGCTACTTCGCTAGCTTTCCTCACTTTACCATAGTTACACTTTGATTTTTCTGAGGAATGATTTGCGTGTTTGCTGCCGAGTGGCAAACAACAGAAACAGAACCAGAGCAGAAAACTCTTTCGTTATGTAGTAAATTCTCTTTCTGTTTACGTTGCTCGCTTAGTTACACTGTTCTGTTGTTTGTCACCTGGTGGCTTAAGCGAATAATACAACATACTGTAACATCTGGGTTCTAATTCGATGATAAATTGAGTACGATGGTTGATAATTAATTAGTATTTATTAGATATTCTTTAAGAGTTTAATAATTACTTCTACACGTTATTTGTTGTACATCTGAATGACATTTCAATATATAAAGCTGTGTTTACAAGTATATTTTATATTTTACTTAAGGTGGTTTTACAATGTTACACATACTAAGTGTAAAATTAGAACCAACATGTTGGATGAACACCTTGAGAATTGCCTGAGAATTGCAACCACGTCAATTTAACCAAATATTGACGGTTTCGTTTCTCAACTTCAATACCAGGTATCACATTCATTCTATGATATGGATTTATACATAGTAATATCAAAGACAATAAATAATGATAACATGTTTAAAATTGGGTTTGCCCACAAATTTCGACTTAAAAAACTAAATGAAATATAAGGAAAAAATATACGAGGAGAATTCTTTCTTATTTTTACATTTCGTTCTTGAGCTTTGGTTTTTGTAATTTTAGAATTAAAGTGTTTGATGGTAGAGAAACTTTTGTTCTATTCATGTGCGCATATAACCAATTTGTGGCTTTGAATATATCTTATGGAGAAATATGAAATATGCTAGCCTGATTTTAGAATTCAAACGTACTTTTAGAAATATTTTTTATGCTCGATTGTGTGTGTAACAAGTTAATGTCGATTGTATTATATTTATTTTTTTAAACAAATTTTTTCTCAGAGTTTCTCGTGTACTTTTAGATAATGCTAAATAAAGAATTTAAAATCTTTCGAACTTGGCCCGAAAATTGAATTGAATTTTGTTTTAAGTAATCGACATATTCATTTCTTTTTTAAAAATTATATAGTAGAATATTGATTTTTATGGTCAACTAAGGATTATTGGATTTCCGTAAATTTGAAATTATATATATTATATATAAAGATTATTATATAATATATTTATTTGGAAGAATTTTGTCTAACTCATTTTAAGTACTTTCGACAGTTAATATGTGATGATATTTGGCAACATACCTTTTCCTACAATTTTAACATCGAATGTTGACATAATTTCTTTCAGGAATGCTTTGAATAACCAAATAACTGATTTCATGATGTCGTGTTAGAAGGTTGGAAAATATATATCAGGATTATTTATTCATTTAAAATTTTTATGCGTGTGTGTTTTGTAAAACTATTGGGTAAACTATTTCCATTTTTGTTGACCCAAGAACAATTCTTTTTTAATAGAATCAGAATTAAAAAATTTAGAACTTCCTTTCGATGTTCTAAACACTGGTTCTCAGCAAACCAACTGGGGTAAAATTCATTAGTTCTTTGAATGCATTCCTCGATAATTTTTGCTTTTAAGTTGGTAAAATGCAAATAATTATCAAAAAAAGTTTCATATATTTGAAAATGCAATTTGCAAATTTCGAAAAAAAGATCGGAAGGATTTTGTAGAAAAGTCCTTTCAATAGTTTTGTCGAAATTTTTGTGTTTAATAAGTTTTTCCGACGGTAAAAGAAAATCACATTTTATTCATTATCATGGCACAATTTGGACAGTTTATTTTTTTCAAAATAATTTTTAAAATTCCATAGCCGACAATATATCTTTTTGCTGGGTCTGCGACGTCGGAATTACTCTTGGAGTTTAAGATTTCATTTATTTTCGCATCTTTTCTATATCATCCAAAACAATTTCAGAACTTTGTGCCAATAATCTGGATGTAATTTCATTAGAGTTATCAATATAAGTATCTTCTAATGGGTTATCCCAATTAAGTAAAATGTCTTCATCAGTTTCACAATTCTTATTTGCATATGAGAACGTTATAATTCTCATTGACATTAGGCGCGCAACTATTCCATTGAACTCGTGGACACTAGGATTTTTTTATTACCGCCCTTTGCCCGAATTTGCGCCAACATATTCTCTAATGGATCCTGATTTAGTCGAGATGTTAATATAAAGTTAATTTTTAAATATTTGTCCGAAAATATATCTGTACTTAAATTTAAAATAACATTAATTGTAAGATGTAATCCGTCAAAACAATAGTTTTTTTTTTTTTTGCAGGGAGACCCAATTTTGTAAGATATTCTTTGAATTCATTTAAATAATTAAATTGAGTACAATTTTTTGTTAATGGCTTCCGATATGGATTTTTTTCCGCACAATTACGACTATTTAGGCAGTCAAAAACTTTGTCAAAACTACGAGCGAATTTACTCGTCGCTGCTGCATATAATTTCATCGTTTGTGGAAAGGAGTTATTTTCTAATAATGCATCTATTGCGTCTGCCATACTATTGCTCAGGACTTGCACTGCAAGTCTGACATTCATTTTATCAAAAATCCCTGGTTCAATATGTTTTTTTGTTATCTTTGGACACAACCTATATTTTTTTGATTTTTCGTCTATGACACTTTTTATAACTTCCCAACTCGCAGGTCCGTCAGGAGTCTCAATAGTGCATTCTTTGAGTGTATTTCTTATATTTTTTAATAAATGAGGAGGATCATATAATGCAATTATTTTATTCTGATTATAATAAAAAATACGGCTTTTCTTTATTAATATCTAACAGCCTATAGCATTTTTGATTATTCATACCTTGATCGCACACTATAGCTCTAACCGTAAGCCCTATTTCGAAGCATATTTTCACATTAGCCTCCAATTTTTTTTTTAAAATGGCACCATCAATGCTGTTTTCAGAAACAAAATAACTAATTATATGTTTCCAATTAGAAAACAACCCCCTGATCATGAAAACGCATATTTGTTTTCCTAGTAATAATTTCCTATCATTTTCATCTAAATGCACTAACCCATCTACGAGATCATGAGATGTATTATAAACTAAATCTCTTCTGATTGATATTTCATCAAATAATAACACTGCCTGCTTACACTGCTTGTCCATTTTATTAACTATTTGTACCACATTTTTTATTAAAAGATCGTCAAAACCTGGTTGAAGTCGTTACACAGGACTCCACTTATATATAGCTGACTGACTAGGTAAGTGAAGCCCTAAGTCATCACGCAAGAAATTATAACAAGATGCAGACTTATAATTGACATTTTGAGACAAATATTTTTGGATATCATTATAGCTATTCTTTTCAGCTAAAATCATTTTACAAAATTCTTTGCTATTTAAGTTTAGGCTAGGTAACGAATCGATATGGGCATCAATGGACTTGTTTTCTTTCAATTATTTTATTTTTTCTAACAACATTTCCTTTTCTTTCCGTAATTGCGTGCATTCCTCAGAAAAACTTTTAGCATTCTTTTTATAATATTCCAATTTTTCTTGTATCCTCCTACATTGACTATAAAAGGGAATGTCTTCGGCGGAATCAGAAATGCTTCGCCTTGAATTCGACGGAGACTTAAGACAGTTCAGCTCACTTAAGCTAATATCACTTTCATTATGAAGAATATTATTTATGGAAGCAGGCCCATTGTATGTTTTCTTTGGTATCAACACTGATTGCGGAACTTCGTCTAAACTATTATCGTTAAATTCGTAAACATCACATATCTGATCTTTCGAATTATAATCTAATCTAATCTAATCTAGTGATATTTTATTTAAAGCACTGTCGTTCAACTTTTCAATTGGTCTAAATGTAGGACAAGTACCAGCCACAAGTTTTTGTTTTCCTATATGTTCGGGATCAAAGTGTTTTACGCAAATAAACTTATTTTTTGTATTACAATTTTCTTCCAAACGGCAAATACTGATCCATTGTTTCCTTAATTTTGCATTCTTTGGAAACGCAAAAAATTTCCCTTTGCCAAAACTTTTACAGTTTTCCATACAACATTTTCTATATTTTTTTCTTTCTAGCTTGGAGTTTAAAAAAATTTTTTCATTTTCTCCGTGCCCCAACAAAAGAGTAGGTATCGCTCCTCCGATTAATTTTCTTCTACCGAGAAATTGTTTCTCAAAATGACGACTAGAGATTCGCACAATAGTTTTTTTGCAGTATTCTGGACTTAGTTGCAAATTATGGCACCATTTTTCAAACAAATTGATGTCTTTCGGAAAACGAAAAAAAGTAACATTTGATGAAAAATGTTTCCCACTGCAACCAGATATGCAACATCTGAGGAAATTCGTTTTTTTGTTAGCCTTGAAAAAGGCTGTTGGTTTTAAATTCAAAGAATCACTCATTCTTTTTTTTACTTTTTTCTAAAGACAACTTGAGCGCAAGAAGTATACGATTAGAATGAGGCACTCGCAGAAAAATTATAATACGTTCAATATTATCAAATTATGCACACAATCGAACATACAAAATATTTCTAAAAGTACGTTTGAATTCTAAAATCAGGCTAGCAAAAAACCGACACCAAATATATCAATCCATACCATTCATATTTCTCCATAAGATATATTCAAAGCCACAAATTGCTTATATGCGCACATGAATAGAACAAAAGTTTCTCTACCATCAAACACTTTAATTCTAAAATTAGAAGGAAGAAAAAAAAACCAAGAACAAAATATACTCATCCACGGGATTCATAAGATGAATGAATTCAAAGCTTAATTTCCTTAAATGATTTGAAAAAAGTTTTCTATACTAATCAATCAAGCACAAAAACCAAAGCTTAAAAACGAAATGTAAAAATAAGAAAGAATTCTCCTCGTATATTTTTTCCTTGTATTTCATTTAGTTTTATAAGTCGAAATTTGTGGGCAAACCCAATTTTACACATCTTATCATTATTTATTGTCTTTGGTAATATACTTGTGGCCCAAAACACCATGTCTTCTTCCAATGCGGCCCAGGGAAACAAAAAGGTTGGACATCCTTGCCCTAAACCATTGTTTGCCACCTTTTTTGATTGGAATTCTGTGGAACACACCTGAATAAAAAAAAATTAAAAGTTAAATAATATAAAAACAAAACAAATTATTTTTTTGCGAAATTTATTTAATGTTTTCTTGAACAAATTAAATCAAAACGGTTCCAAACTCGCCAGACAAGTTTTTTTTTTTATTTTTATTTATTTATTATATTTTATACTCAATTACAGCTACATAATTTTAACAGATTTTCTAACAAATTTACGCAATATCCTATCCCAAACAGCTGAAACTGGTATAAGGGATGAGAATTTAGCATTTTGTTAAATACTTTCTAAATCTAGTACCTTTTTGTACTGTAAACTATTACGATATTTTTGTATGTTACAAAAAGATGAAATTGACAATTGAATTTTAGAGCAGTCAGTTGCTAGCTCTCTTCCGAATAAAATATACTATTAAGAACAAATTGCATTATGTCTTATTTAGCTACCGTTACTACACATTTCATCGCCAAGTTTTATACTAAACACATATTATGCCCTAGACATACTACACGATTTAATCCAGTCGATTATTTTTAATCCAGATCATGCGACACATTCTGTTTTTCTGGATTAAAATTCATTCTCAATTATTCTTTCACATTTCTCAAAGTTTTCTATAAAATCTTTTTTGGTTAGGAAATTTTGGAAGTAAAAAAAAAATTATTTATGAATATGCGAACATCTAAAATCTAAGAGAAACAAAATATGATATTCTTAAAAAAAAAGAATCATTTCCTTCAAAATACAAAAAATTAGAACCGCCAAATTCAAATCTGTGATTTTGTACTGTGTCTTCTTCTTATTTGTGCTTTTTCAAGGTTTATATTTATAAACTAGCTGTACCCGCCCACGCGTTGCTGTGGCTCAGTCTGGTTAAATGGAAAAGAAAAGACAAAGCGCACGTTTCTCGTGTATTTAATTTCACAATGCTTGTGGTTATACAACATTTTTTGTTGTTCCATTTTCTGTGCAGATATAGAGATTTTCTGGTTTGCCGACTCTAGAACAGGCAACATATAATTTTCCGTGTGAGAAGCAATCCGCGTCTAGATCTAAACCGCACAATTTTAAAGATTGGCCCTGAGCCTTGTTGATGGTGATTGCAAACGCCAATCGAATCGGGAATTGCAATCTCTCAAATTGAAATGGCATATCCGTTGGAATCATAGGAATGCGAGGAATGAGGATATCTTCACCTTTAAAAGTTCCTGTCAAGATTGTTGCTTCTACGATGTTGCTCTTTAATTTTTTTACTGCAAGCCGCGTGCCGTTGCAAAGCTTTGGCTGGTTGATATTTCGCAACATGATAATTGGCAAACCGACTTTCAATTGCAGTCCGTGCGGTGGCATCCCTGGCAGATCGAGTGAATTCAAAAATGTTGGATAATTAACCGCTTCATTTGCTTCACAACAGTGTCGACGGACTTGTATGTGACCACCTCGCTTTGAATGTTAGATTGAATAATATTGTTAAGTTCGTAGACGTCTTTGTTCTTGGCCGCAAGAATAGTTCGTTCACTTAGCCAATCGTGATTCTTGTAATTAGTTTGAATATTGGGAAATACTCTTTCAACCAATTCTTCTTTTGACGTCACTAAATTGCAGAAGTTATGAGGCAATGAAATTCGTCCCGACGTCAGATCAACCGGCACCTTTCCGTTCCTAATTTCCAGCAATTGATGTGAGAATATCTCTGCTGACCGATCGTTTTGCAGCTGGACTCGCATATTTGTAGTTAATTTTAACGTCTTTACGCGTCTCCACAAAGTAGAGTATTTCAGGCAGGCATTTATTTCGTCCGCTGATGTCGATCGACGAATTACATGTAATGTTTGCCTGAAATCTCCTGCAAGCAATATTAATGCGTTCCCAAATGGTCTGATATTTGCACGTAAGTCTTGCAATGATCGATCAAGGGACTCGAGCGATTTTTTGTGCGCCATTGTACATTCATCCCAAACAATAAGTTTGCATTTCTGCAATACTTTTCCCATGCCGGATGCTTTGGAAATGTTGCATGTGGGACTTTCAATGAAGTGAATGTTTAATGGCAATTTCCAAGCGGAATGAGCCGTTCTTCCACCATTTTTGAATCCCCTCTTTTCCCATTCCACTGAGTACATCCAGCAGCGCACAGACCTAAACACTTCATGTTTTACCATGAATCCCATCAGGGATTTCAGCTTCTGTTTGAAAACACGTGCTGTAATGTCATGCCTATCCACCGGCGATTGGCCAGGAAGTCAGAGCTTTTGTATTGTAAATCGTCCCAAGCTGGAAATTTCATCTAAGATTTTGTTAAATTCAGCATTTTCATTTTTAAATGCCTTTTTGGTTTTAGGGTTTCCAACAAATGAGACTCTACGTATTAAATGTCTTTCGGCTTTGGGTTTTCAAAATGTTACGTCAATTAGTAGGGTAGATTATAATTTTAAAATTTAATTTTGTGTGTTTAAACAAACTTGATTTTTGGCATAAACACTAATTTTACGATATCTTTTTTAGCTCGTATTATAATTTTTAAAATTGGCGAATTTTCATTATTGCTGTACAAAAAAAATGTTTTTATAGGCTTTATTTAATTGCTAGGTTGTAACCCGTCCTAAGACGGCTTGCTAAAAATTGCGGTTTACAAATCGCTGTAAATTAACAAAATGTATTCAAGCGCAGCATCTTAATTCGGAACATAATAAATCTTTTACCCCGTTCTCGTAGCACCACTGGTGATATATTTCATGTCTTAAGCCGATCTATTCAGAATGCACATTATTTACCCCGCAACGCCCCGAGCGAAGATATTAAATTGATCCCATTTCTCCAATTCGTAAAATAGCTCCCGTCAAACATATATTACGTAAAGGCAAAAACCTCTATTGAGTAGGGGCCTAAACAACCGCCGCGCCAAAGTGGTGAGAGATAGAACTATTTTATCTTCGACAGAAAAAATCCGCTTGAAAACCTCTGAAACTTTGCCGAACACTCTAATCGCGTGTGACGTCTACATATCAAGTTCCAAAATTGTATTGACTCCAGTGCCAAAGCGGTAAGAGAGAGAACTGTTTGGTCTTCGACGGAAATAATTCCCGTGGAAACCTGCATAAATTTGCCGAACATTGTACTCGTGTGTGACGTATATATACGAAGTTTGCATTGACTGCAGCGCCAAAGCGGTGAGAGATAGAACTATATGGTCTGCGACAGAAGAAATCTCCATGCAAACCTCCATAACTTTGCCGAACATCGTAATCGCGTGTGACCTCTAAATACCAAGTTCCACAATTTTATTGACTCCAGCGCCAAAGTGATGAGAGCTAGAACTATATGCTCTTCGACAGATATAATCCCTATGAAAACCTGGACAACTTTGCCGAACATTGTAATCGTGTGTGACGTCTTCATACGAAGTTCCAAAATTTGTGTTGATTCCAGCGCCAAAGTGGTGGGAGATAGAACTATTTGGTCTTCGACGGAAATAATCCGCATGAAAACCTCCACAACTTTGCTGAACATTGTTATTGCGTGTGACTTCTATATAAAAAGTTCGTAAATTTGTATTGCCTCCAGCGCCAAAACGGTGGGAAATGGAACTTTGCCGTGTACGTTGGAATGTCCGGCATGCAAATCTTAATAAGATTGCCTCAGGTCAGAATCATGTCCGGTGTATATTTCAGATTATAAATGAGGTTTTCTGAAATGAGCTTTCAAGCCCCCTTTGTAAACCCCCAATCTCCCCGGAAACAAAATTTCTCCACGTTTCAAGTAAGTCTCTACACATATCAAAAAGTGTTTTTTTTTTTTCCTCAACGAATTTTCTTTCCGGACAATATAAAACGGACAGAAGGAAAGAAAGAAGGATTACCCTTTAACATACATATATAATAATTAATCAAACAGAAATGATGTTAATTCATAATTTAGTAAAAAATTCGTTTTTTTGAACCAACTTTGAATCCAAATCTAAAAACCCCTCGTTTTTTTTTTAATTAAAACTACCAGTGACAGTAATTTTTTTTGAGAAATTGGGGGCAATTCTTAAAATTCGTCGAAGATTTTGAAAATTCAGCCTTGTCAATTATAAATACCTTTTTTTGGCTTTAAGCTTTCCAAAAAATGAGAAATGAAATGGCTTTCGACTATGGGCTTACAAAATTTTACGCCATTTGGTAGAGACATAATTTGCTCGTTACATTTCAATAAACAGGATCTAAAGCGAATAATTTAATTTTGTACGCTTAAGAGAAACTTGTTTTTTTTGGAATAAATAACGCAAACATTTTTCGCAATTCTGATGTTCCAGAATACATAAGCATTAAGCCCATTTTAAGTGTTGCCCCTCCGAATTAATATTTTTAACGCCGCCACTACGCTCATCTTTATTTTTATAATAAAGCTTACTGATGTATGCGTGTGTGAGTAAGAAAAATCACGTTTTCTCGCTTGAAGATTTTGATTTGAAACATGCTTGTGGCTATGTGTTAGTGATTGCTTTTTTTAAATCAGGTATAACCCAAATTAGGTATAACCTAGGTAAATAAAAACTACATATAAACATGGTCATAATCACATAGGACATTCTATGAAAGTTTCAAAGCAATTGGTCAAGAAGTTTCGGAGATTACCGGTTAGGAACAAACGAACATTTACGATTTTATTTATATAGATATGAGCGGTATTACCAGATTTAAAAGCGAAAGCTTTAAAGCTTTTCACGCTCAAAGAGCGAAAAGTTCTCAATTATTCAATAATTTTGATTATTGTACTGCGACCTTAAGAACTATTGTTGTGTTTCACCGTGGGATCAATATATAAGAAACCAAACTGAATTATATATATTTATTTAACAATCTTAATACATTGGGAAAATTAATGGAACTGACCATTATTTTTATATATCAAACGATAACTAGATTATTATATATGAAATGCGATGACTAGATATCTATCTTTTAATAATAATTACTGTCAACATCTTCCTCTTTTAGTTCCGATCTTAGGGCGGTTAATATCTCAAACGTTGCGGAGATTTTCGTAATCTGGTGGATCGTCTTAAAATTGGTTCATCTTGTTGGATTGGTAAATCAGTAAAAGATTGACTTGGCTCCTCTGGTTGAATGTCGTTAGAAACTGTTACTGACTCTTCTATAACTGTTACGGGCTTTTCTTCTTTTTCGGAATTATCAAATATATCGATAAGTACATTTGGTGGAACTGATTGTTTATGATAATTTTCTTCATTCGGTGTTTGTCTATATCTTAATTGGTTAGCATGTGATCTAATTAGCTTGTTTCTTCCCGTGACTTCGACCAAAACATTATAATTTACAGCACCAATGCGTTCAATTATTTTGCCAGGAAACCATTGAGATTGGTTTCTAGTGAAAACTTTAGCAAATACTGTTTGGCCATTGATAATCTCCTTGATTGAACGCCATGTTTCTTGTTAAATTGCTTTCGAAATTTGTCACTTGTTTCATTTATTTCAAATTTTCTATAAACTGTTGGTTTAATTGTTGTGCGAACAGGACGACCAGGCAATAATTCAGACGGTGATTTCCCATTTATGCTACGATTTGGTGTTGATCGATAATATTTCAGTATTGTTTTCTTAAGATTTCTCCTCCGTTAAGTTTCTTTAAATTTCTTTTGAAAGTGTCAACAAAACGTTCTACTTGTCCGTTGGACTAAGGATGATACGGCGCTGTCCTAATATATTGAATACCATTTTCTCATTAATTTCTGTAGTATTGTTTGGCCATCCATTGTTCATGAAATCTATTACTGTTCTTAATGCGCTATCGCACTGGGTAGCTTTTGAACTGCTGTTACAGGAAGAGTAACTGTTAATTCATTGAGAATTTGATTAATTTCGTCCTCTATCTGAATAGAAGCAACAACGTGTTCTTCGTCCACTTTAGCATGAGAGCTGAACGGAAGCTGTATCGATTTATAATCGCAAAGAAGAATTGGAAATATCTTCTCTGCCCGGTACGTTATTGATATGAATGGTGGTGTAACGTCGACTATTGGCATAGCTGATTTTACTGACATTGATTGACTTTGACGCAATATTACGAGATGAAGATGTCTCGGTTTTGTTTTGATGCTGACGTGATGATACTGACTTTTTGTTAAAACAAGCACAATAACCTTCTTTGTGCCCAGTTTGATGGCATTTACTGCATTTATGATTTGAAAAACTGCAGTCTCGAAAAAAGTGCATTGCGCCGCAAACCCAATATGGGGTTTTCAGACTAGCGCTTGTTGTGGAAGATGAGCCTGACTGGACTGAATGCTTTTTCCTTTTAGAAAATTGCTTTCCGTGTTTACTAATTTTATTGACTGCAGGTGGTATTCGCAATTATTGCTACATCTTTCTTGAGGTTTAATATACGTTGAGTCTCAGTTACGAGTTTATCTAGGGTGATCGCGTCTTGACTGGTTTCAGAATCGAGTTTGGTTAAAAGTCTAGTTCGAATATCGGTGTCTGATGATGATTGCAATCCGATAACGAAAATTAAGCTTTTAAATTGATCTGTAGCTTGAAATCTTCACAACTTTTGTTTACGTTGGCTGCATAGGTTACAAAATCATCCGTATCGGCTTTTGACGTTTGGAAACAGCGATAACGAAGATTAAATAAAGACTCTTGTGTGCCAAAAAGTGTGGCTAGAATAGGAATTGTTTCTGCAAAACTAAAATCTCTAGGATTCTTGGGCAGTATGTAATTTGCAATTCTTTGGTTTTCTCATTAAAAGTCTGCCTTTTGCCTAATCATCTAATTTAGTTCCGTCAACTTTAAATAGATCTTCGAAACCTGAATACCATGCATTGAAAGTGATACCTCTTCCGGCGTCATAGCAGAATTCTGTCATGTTATTTCCTATTGTATCCATTGTGAATTCTACATCCTTATTTGGTTTACTCGTAATTACTTCCAAGATCTTTTGTTGTGTTTCCAGTAAATGTAACAATTTTTCCATGTTTGATTCTGATGTGGCCATTTTGTTTTATTTTTTCTTGAACCACGCAATAAATTCTTCAACCTTTTATTGTAAATTTCAAAACTTTTATCGATATTGAGCAAACTACTTCAAACTGATTTAAATTATTGTAATTTACAACAAAATAACAATCCTCGTCGCCACTTTGTTACCACTTGGGTGTAACATTATTTTATTTCATTTATTATATTGACAGATCACACATATCAGATTAACATAAGAATAAAGACTAACTTATCCTAAGTAAAAAGTGAAAACGTAGCGTGTCCAAATAGGGTTGCCAGTGTTTGCCAACAGAAATATTTCAGCAAAGACAAAACGAAATTCTATAAGGTCTAAAAGGAATTGAACGTATTGCAGACGATATACTAGTATTTGGTAGTGGAGAAAGTCATGAGGAACCTTAGAAGATCATGACAAAAATCTAGAGAATCTTTTCAAACGACTACAAGACAAAAATTTGCAGCTCAATAAAGAAAAGGCCAGATTGAGTCTTGAAAAAATAAAGTTTTATGGATATATACTTACGAGCGAGGGTCTTAAGCCAGACACCGAGAAAATATCGGCTATAACAAACATGCCAGAACCTAAAAGCAAATCAGAATTAATGAGGTTTCTTGGAATGATAACATATCTGGGAAAATTCCTCGACAACTTAGCACAAATCGCAAAGCCTTCGAAGATATAAAAACATTATTAACACACAGGCCAGTTTTGCGATACTACGGCATACACAAACCTATCGTTATACAAACAGATGTGTCATCATTCGCAATGGGTTGTGTTCTAAAACAGAACAATCATCCAGTAGCATACGCCTCAAAAACACTTTCAAAAACGCAAAAAAACTACGCACAAATAGAGAAAGAAATTTTGGCCATCGTATTTGCATGCAATGGTTTTAACCACTACCTATGCGGCAGAAACTATATAATAGTTGTTCAAGAACATAATATTAAAATTAAGAATTAAATGTCAGCACATAATTGGTCATTTACCTTTATGTGCAATATCAAAGGAAATTGTAAATAATCTAGATCAGCACCTTTTTTATTACATGCACAAATTATTTTAATATAAAATAATTCTGTTCGGTCTTCGGTCATTTACCTTTATATGCAATAATTAACTAAGTTGCAAAAAATTAAGATCAGCACATTTTATTCACCTGCATACATTATTTTTGATATAAAATAATTATGTTCGGTTAATTACCTTTATGTGCAATAATCAATAAAATATCAATTATATGTATGAAATAGATTTATGCTTAGTTAGGATAATTTTAGTATAAATACAGTGATTTTTTGATTAATAAATTAGATTAAAATAAAGTCGCAAACCAACAAGCGTTTTTACTCAAACAACTCATCAGCCCCCCACCAGCGGTAAGGGCATTCATCAACAAGCGTTTTGTTTCGGGAATAACTTTCCTCCATAGATATTTCTCTACTTCTGCTCATAGTTTCGGTGCACTAAGGTAGGGACTCTGCCTAGTTTGTTGAATTACCCATCGTTCGTCTGCGTCCGTGAAAATTTTCCTCCACTGAGCTTGGCCTTATTTTAATAGTTGGTGATGCTTTCGCATCGTTTTATTATATTAAATATTGTAGTGGATCCGCGATTTACAATTTCCCTAACCATTTTACCACTTTTTGAATAAAGAACTATTAATTTTCTTCAGTCAACCGTGATTTGAGGACCTTTTAGCGCCACACTATAGCTTTTTGCTAAACCGCTCACTCCAGAATCCAACAAATAATGCCAAAATCATAAAAAGGTATACCGCTGAATATTTCATCGAGATCAGTCAAATTAGCTGCAATTCTACTTAACAATTTCGCGACTTTAATGACGTGTTCCATTATATCTTTGAGGCTAAATTTTACTTTTGCATTAATATTTTATTTTATTTTTCTTTAAATAGCAGATTTTGAAATATTGCTTTTTATTTTTTTCTTGCATATTAATAAAAGTTCAAAAAAAAAATAAAACCGATTTTCTAATATATTATCTCTGGCTAAAAATACTTTGAATATAATTAATTTCAGCTTGTTCCATTATTACTTTGAGACACTGTATGTGCAAAAAATTTATCCAACTAAATCCAAAGGAACGGTTTGAAGCATCGCAACACCTATGCAAAAATTGCTTAACAGGAGAACATGCAATTCGGAACTGCAAGAGCAATAAAACTTGTGAAATGTGTCAGAAAAAACATCATACATTACTTCATGCTAATACCTCAAATCAAGAAAAAATCAAAACAGTACACACAACAACAAGAAAAGATAGCGAATTAAAGGCAGATTTAGATGTGAATTCACATCTGGCGAATAATAATGCTACGA
Source organism: Xylophagus ater (assembly GCA_963422695.1). Taxonomy (NCBI): domain Eukaryota; kingdom Metazoa; phylum Arthropoda; class Insecta; order Diptera; family Xylophagidae; genus Xylophagus; species Xylophagus ater. The sequence continues at coordinate 34,837,317 of OY730479.1, forward strand.
ATATAAAGGTTTTATTGGCTACTGCAATTATAAAAACAACAGTCAATAATTCCACAAAATACCTTCGTGCACTGATTGATCAGGGATCACAAGCATCCTTCATCACAGAAGAATCAGTTCAGAGGCTTAAGCTCAAAAAAGTCAAAAATGTGGTAAAGATAGCTGGACTTGGATCTACAAAAGCAGGCATTACACAACATAGTGTCAAATTGGAAATAAAATCCCAATATTCAGAGTTTGAGACAACGGCGAACTGGTTAGTGTTACCGAAGCTAACAGAATGGCTGCCAAGTGAATACATATTAGAATCCCAATGGGATCACATAAAACATCTAAATTTAGCAGATCCCAGCTATAATACTCCGGGCCCGATCGATGTCATAATAGGAGCAGACTTATTTGGAGATATTCTACTTCACGGTCTAATAAAGGAACTCCTATTGTTCAACAGAAGGAACTTGGATGGATTATATCGGGTTTAATGCAAAAAATAGACAAGGAACCAAACGATATAATTTGCTGTATCGCACAAAAAGACTTAGATGTCAAATTGCAACAATTTTGGGAGTACGAAGAAATACCCACAGAAAAGATTCAATCATCACAAGAAATCGAATGTGAACAATTTTATGAGGAAACAACTAAAAGAGGCCCTGATGGTAAATACATTGTTAAATTACCAGTTATAAATCAAGATGAAAACATAAATTTGGGCATCTCAAGAAAAAGAGCAATAGCAAGATTACTACAAATGGAAAAGAAGTTTGAAACAAATAAGCAACTAGAAATTGATTACAAACGATTTTTGAAAGAATATCTGGAACTTGGACACATGCAGCTCAGCACCACGAGCACCGAAAATGGAGAATATTTTCTACCACATCACGCTGTAATCAAACCAGATAGTTCAACAACAAAACTTCGAGTAGATTTTGACGCTTCATCCAAAACAAGTTCAGGAATCAGCCTAAATGACAATATGCATACAGGTCCAACATTACAGCAAGATTTGATATTAATACTGTTACGATGGAAGAAACACAAAATTGATGAACGGGAAATATATCCTTTAGCATCAATTTCACTAGAAGACTTCCACATAGACGATTTGATCTCAGGAAATGACTCAGTGGAGGAAGCATTGCAAGTACAATCAGAAATTCAAGCTTTAATGAACAAAGGAGGATTCACATTAAAAAAGTGGGCAAGCAATCATGAAGCCATTATAAAGGAAATTCCGGAAGAAAATAGAGACAAAGAATCGCAGCAATTCAATGAACTAATCAAAACTTTGGGTCTTCAATGGAATACATACAAGGATGTTTTTCAATTTAAATTATCAATTCCAATTCACAGTATCAAAGCAACGAAACGCAGTTTTATATCTGAAGCAGCACAAGTCTTTGATCCATTAGGGTGGTTGGCTCCGGTCAGAATTCAAGCAAAATTAATGTTTCAAGACGTTTGGTTATCAGGTATCACTTGGGATGAACCATTGCCACACAACATTAACATCAAGTGGATTGAGCACAAAAAAGAACTACAACTACTAGAAACACTAACAATTCCACGATGGATTGGCTTTACAAAGGACAATAAAGAGAGTGAATTGCATGGATTTTGTGATGCATCCGAAAAGGCATACGCTGCAGTCGTATATTTGCGAATTACATCATACACGAACGATACAAAAACATTTTTATTATCAGCCAAAACAAAAGTAGCACCACTATCGAAAAAGTTGTCAATCCCACAATTAGAATTTAATGGCGCGGTACTGTTAACGAAGTTATTAAAGAAAACCATAGAGGCAATACAAATACCAAGTGCAAAAATTGTTAGCTGGACGGACTCAATGATAACTTTAGCATGGATAAGAGGCCACCCTACAAAGTGGAAAACATTTGTAGCGAACAGGGTTTCAGAAATACAATCCTCATTTCCCCCGAGTCATTGGAATCACGTAAAATCCAAAGATAATCCTGCTGACTGTGCCACTCGGGGCATAAAACCATCAGAATTACTTAAAAACGAATTATGGTGGTACGGTCCAAAGTGGCTGCAAAAACCAAAAATCGAGTACACAAAATCAGAAAAAATCGAAGAGACAACAATCGAGTGTCGTGAAACAGTCACAACAGCGATCATAAAAGTTAAAGAAAATCCAATTATGGAAGTAATAAATAGATATTCAAAACTCGAAAAGCTAACCAGAGTATTGTCATGGTACATCAGATTCAAATCAAATTGCAAAACAGCAAGAAAGGAAAAACAAACTGGAGCGTTATCAGTAAAAGAACTAGAGCAGTCTAAAGTAATTATAAACCAGACATCCATCACTGAAGCTACTATGAACATAATTAAAAAAGATGAACTCGCAATTGATCATGAATTCAAAATTATGCAAGAACAAATGGAAGCTTTACAAAATAATACTCTTAGCGGTAATATTGAATTAATAAACCAAAACAGAGCACAACAATTAAATAATTTGGCGATATTTACGACTTTAATAATGGAAAGATATCAGAGAATACAAACAGCTCTGCTGGATGTCATAACTGATACACAAAACGGTAAAATTAATCCTCTATTATTGACGCCTGAACAATTACAAACGCAAGTCCGAGTATTAAAAAATAATTTGCCTCCAAATTTGAGAGTTCCAGAAGGCTCTACAGCAGCAGAAGAGTTACTGCAAATGTATACTCTACTAAAAGTGAAGACACGAATTACTAGCCAAAATATTATATTTAGCATCAGAATACCACTCGCATCAAATCAACAATACCAATTGCTAAAAATTATTCCTATTCCAACACCGCACGAAAACGATTATGTTCTCATTGATCCATCAAGTGACTATCTCGTAGTAAGCCTTGACCGTGAACAATATTATCCAATGAGCAGCAGTGAGTTACACGTTTGCACGCACTTAACACAAGGACGATTTTTATGTACGCAATATCATCCAGTCTACAATTTCAAATATAAGTCGATGTGAAATGAATTTACTCCGTCACGAGAAAAGAATTTCACCTTCATGTTTATTTAAAACAATGAAACCGACACAAATATGGATTCAACTCAATAATCCTAATGCGTGGATATTTGTTCTAGACCAGGAATACACGTTCAATATAATTTGTAAAGATCAAGTTACAGCAAAGGCTCTTAAAAACGATGGCATAATAAAAATCAATCCAAACTGCGTAATAAAACAACAAGCTATGACTATAACCGCTCACAACTCATTCACCAATCAAGCACACTCATCCTTCATTCCATCCATAAATATCAGCGAACAACTGACAAAGGAAGTCAATATGCACAAAATGGAGATGATAAAACCATACCTAAGCATACGAGGAAGTACCAACGACATAAATGCATTAGAAAAGGCTATTGGAAAACTAAAGGAACAGATTGAACTACCAACACACATTAACAAGCATGATATACATCAATTTAGTCTCATCTATATAACTATTGGACTACTGATAATGATAGGATTATATCTAATTTGTAGAACCATAAGCGAACCATTACATTAAAAAAGCCAACGAAACCACAACCAATGAAAAGAAACACAATCAGCACAGGCAAAATAGAATCCACATTGTCGCTAGAAGATTTTCAACTAAATTGTGAGGCGGGAGAATGTTCAAAAACATAATATTAATATCAAGATTTAAATGTCAGCACATAATTGGTCATTTACATTTATGTGCAATATCAACGGAAATTGTAAATAATCAAGATCAGCACCTTTTTTATTACATGCACAAATTATTTTAATATAAAATAATTCTGTTCGGTCTTCGGTCATTTACCTTTATATGCAATAATTAACTAAGTTGCAAAAAATTAAGATCAGCACATTTTTGGTTATTCACCTGCATACATTATTTTTGATACAAAATAATTATGTTCGGTCAATTACCTTTATGTGCAATAATCAATAAAATATCAATTATATGTATGAAATAGATTTATGCCTAGTTAGGATAATTTTAGTATAAATACAGTGATTTTTTGAATAATAAATTAGATTAAAATAAAGTCTCAAACCAACAAGCGTTTTTACTCAAACAACACATCAGCCCCCCACCAGCGGTAAGGGCATTCATCAACAAGCGTTTTATTCAAACAACTCATCAGCCCCCCGACCAGCGGTAAGGGCATTCATCAACAAGCGTTTTATTCAAACAACTCATCAGCCCCCTGAGCAACGGTAAGGGCATCCATCAAGCATTTGACGATCATCAAATCAACTACAAAAAATAACAAATTAACAATAGTTGAAACTGATCATAGCCCGCTAATCAACATATTTTCAAAATCACTCATTTTAGCACCAAAACGATTACAGAGCATGATATTATCATTGGAAAGATATAACATAACATTAAAATATACCAAGGGCACAGAAATGTATATAGCAGATACATTATCTAGAGCACCAGAAGTAACATCGAGCATAGAAAAACAATACAGCATATACAAGATTGACAAAATACTAAGCGAATACAACAATATCAATAGCATTGAAAACATCAGAGTCCCCAGCAATACAATCGAGAAAATAAGAAAAGAAACAACAATTGACCAAACAATGTCTAAACTGAGAGAAGTATTAAAAAACGATTGGCCACGAAAATCAAAATCCTTGCCCGAAGCTGTACAACCATACTTTCCATATAGAGAAGACTTATATTATCAAAATGAACTAATATTAAAAAGCAACCGTATCATAATTCCAGTCAACCTAAGAAATGAGATGTTATCTCGGCTTCACTATTTCCATTTGGGAATCGAAAATACAATAAAACTTGCTAAAGAAACCATTTTCTGGCCCGGTATAAACAAACAGATAAAACCAAGAATACAAAGTTGCGACACTTGTATTAAATTCAGTCCCAATCAACAACACGAACCAATGAGAGATACCGAGATACCGAGAAGAGTTTTTCAAAGAATCAGCATGGACGCATTTGAAATAAACCAGAAACAGATGAAAAAAAAGTTACTATTAACAGTAGATCACTACTCAGATTTTTTTGAAATTAATGAACTTAAAGATATGAACACGAATACCACCATTCAAATTTGTAGAAAAAATTTTAGCAGATATGATACCCCAGAAACTGTAATTACAGATAATGGTAAAAACTTCTCATTACAAGAATTTATAGAGATTTCAAAGAATTGGGAATTTATGCATCCTACATCCAATCCAATACACCAACAGGGCAATGGAAAAGCCAAAGCAGCAGTAAAAATAGCAAAAATCCTCATAAAGAAAAGTATAGATAGTGGCACGGATTTTTACAAAGCTCTCCAGGTATGGAGAAACACCCCAAACAAGCTCAAATCCAGCCCAACAGAAAAATTTTTCTGCAGAAAATTAAGATACCCACCATTGATTTAGATCGACATGTAGTAAAAAATGTTCCTGAAGCAAAACAACAGATTATAATAGAAATATGGCTTCTCTTTATTAATATCTAACAGCCTATAGCATTTTTGATTATTCATACCTTGATCGCACACTACAGCACTAACCGTAAGCCCTATTTCGCAACATACTTCCATATTAGCCTCTAATTTTTGTTTTAAAATGGCACCATCAATGCTGTTCTCACAAACAAAATAACTAATTATATATTTTCAGTTAGAAAACAAACCCCTGATCATGAAAACGCATGTTTGTTTTCCTAGTAGTATCTACGAGATCATGACACAGGGTCTACATTAGCCAATATTTCTGCTATACCAGCAAAATTGGTTGCTAAAAAGCTAGTGTAGACCCTGCTGGTATACCAATTTTTCTGGTATGACAATTCTGGTATACCATTTTCGTAGTCAGCGCTGGTATACCAATTTTTGACACTTGCATTTAATAAAATTCGTTGCTAAACTAGACATTATAATTCATTAAAAAAAATCATTTTCCTACTTCCTAGAAGATTTAAATTCAATTCAGTTATTATTTATCATTTCAGACTTGACAAATATTCTTTAATTTATTGATATATTGTATATTCGATCATGGTTTCGGAATTATTTGTCATACTGAAATCAATTATTTGGTTATTCCAAGCATTCCTGAAACAAATTATGTCAACATTCGATGTTAAAAATTTAGGAAAAGGTATTTTGCCGAATATCATCACATATTAATTGTCGAAAACACTTAAAATGAGTTAGACAAAATTCTTCCAAATATATATAAATTATATAAAAATCTTTATATATAATATATATAGTTTCAAATTTACGGAAATCCAATAATCCTTAGTTGATCATAAAATATCAAAATATCTATAATTTTTAAAAAAGAAATCAGATACATGCATATGTCCATTACTTAAAACAAAATTCAATTCAATTCTTGGTCAAGTTCAAAAGATTTCAAATTGTTTATTTACCATTATCTAAAAGTACAGGAGAAACTTGCAGAAAAAATATAATACATTCAATATTATGAAATTATGCACACAATCGAAAATACAAAATATTTCCAAACATACAATTTAATTTTAAAATCAGAATAGCAAACAACCCACACCAAAATAAACCAATTGATGCCATTCATATTTCACCATAAGATATATTCAAAGCCACAAATTCCTTATATGCGCACATGAAAAGAACAAAAGTTTCTCTACCAGGAAATATTTTAATTCTAAAATTAGAAAGAAAAAAAAACCACAACAAAATATACTCATCCACGGGATTCATAAAACGAATGAATTCAAAGCTTAATTTCCTTATCCAGTACAAAAACCAAAGCTTAGAACGAAATGTAAAATTAAGAAAGAATTTTCCTCGTATATTTTTTCCTTATATTTCATTTAGTTTTTAAGTCTAAATTTGTGGGCAAACCCAATTTTACACATCTTATCATTATTTATGGCTTTGGCTATACCTTAAAACACAAATATGAAAATGCCAAACGATCAGAATAGCGGTGACTCAGATATTCCAACACACATAATACCGACAACATCATCAGATGTATGCGGTGGAGACGAAGAAGAGCCAGTTACATCAACTCCAATCCATAAGAAAATTAACCTACGTAAGAGAGATAAAATTCATCGCCCACTTTGGCAAACGGACTACGAAATCGGCAAAATAAAAAAAGAGGATGTTATAGATCGTGGACGCACAATCTAAAGTGAGTCAAACTCGGCTATAGGCCGATTCTCAATTACTTTATGTTTATATATATAGATAATTAACAATATTTTCACATTTACTAATTTACAATATTGAAGAGTTAAAATTCAGGACGTCAAACGTCCGGAGACTAAAATCGAAGTTTTTCGTGTATACGGTCCAAAGACCTATATTTTCTTCGAAGATTCAAAAAATTAGTCTCCTGATCAAAAAGTCTCTTGTCGTGTATTTCAGGAAGGAGGCCTTTCGCCCTGTTGAGAATTTTGAGCGACCAAAGTTTCTATTGTTTCTTTTCATCTAACCCAGCAACTCCATTGGACTTATTTCAAGACTTAATTTCAGTCTACGGGCGCCATTTTGAAGACAATAAACTTGTAAGTGGGCAGTTCATGTCCTGACATTTTATTTGTAAAAAGGCCGTTGACGAAGAAACAATGAAATTTTTGCTGCATAAATTTATTATAAAAATATGTACTTTATATATGTTGTTTCAACTAAAAATGCGTTACGGTTGACAGGAATAAATGAATATCTATATAAATAAAATCGTATCTGTACGTTTGTACAAAATCGATAATCTCCGAAACTTCTTGATCAATTGACTTGAAATTTTTATAGGTTGTTCCTTAGGAATATGAGGTGGTTCTTACATAGTTTTTATTTACCTATGTTGCACCTGAGTCAGGTAATAATTGATTTAAAAAAATCAATCACTAATTCAAAGCCACAAGCATATAATAATTCGTTGCCTTGCAACGAGAAAACGTGATTACTCTTACTCACACACGCATACATCAATAAGTTTATATTAAAAAATGAAGATGGGCGTAGTGGCGGCGTTAAAAATATTAATTCGGAGGGGCAACACTTTAAATGGGCTTAATGCTTATGTATTCTGGAAAATCAGAATTGCGAAAAATGTTTGCGTTATTTATTCCAAAAAACAAGTTTCTCTTAAGCGTACAAAATTAAATTATTCGCTTTAGATTCTGTTTATTGAAATGTAACGAGCAAATTATATCTCTACTAAATGGGGTAAAATTATGTAAGCCCATAACCGAAAGCCATTTCATTTCTCATTTTTTGGAAAGCTTAAAGTCAAAAAAAGGTATTCATAATTGAGAAGGCTGAATTTTCAAAATCTTCGACGAATTTTAAGAATTGCCCCCAATTTCTCAAAAAAAATTACTGTCACTGGTAGTTTTAATTAAAAAAAAAACGAGGGGTATTTAGATTTGGATTCAAAGATGATTCAAAAAAACGAATTTTTTACTAAATTATGAATTAACATCATTTCTGTTTGATTAATTATTATATATGTAAAAGGCTAATCCTTCTTTCTTTCCTTCTGTCCGTCGTATATTCTCCGGAAAGAAAATTCGTTGAGCAAAAAAAAAAAAACACTTTTTGATATGTTGTAGAGAATTACTTGAAACGTGGAGAAATTTTGTTTCCGGGGAGATTGGGTGTCAGAGGGTTACAAAGGGGGCTTGAAAGCTCATTTCAGAAAACCTCATTTATAATCTGAAATATACATCGGACATGATTCTGACCTGAGGCAATCTTATTAAGATTTGCATGTCGGACATTCTAACGTACACGGCAAAGTTCCATTTCCCAACGCTTTGACGCTGGAGGCAATACAAATTTACGAACTTTTTATATAGAAGTCACACGCAATAACAATGTTCAGCAAAGTTGTGGAGGTTTTCATGGGGATTACTTCCGTCGCAGACCAAACGTTTCTATCTCTCACCACTTTGGCGCTGGAATCAACAAAAATTTTGGAACTTCGTATGTAGATGTCACACACGATTACAACGTTGGGCAAAGTTGTGCAGGTTTTCATGGGGATTATATCTGTCGAAGAGCAAATAGTTCTACTTCTCACCACTTTGGCGCTGGAGTCAATAAAATTGTGGAACTTCGTATTTAGAGGTCACACGCGATTACGATGTCCGGCAAAGTTATGGAGGTTTTCATGGGGATTTCTTCTGTCGCAGACCATATAGTTCCAGTTCTCACCGCTGTAGCGCTGAAGGCAATACAAATTTTTGAAGTTCGTATTTAAAGGTCACACACGATTGGAATGTTCAGCAAAGTTGTGGAGGTTTTCATGCGGACTATTTCTGTGGGCGACCATATAGTTCTATCTCCCACCGCTTTGGCGCTGGAGTCAATAAAATCTTTTAATCTTTTTATATAGAGGTCACACGCAATTACAATGTTCACCAAAGTTATGGAACTTTTCATAGGGACTATTCCTTTGGAAGATCATATAGTTCTATCTGTCACCGCTTTGGCGCTGCAGTCACACACGAGTACAATGTTGGGTAAAGTTATGCAGGTTATCACGGGAATTATTTCCATCGAAGACCAAACAGTTCTATCCCTTACCGCTTTGGCGCTGGGGTCAATACAATTTTGGAACTTGGTATGTAGACGTCACACACGATTACAGTGTTCGGCAAAGTTTCCGAGGTTTTCTTGGGGATTTTTTCTGTCGAAGATAAAATAGTTCTATCTCTCACCACTTTGGCGCTGCGGTTGTTTAGGCCCCTACTCTATAGAGGTTTTTGCCTTTACGTAATATATGTTTGACGGGAGCTATTTTACGAACCGGAGAAATGGGATCAATTTGATATCTTCGCTCAGGGTGTTGCGAGGTAAATAATGTGCATTCTGAATAGATGGACTTAAGACATGAAATATATCACCAGTGGTGCTACGAGAACGGGGTAAAAGATTTATTATATTCCGAATTAAGATGCTACGCTTGAATACATTTTGTTAATTTACAGCGATTTGTAAACCGCAATTTTTAAGAAGCCGTCTTAGGATGGTTTACAACCTAGCAATTAAATAAAGCCTATAAAAACATTTTTTTTGTACAGCAATAATGAAAATTCGTCAACTTTAAAAATTATAATACGAGCTAAAAAAGATATCGTAAAAATAGTGTTTATGCCAAAAATCAAGTTTGTTTAAACACACAAAATTAAATTTTAAAATTATAATCTACCCTACTAATTGGCGTAACATTTTGAAAACCCAAAGCTGAAAGACATTTAATACGTAGAGTCTCATTGTTTGGAAACCCTAAAACCAAAAAAGGCATTTAAAAATGAAAATACTGAATTTAACAAAATCTTAGATGAAATTTCCAGCTTGGGCCGATTTACAATACAAAAGCTCTGACTTCCTGGCCAATCGCCGGTGGACAGGCATGACATTACAGCACGACAAACAGAAGCTGAAATCGCTGATGGAATTCATGGTAAAACATGAAGTGTTTGGGTCTGTGCACTGCTGGATGTACCCAGTGGAATAGCAAAAGAGGGGAAATCACACTTTCTTTTTATTTAAATTAAAATTAAAACTACGCCGTACACATAAGCAATAAAAATGCAAGTGGATTCCAAAAGTGATTCAATTTCCCCTGCGCAAGGCCCATCCATATTTTCCATAATCTAAGGTTTTAGTGTATAGTAGCACCAAAGCCATAAATAATTATTTATGGCTTTGGTAGTACTGAAGGGTTTTCCAGCAAGGAAACGATATAGAACACGATTCTGATTCACAAGCCCGCCGTACGTATTAGAGATGCAATTATGCAAAAGATGTGATACATAATCTCTTATTGTTATACTATATGTAATTAAATGTTTGAAGGAATTATGATTTTAAATAAAGCATTTTATTATTTATTTATTATTATAAATTTAATAAAACAAATTCATCATATACTAAATAAAACAAATTCATCATAAAACTTCATACATCATAAATTTCAAACGCGAGAAAATTACAGCGAGTGATTTAACCTCAAAAATGTCTTTCCGCCGAATCACAGAATAAGGGCCGCATTACGCGCGGAACAAATCTACCGTGAAGTTTTGGGTAGAAATCTACCAAACCGATTAGACGAGATATATTTATACCATAGTCTTTTATTCAAGCTGCACAAGGAGTGTATTAGTGTATGTAGGCACAGTATCTTTCGAAATTAAACCGTCAAACTGTTGGGATCTACTACTTTACTATTTACTATGTACTTTTAGCAAAGCCATAAATAATGGTACGATGTGTAAAATTGGGTTTGCCCACAAATTTCGACTTAAAAAACTAAATGAAATATAAGGAAAAAATATGCGAGGAAAATTCTTTCTTATTTTTACATTTTGTTCTTAAGCTTTGGTTTTTGTACTGGATAAGGAAATTAAGCTTTGAATTCATTCGTTTTATGAATGCCGTGGATGAGTATATTTTGTTGTGTTTTTTTTTTCTTTCTAATTTTAGAATTAAAATATTTCCTGGTAGAGAAACTTTTGTTCTTTTCATGTGCGCATATAAGGAATTTGTGGCTTTGAATATATCTTATGGTGAAATATGAATGGCATCAATTGGTTTATTTTGGTGTTGGTTGTTCGCTATTCTGATTTTAGAATTAAATTGCATTTTTGGAAATATTTTGTATTTTCGATTGTGTGCATAATTTGATAACATTGAATGTATTATATTTCTTCTGCAAGTTTCTCGTGTACTTTTAGATAACGCTAACTTAACATTTTGAAATCTTTAGAAATTGGGCCAAGAATTGAATTGAATTTTGTTTTAAGTAATGGACATATGCATGTATCTTTGATTTCTTTTTCAAAAGATATATTGATATTTTATGATCAACTAAGGATTATTGGATTTCCGTAAATTTGAAACTATATATATTTTATATAAAGATTTTTATATAATATATATATTTGGAAGGATTTTATTTAAGGAAGAATGTCCAACTCAGCCAGATGAGGTGATCTCTGAAAGGATTGTCGGAAGAGCCGATGATATGTTGGTAAAATGCAAATAATTATCAAAAAAAGTTTCATATATTTGAAAATGTAATTTGGAAATTTCGAAAAAAAGATCGGAAGATTTTTGTAGAAAAGTCCTTTCAATAGTTTTGTCGAAATTTTTGTGTTTAATAAGTTTTTCCGACGGTAAAAGAAAATCGCATTCGTCTTTATTCATTATCATAGCACAATTAGGACAGTTTATTTTTTTCAAACTAATTTTTAAAATTCCATAGCCGACAATATATCTTTTTGCTGGGTCTGCGACGTCGGAATTATTCTTGGAGTTTAAGGATTCATTTATTTTCGCATCTTTTTCTATATCATCCAAAACAATTTCAGAGCCTTATGCCAATAATCTGGATGTAATTTCATTAGAATTATCAATATAAGTATCTTCTAATGGATTATCCCAATTAAGTAAAATGTCTTCATCAATTTCACAATTCTTATTTGCATATGAGAAGGTTATAATTTTCATTGACATTAGGCGCACAACTATTCCATTGAACTCGTGGACACAAGGATTTTTGTTATTACCGCCTTTTGCCCGATTTTGCGCCAACATATTCTCTAATGCATGGGTGGCCAACCATTTCAGCAGGCGGGCCAAATTTCAGAAATAATATTTCCTGCCGGGCCACGCACCCAATATATATTTTTTCTGTAATGAAAGTCAACAAGCAAGTGTGCTACAACTTCCACCACATCGTCGCTTGCCAATAGGTGAGATTTTGGTCAAACGCTTGCCTGGTTTAATATGAAAATAAAGAAATAGGTACATTTATTTTTTTGAAGCGGATAAAGCATAACTGAGAATCTAACATATTATTTATTTAAAAAATTGCAAATGTTTAAAAGCGAGACATCTGACTTTGTTTTGCAGAACTAAGTGCATCTAAATTGATCTGTATCAGAAACTCTCAAACATTTTCAGGCGATTCTCGAAGTATTGCCTGAGGTATAAATACGAGACGAGATTTCAAGTATCTATCAATCTGAATTGAAAAGTGTACTTCAAATATAAAGCCTAGTACAGAAAAGTAACTTTGCTCCTAAACATAAAAATTGTGATAATTATTGAAAATAGTAACTGTTCTATTGCAAATAAACTGTGATAAATTATTTTGTATGAAATAATACACAAATATTTTTAAGACTAATTGTTAGCGCAGAAATAATCGTACACCAAATTCACATAAATAAAAAGTTATTATTTTATAACATCGAACCGGGATATTTGAAATAGTTAAAATCTGCGCATTTTTCTGAAAATACGGTATATTTAAAAGAGCTCATAGCAATGAATTTCTCCAAAAATGCGAGATATTTCAAATTTCTTTTAGCTATAATTTAAAAATATAGGTTAGTCAAAAAGTTCTCGGGGTCGATAACAGAATGTGCTGCTAGCAGCCCAAATTTGTTATGTTGGCATATCCTTCATAGGAACGTGTGTGAAATTTTATTTCGATCTGTTAATTCATTCTATGTTTACAACCCATTTAGTGTGGATGTGTCACAGTATTTTTTAAAATGGAAAAAATTGAATATCGTGGAGTGATTAAATTCTTTGTTTTGGCACGTTTAAAAGTAAAGGAAGTTTATGAACAATTATTAAAAGTGTATGAGGACTCTTCACCTGCGAAATCCACCATTGAAAATGCGCTGCCCCTTTTTAAATCTGGTCGTACAAGCCTTGAAGACGATCCACGTCAAGGACGTGCAATAAGTGTATCAACAACAGAAAAGATACAAAAAATACAGGATATGGTTTCGGAAGATAAACGAGAGATGGTGGATGAGATAGCTGAGGCCATAGGCATCTCGCATGGATCAACATATCAGATTTTACATGAACTTTTAGGTTTCAAAAAGCTTTGTACAATGTGGGTGCCGCATTTCCTAACAATGGAACAAAAACACGTGCTAATGCGACTTTCTCAACAACATTTCGAGCGTTTGTGCGTTGATTCATCGCTGCGACTGAGACTTGGGTTTATCACTATGATCCTGAGTCGAAAGCAGAATCAAAAGGATGGTGTGAAACCGATAATTCGGCTATAAAACGGGTTAAGGCCCAAAGAACGGCGAAAAAAGTTTTAACCTCCGTGTTTTGGGGCGCGAAACGGGTTTTGTTGGTAGTTTATCTCCAAACTGGTAAAACAATTAATTCTAAATATTACTCGAACTTATTGGACCAGCTCGAAACAAAAATTCGTGAAAAAAGTCCCGGATTAAAGAAGAAAAAAATCATTTTCCACCAAGACAATGTACCAGCTCACAAAAGTCAAAAAATTATTGCAAAAATCACGGAATTAAAGTAGAAATTGTTAGAACATCCACCGTATTCACCAGATATGATGCCTAGTGACTTCCATCTATTTCCGAACCTGAAAAAATTCATGCGGGGAAGGCGTTTTTCGTCAAACAAAGAGGTGCTAGTTGCCGTACAGGGGTATTTTGCAGACCTTGCAGATTTTCACTTCAGGGATGGAATCAATCGATTAGAAAACCATTGAAACAAGTGCATTGAGGTTGAGGGAGATTATATTGAATGATAAAACATATTTGGAACCATTAAATTGTGTTTTTCTTATCGAGCCCGAGAACTTTTTGACTAGCCTAGAATAATGCGAACGACTCATGACGTAATGTTCTTTTCATAATATGCACAATAAAGTTAACATTTTTGTTAATTTGACTTAGCTCCGCGGGCCGCAACAAAACTCCCGGCGGGCCACATGCGGCCCGCGGGCCTCGCGATGGCCACCCATGCTCTAATGGATCCTGATTTAGTCTAGATGTTAGTATAAAGTTAATTTTCAAATTTTTGGCCGAAAATATATCTGTACTTAAATTTAAAATACCATTAATTGTAAGATATAATCCGTCAAAACTATAGTGTGTTTTTTTTGCAGGGAGACCCAATATTTTAAGATATTCTTTGAATTCATTTAAATAATTAAATTGACTACAATTTTTTGTTAATGGCTTCCGATATGGATTTTTTTCCGCACAATTACGACTATTTTGGCAGTCAAAAACTTTATCAAAACTACGAGCGAATTTACTCGTCGCTGCTGCATATAATTTCATCGTTTGTGGAAAGGAGTTATTTTCTAATAATGCGTCTGCCATACTATTGCTCAGGACTTGCACTGCAAGTCTGACATTCATTTTATCAAAAACCCCTGGTTCAATATGTTTTTTTTTTCTTTGGACACAACCTATATTTTTTTGATTTTTCGTCTATGCTATAAACACATTTTATAACTTCCCAACTCGCAGGTACGTCAGGAGTCTCAATAGTGCAATCTTTGAGTGTATTTCTTATATTATTACTTATATAATCCGAGGAATGTTTGCACAACGACCTCGAAAACCCGTCTAACGATTTTCACGAAACTTGGGAGTTAAAGGTTTCCGGGGACTAGAAATTGATCTAGATAGGTCTCACCTCTGAGAAAATTCGTTTTCCCCTCCCCTCTCCCTTGGTATTTTCGAATTGGGTGGTCCGATCTTAATGAAAGTTTACAGTATTACTAAGGGGGCTAAGGACTTTCAATTTTTCGACTACAAAACTCACTTTTCCCCTCCCGTCGATACCCCTCGCCCGGTGGCTTCGAATTGGGTGGTCCGATTTTAATGAAATTTTACAGCATTACTAAGGGGGTTAAGGGCTTTCAATTTTTCGACTACAAAACTCACTTTCCCCTCCCTCGATACCCCTCGCCCGGTGGCTTCGAATTGGGTGGTCCGGTCTTAATGAAATTTTACAGTTTTACTAAGGGGCCTAAGGGCTTTCGATTTTCCCGCTACAAACCTCACTTTTCCCCTCCCCTCGATACCCCTCGCTTGGTGTCTTCGAATTACGTGAAGGGATCTTAATGAAATTATGCAATATTGCTAGGGAGTAAGGTTTTTCGATATGCATAAAAATGTCACTTTTTAGATATCTATAGGCAGCGATAAATAGTAACTACAAAACCATCAAGTTCCCTGAACATTATAGGAATCGGGTCGCAATTACAATCGGATTCAATTACTCAGAGACAGACTGCATTAGGAATTACAATTCATGGCCAATTGTAATTACTATTTCAAACTGACTCCAGTATAACTTGCCAGTTTCATCGCGACCGGGGTTTTTGCACTCTGACGAATTGCTCAACCCATTATATTTTGATGAGTAGTCGACTACTTCAACTCAAACTAGCCGTCCTGCTAAGACCAGAAGTAAAGAAAGAATATCCGAAATCAAGGTTACCGAAAATTTGGTGAAAAATTGCCGAAAATTGAAACATATGGGTACGTGGAAACTTTCACATTTCTATATTTTAAATTTTTCGCAATTTTTCGGAATACTTTAACTTTGCCTTACCGAGCTTATATACTTATATACTTATATCTAACAGGCTTTAGCATTTTTGATTATTCCTAAGCTCTAACCGTAAGCCCTATTTTGAAGCATACTTTTATATTAGCCTCCAATTTTTGTTTTAAAATGGCATCATCAATGCTGTTCTCAGAAACAAAATAACTAATTATATATTTCCAGTTAGAAAACGGGCCCCTGATCATGAAAACGCATATTTGTTTTCCTAGTAATAATTTCCTACCATTTTCATCTAAATACACTAACCCATCTACGAGATTATGAGATGTATTATAAACTAAATCTCTTCTGATTGATATTTCATCAAATAATAACACTGCTTGCTATTGTGTTGCAAAAGGGACGACCTGATCCTTTCCAGGACGACTCTGGGAAACTTTTTCGTTATAAGAAATTTTTCTTTCCGGAGGTCGGAACTCTCGGAAAATGATGGGAAATGTAGAAATGAATTCAAAAACGCTAACCCCTCTTCTGCTTTCTTGTACTACAAACAAAAACAAATCTTTATTGTAGTTTAAACTTCAAAATTTTATTTTCGTTAAACAATTTAAAAACAATTTCACCACCTTTTTCTTCGCTATTACAAATTTGAGCTCAATGACTCTATTTTCTTTAATCTTTTTACGAACTTTCTTTTGCTTGAATACAAGTTTAAACTCAAAACTTCTTTTTCTGAGAGCAATTTAAAAACAATTTAACCACCTTTTTCTTCGCTATTACAAATTTGAACTCAACGACTCTATTTCCGTTAATCTTCTTACGAACTTTCTTTTGCTTGAATACAAGTTTAAACCCAAAACTTCTTTTTCTGTGAACAATTTAAAAACAATTTAACAACTTTCTTCTTCGCTATTACAAATCTGAGCTCAACGACTCTATTTTCTTTAATCTTTTTAAGAACTTTCTTTTACTTGAATACAAGTTTAAACTCAAAACTTCTTTTTCTGCGAACAATTTAAAAACAATTTAACCACTTTCTGCTTCGCTATTACAAATTTGAGCTCAACGACTCTATTTTCTTTAATCTTTTTAAGAACTTTCTTTTGCTTGAATACAAGTTTAAACTCAAAACTTCTTTTTCTGAGAGCAATTTAAAAACAATTTAACCACCTTTTTCTTCGCTATTACAAATTTGAACTCAACGACTCTATTTCCGTTAATCTTCTTAC
Source organism: Xylophagus ater (assembly GCA_963422695.1). Lineage (NCBI taxonomy): Eukaryota > Metazoa > Arthropoda > Insecta > Diptera > Xylophagidae > Xylophagus > Xylophagus ater. Next base: position 34,854,911 of record OY730479.1, read on the forward strand.
GAACTTTCTTTTGCTTGAATACAAGTTTAAACCCAAAACTTCTTTTTCTGTGAACAATTTAAAAACAATTTAACAACTTTCTTCTTCGCTATTACAAATCTGAGCTCAACGACTCTATTTTCTTTAATCTTTTTAAGAACTTTCTTTTACTTGAATACAAGTTTAAACTCAAAACTTCTTTTTCTGTGAGCAATTTAAAAACAATTTAACCACCTTTTTCTTCGCTATTATAAATTTGAACTCAACGACTCTATTTCCTTTAATCTTCTTACGAACTTTCTTTTGCTTGAATACAAGTTTAAACTCAAAACTTCTTTTTCTGCGAACAATTTAAAAACAATTTAACCACTTTCTGCTTCGCTATTACAAATTTGAGCTCAACGACTCTATTTTCTTTAATCTTTTTAAGAACTTTCTTTTGCTTGAATACAAGTTTAAACTCAAAAATTACTTTTCCAAAAAAAATGGAAAAAACCAATAAAACTTAACAATTTTTGCTTTTTTTTTAATCGCGACCGTCAAAACATAAAAAAAAAACCTTTTATTCACGATCAATTATTTTATTGAACTCATTGATAATCGATAGCAAATCGATAACCAAAATTTTTCAATAAAAATTTTGTCAAAGTACTTTAAGTTCATCGTACTTTGACCGATATTAGTAAATTTTGTTGAATAGACGAAAATTAATTATTCTTTGAAGAAAAATTATTAATTGAAAAAAAAAGTTACGCATATGCAATTTTTTTATTAATTCGTATTAAAAAAGTGAATTCAAATTTCGCCATACTAAAATTCGTGAATATACAAATTTTATTGTATAGCAAAATAATAATTTTAATAAGATATTTCGAAATTGTTTATATTTCGAAATATGTTAATAAATTTAAATAAAAATTTACGCGTTTACAAAAATGTTTTGAACGAATGACTAAATTTTGAAATACGTTAAATATAGGGATCAACAACTGCGCTTTTCGGTCGGAATGATTTTTGGTACAGCGTGTACCACAACATACCACCCTGTATTGAAAAAAAAAATTTTTTCATTGATATTTGAACAAACAAATAAATATGTTTCTTCAAAAATCGATGAAAAAATTTTTTAAAATATGTTTTATATATTTCTTCTTCAAAATTAATTTCTTATCTATATATATAAAAGAAATTTATAAATCTTAGTTAAACTTTCCTAAAAAAACTAAAAATTTTAAAAATTTTACATTTTTCTCTTGTTTTTTTTTTTTTTTTTTTTGGATATTCTTTCAACAGAATCTCAATTTGTTTTTTTAGCTTATACGGAAATTTTTTTCTATATATCTGATTTCATTTTACTTCCTAAAAAATTTTCAATCTTGAAATACGATGTAGGAAAAAAAACAATTTTTGGAATTGTCTAGTGCAGGGGCGGGCAAATACTTTTAAGCGCGGGCCAAAATTAAATTTTCAAATGTCTCCCGGGCCGGAGGACTATACCGCGTACGCTGTGCACACGCGAATGTTTTGGGTGGAGTTTCCCTGTCCAAGAAATTTTTTTGACAAAAACACTATAAGTGTCATTTTAAAGCATTTGGACAGAAAAATTTGACAAGAAAATTGCATGCAGGATTTTTCAACGGGCCGGATAAAGTAAGCAAAAGGGCCGGATTCAGCCCGCGGGCCGGCTTTTGCCCACCCCTGGTCTAGTGGCTGTTTTTATTTAGCTGAATTTGTTTGATAGAAAAAAATTTTAAAATAAAAAAGATGTACCTTTACAGTGGGACCTACGGTTTACCCAAGGCTTTCCATGGATTTTCTTACTCTCTGTTTTCGTTAAGATTACCACAGATTTGTTTTACTTTGCCTATCTGTAACTGTACTTGCGGGGATTTAGGGGGTGGTGGTGGAATACCCATGGTTTTAAGTTGCGATGCTTGTTTGACGTTAAAATTGGTTTCAGCTGGTTGAGGAATTATTAAATTTTGATTTGGGTTATTTATTTCAGTTTGGGAGTTAAAATTTCTTCTTGTATTACTCGGTATTTGAATAACGTTTAGAGGAATATTCGTAATTGTCTTTTTCTTAGTCAATTTTGACCTCTTACTCTTTCGAATGTAAAAGAAAATAATCAGGATTAGAATCAAAATTGATATTCCCACGGCACTACTGTTTACATACGTTATGACCTGGTGTTTTTGGGTTTTTCGTTCCTTTTCAACATTCAGCAATTCCTTATTAAAATCTTCTAAGGATTTACTCGCTTCTTGTAGTTCAGTATTAGGCGAATGATGTGATTTGAAATGAATTTCACCCGTAGACGTTCTTTCGGGTACTCGTTACTGGGTAAGAGTGAATTTTGGCAGTTGCACGTTTTCGGGTTCATGTATTGGCAAGTAGAAATCTTGGTTTCCTTCAAAGGGAGTTTCCTGATTGTCCAGGGTGTAAATACAATTGAGTTCTAATGAGATAATTCCACTTCCGCTTAATATGTGGTGAGAATTTTCCTCGGGACATTCCATTGAAAATGTTCGTGTTTTTTGGTTACAATATCTGGTATATTATTCATCACTTGATAGATGCAATCTGCTCTTTAAGATTGCTGTTTGAATAATAAATTTGGTAGGCATTTAATGTTTAGTGGGCCCACCTGGCGTGGTTGAGTAATTTTACAAATGTACAGAGGGATGAAATGATTTACAAGTATCTCTTGGCAGGTATGCCTAAATTCGGTTGTTGTTAATTCGACGGAATAATCCTTTTTAGTATTATTCAGGATATATTCGGTTTTTGTTTTTAAAATTGCAAAATTTGATTTATTTCGGGCAGTTGGGAATAAGTAGACTTTGTTCAGTGAGTATATTTCTTTGGCAGGTATGGGAAAAGATATGCGTATTAGAATCCCGTTTCGTAAATGTTCCGCATATACTCTTATCATTTGGTTCAGAGGGGGGAAATCTAAATGTAACGCATTAGTGTGGTTCGCGATTTCCGCTTGGAAGTAGTATACCTAAACGGGTTCTCGCATATTGGGGTGAGGGGTTCCGGGGGAAGTATCTGGCCAGGCGGACTTGATGTGTATGTGCTAGAGAAGGGTGTGTGTATGTGCTAGAGGTGGGTGTATGAATTAGAGGTGGATGCATGCGCTAGAGGTGGGTGTGTGTATGTGCTAGAGGTGGGTGTATGCGCTAGAAGTGTGTATGTGCTAGAGGTGTGTATGTGATAGAGGTGCGTATGTGCTAGAGGTGGGCGTATGCGCTGGAGGTGTGTATGTGCTAGTTGTGGGTGCGTGGATGTGCTAAGTGGGTATGTGCTACTAAGGTGGGTCTAGCCTTCCAGACCTAAGTTGGGTTTAGACTTATTTTGTACGTATGTTATGTCAGCAATAGCACTACTCTATTCATGCTATCTTCCTCGCACTTAAATACTAAAATCGGAGTGTACCATAAATATTAAAATCGGAGTATACCAAAATGATCCCAGAATCGGTATAGCTTTTAATACTATTTTTTTAATATACTTATTTTGTATGTGTGTTATGTCAGGGGGTCGTAGCTCAATTAGTATCGGATTGATATACGGTGTCTTGGCTTTTTAATCGCAAGTTTGAATCTTGGTCCAGGACGTGAAAGAAAAAAATTTCTTCGCCCCTTATCAGGTAAGTAGAAAGAAAAAAAATTCTTCACCCGTTATCAGTATACAAGGTGATCCAACTTCAGATTCCGAACTTTAAAACAAATTAAAACACACAAATTTGACGAAATATACTTATTTTATTTTGTTAATCACAAATGCTATGTATTTCATTAATTATGAAAAAAAATATCAATTAAATGGCCGCCTCTGGACCTTCTGCAGTAGCCGATCCTTTCGAGGTAATTTTCGATGGTTTTTTCGTAAATTTCTGACAGTATTCTGGCAATAGCGGGTTGGCCTACGAATGTGGATATCAAGAATCGCTTATTAACATCAGACATTTATTCGCCAAACTTCTATGCTTTAATTTTAAAAAATCAGCTACGTCTTAAAGTCAAATACAAGGTGATCCAACTTCAGTTTCCGAACTTTATAACAAAGTAAAACACACAAATTTGACGAAATATACTTATTTTATTTTGTTAATCACAAATGCTATGTAGTTCAATACGGTGTCTTGGCTTTTTAATCGCAAGTTTGAATCTTGGTCCAGGACATGAAAGAAAAAAATTTCTTCGCCCCTTATCAAATAAGTAGAAAAAATGTTTTTTTATGAAATGTATGTGGACCATTGACCAAGAAAAAAAATTTTGTTCAGTTAATTACGAAAAAATATTTCAACATTTACCAAAAATATATTAAAGACTTTCTAAACTAGTTTTCTTAATTTTATTGTTTATTTTTATGGTTTTATAAAACGTTAGAAAATTTTTTTATCTTCGCCCTTATCAGATAAGTAGAAAAAATGTTTTTTTTATGAAATGTATGTGGACCGTTAAAAAAATTTTATTCAGTTAATTAGGAAATATTATATATTTTAGCATTTTTACCAAAAAATATATTAAAGACTTCTAAACTAGTTTTCCGAATTTTTATTGTTTATTTTTACGGTTTTTTATAAAAAAACATTAGAAAAAAATTGTTTGAAGGTATAATATTATACTATATAAACCTAAAAAATAATTTAATTTTTTTATAAGCAAAGTAGAAGTTTATTGCAACAGTGCTAAAAATCGGAAATTTTTTTGAAGTTTTTTTATATTTTAAAAAAAGAAAAGTTTTTAAAAACAAAAAATTATGTCAAGTGAAATTAATCAAAAACAATTAATTACTTATAAAGTAATGGACAAGAACATAAAATATGAAATACTTCCAGCAAAAAAGCTGAAATGTGGTGAATTTTTATTGTTAGAATTGCCTAACAATAGAATGATTTTAAGCGGTAAATATTACGAGATTTATAAAAATTATATTAAAGAGTTCAACGAGAAGTCGAATATGTTCGTGGGGTTGGGGAGTGACAACAAACTAAAATTTTATGAAATTTTTAAAAATGACTTGGAAAATGACGACTATTTTTATGACAGTGAAGATCCAGATTTTGATTTATGGAAAGGGCTCATACAAACAATGGAAGCTGACATCATTAAAATGGTGTTAGCATAGTTTTTAAAACATAATTTTATATTAGGCTAGTTTTTTATTTTATATATATTTTTAAGTAATTATAATAATAAAAAATGTATTAGAATTAGGTTTTATATTTTACGTTTTCATAATAAGAATTTTATAATAAATAAAAAATTTTATTTTTTAAATATATATATATTTTTGAAAAAAACAATTTGTTGCTTTAATTAAAAAAACTTTTTTCCTCAAAAATTACAGGGTTGTGAATTTACTCTTGAAATGTTTTTTATGGTTGTTTTTTCACTCTGGTGCTGCATTAATCTGAAAAAAAAAAAAATAATATTAACAAATAACATATTTTTTAAATAAAAAACTCACGTGAATAACTACTCTTTCTTTTATATGTTCTGTTTATTATTGATGATGATTCTGATGATGCTATTTATATTGATGATGATGATGATGATGATGACATCATTAATGTATTCGATGCTGTTGCTTCTCTAGAAGTAGATGGTTGCGATGTTGTTTCTTTAGAGACTGCTTCTGATGTCTCCAATGATTTAAATAAAGCATCTTCTCCATCTAGTTTCCACATATTCCAACGTGCATCATGCTGACCTAAAGCATCATGCATTGCATTTATCGCACCCAATATTATTACTAAAATAATAAAAATATTCGGTAAATTTTTTTCCGCATCTGTTACATAGAATGGATGGTCTATTAAAAGATGATAGTTTATCATCCGCAATGTAATAGGTATCATGTATAATACATTCTTGTATTAAACAGATATCTACCGATGACACGTACTCTGTGTTGTATTACATACATGTTAATACTTGTAAACTACTGCCTACTACCTTGCAGTAGTGACAGTAAGTCAGTCATGAATAGACAATAAAAGAAGACAGTTCTAAAATATAACATGGTGTCAGATTAAATTAAAAAATTAAATAAAATAATATAAAAATTATTTAAGATGTCAAATCCAACGAATGGTGAAAGTTTAAGTCAAAAAAATAAAATATTAAGTTGTCAAATTCAACCAATAGAATTAAAAAATTCAAATTTGGGCGACACGTGGAAAAAATGGTTTAACCAATTTAAATTATATATGCGTGCCTCAGATTTGGAAAATGAAGATGATGGACGAAAAGTTGCGTTATTACTTCATAATCTTGGACCGGAAAGTTATGAAATATTTAACTCATTTCATGAAGATATCGACAAAATTAAATATGAAATCTTAGTGAAAAAGTTGGATTCATATTTTGTGCCGAAAACTGATATTGCAATGGAAAGACATAAGTTTTTTACCAGACAACAGTTAATTGATGAAAGCATAGATGAATATATAACTGTATTAGTAAATTTGAGTTTCAATTGCTCATTCGGAAATTTACGAGAAGAACTGGTTCGTGATATATTAATATGTGGTCTAAGGGAAAATTATCTCTACATAAAAGAACGCCTTCTAAATGAAGGTGACATAAAGCTTGAAAAGGCTTTAGAAATCGCAAAAACAATGGAATTAACAAGAAGGCAGTCACAACAACTACAAAGGGAAATGGATTTCAATTGTGTTGGTGCTTTACATAGTACCAAATTTAACAGTAATGACAGCCGACAAAATCCATTTAGTAGAGGTCATCAGGGTCATAGAAACAGCCAGCCAGAAAGTGAAAAGAAAAAACAACAAATTGAATACAAACAGCAAGTAAATAAAATTAGAATTTGTAACAAGTGCGGTCTTGTCCATAGAGAACTGTGTCCAGCTATTGGAGTCATTTGTAACATTTGCAAGCGGAAAAACCATTATGCGAGAATGTGTATATACTACAAAAATAAGTCAGTTAATCACTTGGGACTTAAAAAAACAAACAACGAGTCATCATCATCATCAGAGCCGGAAGAATTTTTTGTAGGAGGATTGGACGTGGGTAAAGAAAAACTGTGGTACATTGAAATTAAAATAAATAAAATAAAAATTAAAATGCAATTGGACACAGGTGCGCAAGTCAATGTCATGTCGACTTTTCAATTTGAGAAATTGAAATTAGGTCCAACAAACTTAAAACGTTCTAATGTCAAAATCGCGACTTTTAATGGTGATCAATTGAAAATTTTGGGAAAGTGTTTTTTAACATGCGAATTTTTGAATCAAAAACATCTAATAGAGTTTTTTGTTGTCGATTTAGAATGTCAAACAGTATTAGGCTTGCATACCTGTGTGGAATTGAATTTAATAAAACGGGTTCATTCAATAAATTTAGATAACAAACTATCTGATAATAATTGTAAAATTTTACAGAAATATAAAAGTGTATTCCAAGGCCTTGGTTGTTTAAAAACTAAGTGTCATCTAACAATAAGGAATGATGCTCGACCTGTTATTGACAACATGCGCAGGATACCTTTCAAATTAAAAGAACTATTAAAAGATGAACTTGATCGCCTAATTAAAATGAATGTGATTGTCCCCGTTGAGGAGCCTACAGAATGGGTAAATTCAATTGTTCTAGTAGCGAAACCTAATGGTAAGCTTAGACTATGTTTAGATCCTCGTAATCTAAATAGAGTAATATTACGTTCGCATTTTCAGTTACCGACAATTGAAGACATAAAATCACAAATAATTAATGCCAAATATTTTTCGATCCTCGATGCCAATTCAGGTTTCTGAACTATACCTTTAGACGAGCCATCTTCTAAACTATGCACGTTTATTACACCATTTGGGCGATATAGATTTCTACGTTTACCATTTGGTATTAGTTCAGCACCTGAAATTTTCCATTCAGAAATGATAAAAAATTTTTCTAATATACCTGGTCTTGTTATTTATATTGACGATTTTTTGATTTATGGTGCAACTATTGAAGAGCATAATAGTCGTCTCGAATTAGTTCTACAAACGGCACAAAATCTTGGTTTAAAATTTAACGAAGCCAAATCAAAAATTCTTTGCAATGAAGTTAAATACATGGGTCACATTTTTAGTCATCAAGGGGTCAAGCCAGATGAAACCAAGGTAGAAGCAATATGTAAAATGCCTTCTCCATCTTCTGTCACAGACTTACAAAGATTTTTAGGCATGGTTAACTATTTAGGTTCTTTCATAAAAGACCTTTCAATTGAAACGTCTAATTTGAGAAATTTATTGAAAAAAGAGACTGAAAGGCAATGGACACCATCACATGAAATAGAATTTAAAAACCTAAAATCTCTAATTAGTACAGCTCCAATATTAACATATTTTAATCCAAATAAACCACTAAGTTTATCTACTGACGCTTCAAAAAACGCAATGGGTGCTGTAATCATGCATGACAATAGACCAATAGCCTTCGCATCCGCAACACTGACCAACTGTCAACAGAATTATGCACAAATTGAAAAGGAACTTTTTGCAATTCTTTTTGGTTGCACAAAATTCCACCAGTACGTTTATGGTCATAAAGTTTTAGTTGAAACAGATCACAAGCCTTTAGTGACTATCTTCAACAAGCCATTATACAAAATTCCTCCTAGGCTCCAACGAATTATGTTACGTTTACAGACATATGATCTATTTTATTTTTTATTTAAATTAGATATTTAAATTTTTATTATTGAATTTTTATAGTGTTGAATCATCAAAAAAAAATTGTATTTAAGAAGTCATTTGCTTTTATTTAACAAAATAGTATTATATACAATTTTGATACTTTCATGCATGTAAGTTGTTTTTTGAATTTTAAAAAAATAAAAAAGATTACTTAACTGAAACATTTATTACAGTGGAGGAAAAAAATGCCGCCAAGAGATCCAAACATTTTATTATTACGTGAAGAAGAAGAAGAAGATGAAGAAGATCGAGCTGTCAGGGTCTCTGATGAATTAGAAAGAATGCATAGGATATTTATGTCCATACAATTTTTACGTGATGAATCAATGAGCACCCAGTTTTTATGTAATGAATCACTCTCAACAATATCAGAAGAGGAAGAATCGCTTACATCTTCGATCGAGCCAAACGTCCGCTCAAGTCGCGCTGACTCATGAGCCATTATGAGATTATGTGATTATTTTGAACGGCAAACCTTCGACGTAGGCTCTGAACTTTTTAACGCTCAACACCGCAGCGAAACATTCCAGTTCCGTCACGCTCTAGTTGCGTTGTGCTGAGTTCAGCTTTTGAGAAATATATGCGATGGGTTTCTCATTGCCTTCGTCGTCGTCTTGCAGCGAAACACCTCCGACACCGGTCTTACTCGCGTCGCACTGTATAATAAAGGGTTTAGTGTAATCAGGGTTGGCCAAAACCGGGGCCGTAGTTAATGAAGATTTCAAGGCTTCAAACGCTACCTGAGCCTCCACTGTCCAAACAAACTTGGCACTCTTCTTTAGGCAGTCCGTAATTGGAGACGACAAGGAGGCATAATTGTCAATAAACCGCCTATACCAGGGCTTCTTAAACTGTGGGTCCCGACCCCCAGGGGGGTCGCGAGACTACTGAAAGGGGGTCGCAAAGATCTGATACTTTTCAATCATTATAAATAAAATTTTAAAATTAGTATACACACTACGTACAAATATAAATACAAATAAAAATCATACAAAATACTATTGTAGTTTTATTATAACTATTTTTTGAAAAAAGTGGCAATGCAAAACTGTTATGTAGGGCCTATAAATGAAAATATGGAAGTAGCATTTAAAATAATAAATACAACGCGCTCCTCGATTTTCAACTGAACGTTCGACATTGATGTCTGGCCGCCCGCGTCAGTGTTTGCAAGATAACTTAGTGATTATAAGTACCCAGACGCCGCGTCGCCTTACAGCTTACACATACAATACGGAAGCATAATCAAGCTAGGCTAGGCGAATCGGCATATTATTTTTATAAAAGAATAATAAAAAAAATTAAATGAAAGCTTCTTTTTCGGCGTCTTTGTGATACGGTGCCTTTGTGCGCTGCACACTTTGAACACGCCATGCGTCGGGGTTGATCTGATCGTAATTTGTTGTCATTGCACTGGTAAAGATTCGAGTGTAGTTATTTTTCTGTTTGTACTTCAGTTTGGACTCAGCTTTGTCTTCGTAGTGACATGTGTGTATTTACTGTGTAATTTTCAGTTGGTGTTTTTAATTATTACGTTAAAGTTCAGCTACATTTTGTTTAATTATTTATTATTATTTAACCATCATGGATAAATGGCTAATTAAAATTCCAACTAATAAGTCTGCCACGCCGTCACAACCAAGTTGCAGTGCTTCAAATCCGACTTCTAGCAAAACAAAAAAAAGAAAATATGACGAATCATATTTGCAGTATGGCTTCACATGCTCTTCTCACAACAATGAAGAACAACCAGTGTGCTTAATTTGCAAAGAAGTTTTGGCTGCAGAAAGCATGAAACCGTCAAAACTGCAACGACATTTGAATACTAAACATGCAACGTTATCAAAAAAGCCAATAGAATATTTTGAGCGTCTTTTGCAAACATCAAATAAAGAAAAGAACACTTTGGAGAAGTATGTTACTTTGAATGATAAATATCTATTGGCATCGTATGAAGTTTCGTATTTGATAGCAAAAACGAAAAAGCCTTTTACTATTGGAGAGCAACTTTTACTACCTGCAGCTATAAGAATGTCTGAAATTGTTGATGGAAAACAGTATGCTGCTGAAATTAGTAAAATTCCATTATCAAATGACACTGTGTCCAAAAGAATTTCAGACATTAGCAATGATCAATTTCAACAGCTTCTTATGAGGCTTAAAGACAGCTCAAAGTTTGCAATACAACTGGACGAGTCGACAGACATTTCAAAAATGGCAGAGTTGTTACTTTTTGTAAGATATATTTATGAGGGAAGCATTCATGAAGATATACTGTTTTGTCGTCCTCTGGAAGGTCATACTCGTGGAAAAGATATATATAAAAAAGTAAATGAGTTTTTTGAAAAAGAAGGATTAAATTGGAAAAATTGTGTTGGTGTGTGCACAGACGGTGCTGCAGCAATGACCGGACAAGATCTTGGTTTTACAGCATTTGTTAAAGCTGGAAATGATCATATTACATTTACACATTGTATGATTCACCGAGAGGCACTTGTTGTTAAAAAAATTGCACCAGAATTAAACACTGTGTTTTTTGATGCAGTCAAAATCATTAACTTTATTAAAAGTCGAGCACTTAATAGTCGATTGTTTAAAAATTTGTGCATTGATATGGATTCGGATTATACAAGTTTATTGCTACATGCTGAAGTTAGGTGGCTATCAAGAGGTCGAAGTTTGAAACGATTATTAACTTTAAAAGATGAAGTTCTTATATTTCTAACAGAGCAAAATTCTAATTTGGCCGATTATTTTCACGATAATTTATGGCTTCTCAAGCTATGCTATTTGGCAGATATTTTTGATAAAATCAATGATATGAATTTATCAATGCAGGTAGTCTGCGTTAATATGTTTATGTTAAAAAATAAACTTGAGGCCTTTGTTAAAAAAATTCTTATATGGAAGAACAGAGTGGAAAGTGGATCCCTCGAAATGTTTCCATTTACTGACGAGTATATAATTAGTAACAATATTTCAAAAAAAGATACTCCTATAACAAAAATTATAGTTAATCATTTGAAGGATATGGAAGTTTACATGCATAGGTATTTTCCCAATGATATCGATACACAACAATGGATTTGCAATCCATTTTCAATTGAAATGGAAGAAATTAATTTTTTAAACTTAAAAGCACAAGAAGAATTTGCCGAATTAACAAGTGATACTACCTTGCGACTCAGATTTTCTCAAGTGCCTGTGCATGAATTTTGGATAGAAATCAAATCAGAATATCCCCTACTATCGGAAATGGCAATGAACAAATTACTGCCATTTTGTACAACATATTTATGTGAATCAGCCTTTTCCACATTAACTTACATAAAATCAAAATACCGTTCAACTTTAATAAACGTTGAAAATTTATTACGATCTGCACTAACTCAAATTGAGCCTAGATTTAATTATTTGTGTAAAAATAAACAATCACATCCGTCACATTAATATTGTTTGATGTTAATAATATGTTTTTATTAAAAAAATTGTCACAAAAGTTTATTTTTTCTATTGAATATATAGATATAGTTTTATGTTTTCTTATAAAAAAATTGTTACAAAAGTTTATTTTTTCTATTGAATAAATATATATATAGTTTTATGTCATTCTATTTATTGTGTTTTATTACGACCGATATCCCGTCAACGTTTCCAATTATATATATGTGAAATGAATGGGTACGTATTCTTTAATCCTTATTTTATTTACATTGTAAAATAGTGCGATATTACATCTACATCTACGGTTAATATATATTTCATTATATGGAGGAGGGGGTCGTTTAAAATTTCCTAAGCTTGAAGGGGGTCGCTATATAAAAAAGTTTAAGAAGCCCTGGCCTATACCATCCCGTCATTCCCAAAAATCGACGAACCTGTTTTGGAGTGGTAGGTGCAGGAAAGTAAAAGATTGCAGATACTTTATTTGAGTCGGTCTTTAAACATCCGTTACAAACGATGTAACCCAGATATCTAACATCTCTCATGCAAAATTTGCTTTTCTCCAAATTTATTGTGAGTCCAGCAGAGGACAAGCAACGTGCAATGGTTGCCAAAAGATTTATGTGAGAATCAAAATCCTCAGAAACTACCAAAAGATCGTCCAAATAGACGAAACAGTTTTGTCTTAACTCGACTGGAATTGCTTTGTCCATCAGTCTACACATTCCTTGGGGAGCATTACAGAGCCCGAATGGCATCACTGTAAACTGGTATAGCGGTCTACCAAGCACTGTGAAAGCAGTTTTTTCTCTACTCTGCTTTTCCAACGGTATCTGCCAAAAGGCGTCGTTCAAATCAATACTTGAAATGAAACACGTCTTCTCAAGTCTACTGAGAAGGCCTTCTACATGTGAACGTGGGTAGGCGTCTTTTTTCGTAAGGGTGTTCACTTTCCTGGAGTCGAGGTAGAGGCGAATCTTTCCAGGTTTGCGCACCAAGACTACAGGAGAGTTCCACGCGCTGACACTTTCTTCGATGACACCCAATTCCAACATACGGTCCAACTCAGCATACATGAGGGCTTGTACAGCAGGGGAAACAGGATAGTGGCGTTGCTTTACAGGCTCCGTGTTTTCTACCTCAATAATATGTTCTTCTAAATGTGTTTCTCCTAAACAGACGTGGTTGAAGGAAGGGAATAAAGTTAAGATGCTTTCGAGACGCGCGTGTTGTTCCGAATTTAGCGCGTGTGTGTTGGGATCGTCAATTGACAAACAATCTAAAGTTTCGTGTTTAGAAAATATAATCGGAGCTATATCGGATTCTTTCCAAAAATATACACCTAGATATAGATTTTGGGTAAGTCCTGGTACGACGTATAGAGAAAGTGTTTTTATAATGTTATTGTAAGTAATTGGAATCGCTATTTTCCCGTGTACAGGTTGAGCTTTACCATCAGCCGTTTTGACTGAGGTGGGACGACCAGTAATTAAAATTTTATGACGTTCAAGGAAATCTAAAGCGCCAGCGCCTAGACAGGACACACCTGCGCCACTGTCCAATAGGCCAAAAAGGGATTCACCGTCGATTTTCACTCTAACATATGGTGGAACGTCATGTTTTAGCTTCACAAAAGCAGATTCCACAGTTTTACCCAATAACTTCTTTTCTTTGCACCTTTCTCTAAACTTAACAATTTTACTCCGTTTTAATACAGTACCGATTATTCTAATTCTAGCTTCGTGATATTCCATTTGAGGTTGATGTAATGTTTTAGTTGACCTTTCCGGTATATTATTATTAGATGAGATTTTACTTGACGTATCGCGTTTTAAAATTTTAATGACAAACGGAGAATTTGGTTGTAATGATAGATTCGGACTCAAGGTTGGTTCTATTTTGATTGGTCCGGGGGCATTATTGTCAACCGGGGGTTCCCGTGCGTCTCTCGGTGCCTCTGTGCATTTCCCGGTTTACATTTTGGGCACATCGGTAACGACACATCTTTTCTACCACAACGATAGCAAAAGAAGGACCGTTGTGGTATCGTACACTCGAAAAAACCATGACCAACATTGCCACAGTTCCAACACTTGAACCGTGATCTACCATTAGCATCCACAGCTTCTATATGATCTTGTATTCCGTTTAGCCACATATTTTCGCTCGCATACCCTCGAATACTACTATCGATTTCGGCAGGTTGATATGGTAAACTACTACCGAAATGAGATGAATTAATATTATATGGATTCGATACCGGTTCGCGAGGAAAAGATTGGCCACCACTGGTATATTGTTGGTGGTTATACGAATAACTTTTTGGGTCACAATCAATTTTAAAACCTTGGTATGGGAGACGAGAATCATTTTCCTGTCTGAAGCGAGAGTCTGGTATAAAGTTTGTCCTAGCAGGTGAGTTATTTACACTGAATTCCTGACTGTTCCTATTTTGGCGAAAATCAGTGGTGCGAAACATTTCGTTTGCGGGTCTAAGTCTATCATTATCCACATCAGTCCTATTATTCACCGAATCTGGTCCATATGAGCAGTTACGTTCGTCAAGATCATCCAATTCATGGATGGGCCGTGTTGGGTTTTGCCAAGTTCGTCTTGGTTCTCTTTCAGAAAGATGGCGTTCCACTTTGCGGCATACTTCCTGAAAGCGACTCAGACTCATTGCAGGCATTCCGAAAATAAGATTTCCTATTTTATCTTTAACGTTACTTCTCATAATGTCGGCCAATTCTATTTCCGTCATAGGAATTCTTAACCGATGGTATAATGACATAACCGAATCGTAAAAATCGTCAAAAGTTTCGCCATTGGATTGCTTCCTTTTTAACATCCGACGCATGATTTCATGGTCCGTGTCAAGGCTCTTGAATTGATGTCGGAGGGCCGCCTTTAGGCCATGCCAATCGATGTGGGGTTCTCTTTTCAGCAGTCGCCAATACCACTGCTCAGCCTTATCGGAGAGCAGGGTATGGGTTTGGGTACAAATGGCGTACCACGAATTATCCCCAAGCGATTGCATGGTTTCTATGCGGAACATGAATTCTTCCACCGACATATCTTGAGCCTTTCCACTGAACCTGAATCCCCATTTGTCGATTCGGGTATCAGGTCGTAAAATAGCGTGTCGAACTTCCTGACCATTACGATTCGTGCCTAGGTTAAGATTTGAATTCCTACTTGGACTACGCCTTTGGGTGTTATTTGGATTAAAAGGCATGTGTGGATTCGGGGTCGACATGGTGATTATTGTTTGACGCTGATATAGCGGTCACGTTATAATTTGGGTTTTGGTTATTAGCACCATATGGAGGTGGTGGTGGTCTATTTACGTTATGGTTTGTTGTTGGTTGACTCCTGAGGAACGTTCAAATTATATTTTTCGTTCAAATAATTGAAGTTAGCAGACTGGTCAATGGATTTTGGTGGAGCCACTGAACCTGGTGCTTGCGATGGTGCATTCAAAGTCATTCGCTTGATCTGGTTAAGTAACTCACTTTGGATCTTTGCCATTTGACTACTCACAGCCGCCTCGATCATAGTGCCTATGTTTTCCGTTGAAGCACTTGGATCTGAAGGAGAAAGGAAAGAGGCGCCACCACTAGAATCCCATCGTGTGATAGTTGGGTTTGCCGCACCTCTTCCTCTACCACTACGACTGCGAGTTGTCATTGTAGCAGAAGCCACGACTTTTGAAGCTTGTGGAAGATCCAACGAAAGCAGTGATTGGCTTCGCGTAACTCGAGATTCATCTTGACCGGTCAATACTCCCACCGCAGCACCTGGAGCATCTGTATTTGGCTCTGTCGACGCATTTGGTACAATTGTGGGGTTCATTTTAGGTGTTGAACCTGTATTTGTTTCTGCCATTCCGTAAACACACCAAAAAATTTACAAAAAAAAAACAGATCAAATTAGTTTAAGTGTATGAGGATGAGTTTTGATGCGACTTCAGAACGAAATAAAATCAAACGCCCAAATCTAATTGACGCTCTCTCTAAGGAATGTGTGGACACACCTTAAACTTCAAAAAATAACCAAATTATAATCACACAAATCAAAGTCCAATCGAAATGCTCACGTTTACGTGTTGCCTCGACAGTTACTAAGTACAGTCAGAAATTGAGTATAATATAAGGTCAAATCTGGTGTTTGAGGAATGTTTCTTCTCAATACTTGTTAAAAATTTTTCATGGGCAAAATAATACAAAAAAAAAAAATCGATAATAATGAGGGAAATATAATAAAAAAATTTAGCAATAAAA